>CM060990.1:698345184-698945184 GCA_030765065.1 Deroplatys truncata
TGTAACTGAAGTGTTCTTTTGTTCTTGTTTTTATATTTTTTTTGGTTTGCCCAATGTATATTTTTTCGCAGTCATTGCAGCTGATCTGGTATATTCCTGGTTTGTTGTCCTGTGGGATGTCACCGTTTAGTTTGAAGTTTAGTAGGTTTTTTTTATGGTGTAATTGTTTTTTGTGGCCAAAGAGATGTTGTGTTGCTTGAAGATTGTCTGGAATTTGTAGAAAGCTGTTGGGTGGTATGTGAATTTTTTGAAGATCATCTTTTCTTTTTCACTAGGGATGAGTGTGGTAACTTCTTTTAGTTTCTTTTTGCTCACTGTTCTGTTTATTTTCTTGTGTATTGTTTGTGGCCTGAATCCATTTTCTGTAGCTATGTCCAATATGTTGTTTAGCTGAAGTATGTATTCTTCTTTGTTCATAGGGACGTTAATCAGTCGGTGTGTCAGACTGTTGAGTGCTGCATGCTGGTGGGGAACAGGATTTAAACTGTTTTATGTAGCTATTTGTGAGTGTGGGTTTCCTGTAGATGCCGCACTAAAATTATTGAACCTTCAGGAAAAATCCATAAACTTCACAATGGAAAAGGAACAGAATGGACAATTCCCCTTTCTTGACCTTAAAATCATCAAGAAAGGAAACCGCCTAACATTCGGCATCTACAGGAAACCCACACACACAAATAGCTACATGAAACAAAACAGTGTAAATCCCGTTCCCCACCAGTATGCAGCACTCAACAGTCTGACACACCGTCGGATCAACGTCCCTATGAACAAAGAGGAATACATACTTGAGCTAAACAACATATTGGACATAGCTACAGAAAACGGATTCAGGCCACAAACAATACACAAGAAAATAAACAGAGCTGTGAGCAAAAAGAAAATAAAAGATGTTACCACACTCATCCCTACTGAAAAAGAAAAGATCTTCAAAAGCTCACATACCACCCAACAGCTTTCTACAAATTCCAGACAATCTTCAAGCAACACAACATCTCTTTGGCTGCAAAAAACAATTACACCATAAAAAACCTACTAAACCTCAAACTAAAAGGTGACATCCCACAGGACAACAAACCAGGAATATACCAGATCAGCTGCAATGACTGCGAAAAAATATACATTGGGCAAACCAAAAGAAATATAAAAACAAGAACAAAAGAACACTTCAGTTACATAAAGCAAAAACAGGAAGATAAATCCGCAGTAGCTTGGCACTTTTGGAGAGACAAACACACCATAGACAGAAACCCAAAAATACTAAAAAAAATATTTCAGGAAAAGCAGAACTTACAACTTGGGAAAACATTTATACAGTGGAATCTCATTAGCACGTTCCTCATTAACACGTTTTCCCGTGTATTACGTTCAATTATAAAAGTCCCAGTACCAAATCACCAAATGTAAAAAATAACGTTTGCTTAGTGCATCTTCCCAGTCCCGCTTACTACGCTTGAAGTCCTCATTCCCTGTTTTGGCCAAGCCTTGATCGCTCCAGTGGGAGAAGGCGCTTAACACGTTCAAAGTTTGACATCCTCATTGGCTACTTTGGTCAATCCTCGGTCACGGGGTGGATACCGGCAGCCAACACATGCATGTATGTAAATATTTGTGTGGCACGATTTGTGTGGGTGGGATACAGAATGCTTTACCTTGGTGTGGTAAACGGCAACAATAGTTTCTACTGTTGAGTGTTGACCAAACATACGTAGATTGTATTTTAACTTTTTATTTGGAATGAAAAAAAGAAAGTGTAGCAAATAACCAATAGTGAAAAACTGAAAATCCTTGAAATAGATCACAATCCAAATATGAAGCATGTGGATATAGTGCGGAAGTTAAACATTCCTCCGTCAACCTTAAACGCAATTGTTAGCAAACCTAAATTGATTAAAACTGCTTTTAAAGAAGGGAAAAATGCAAAAACAAAACTTTCCTCTTGGAAAATAGGATCAGAAGAGGATCAGAACGAAATTTGTTGCATGGAAACACTTACCGTATTCAAATCGTATTGAATATGCCAAAGATACATTCGCCTATAGTACTTGTAACATGATGCACACTCATAATTTTTTTTTCTTTTTTAGCGGAAATTATCACATGTGTAATAAAACGCACAGCAAAGCCACTTTTGTCGCTTCCATAATTCGCAATTTATTTTCTCAAAAACATTCATAACCTCAAAAATCCAAGTTGACCAACATAAAAGCTTGAATTATTTATTCTCAGGCTTTGTGTATCCAAATCCATTTGAACACACATTGAATTCAACACGGATTGTACTCAAAATCGATTTCAATTACCCATGGAGACGTAGTAATTATTAGATTTTATTGCATAACTATGTTCTTAAATTGCATATTTTGCATTTTCATTAACACGTTTTCCCGCTTATGACGTCCAAATCCTTAGGTCCCTTCAAAAACGTGCTAACGAGATTCTACTGTATTTGTAAGAACAGAAACTGCACTTATAATTTTGAAACCCCGCCAGGAGACTTACTTTTGAAGTTCTTCCAACCACCACCAGAGATCAAGCATACAACCAAGATGAAGGATGCGGGCAGTCGACAGGGAACTGAGGATGGGAGCAATTAGCCGCTAAAACATGTATTTGTTATAAAAACAAGTGATGTAGTGTTACAATCAACTCAATAATTACTAATTTTGCATACTTGCTGGAAAGCACTGCTAAGTAGGATAATTCTGTATTATTGATTACTTTATTTTCTTGAACCTCTCTCAGTATCACTCAAAATTTCTGTAGGAGGGTAAAAACGGTCCATTTAAATGATTTGTTATCAAACTCATACAGGTTTCATGTAATAGGGTGGCACTTATTTTTTACTTTCGACAGCATCTTGTTGGTGCTCGTTCTTATAGGAGGGTAGGGGAGCTTTGCTGTTTCTCCCACCTCCTCCAAGTAATCCAAATAACGATAAAGGTAATCTAAGTATACAAACAACAATTGATATAGTATGGGCCAAATCTCATTTACCTCTTTTCTTAGAACTGCAGTTGCACTATGCAACTGTTTGTATTACATTTATGTGATAATGCTCAGGGGTGAGGTGCAGCAACAACCAACAAAGAGTTTGTTGGGTCTGTGCTATCACCTTCAGTATAACAGAAATCTTTAAATGTTCTATTTTTATGCTTGTTAGGATATGATTTATTACTCTGTATTTAGTCACCCTGTTATTCTTTCAAACGTGAGTAACTGAGTTTTCACTCTGTGCTTGATTTCTTGCTACAAGTATAAAAGTTACTGTGACTGCTGGAGAGTTACTAAGCATCTTGTGGCAGTGTTTGATTGCAACAAACTACCTTAACATCTCGGATTAGTTTACGGCTCTGCCAGCAGTAGTTGTAGCTCTCATAATTTATGGAGTTCAAATGAAGAGTCACCAACATTTGAGTGAAAAATTGGCAAGATTGAAATTAGCTAGCAATGTTAATAACTCATTACACTAAAGCACCCCTTCATTTAAACTGCTTATATATATCCAACACTTGTCATTAAACTAAATAGAAAGAAAGAAAGGAATATGAGGCGAGCGGAGGCTGTTAGGCCATAGTGAGCTGCATTGAAACGAGAGGATCATGTTTCGAAATAGAGCCCAAGTTTAGGTTTAAGTTTGTGCGTGCATGCTCGGCGTGAACTTTATACACTTGTCTAAATCTTGCACTAATGTCCAGTTGCAGGAAAGCAAATAAAAATTGATCGCCAATTAAGGCGGCTTTGAGTGGCATCAGTAAAATTGCTGTGGCATAAAGGTCAATCAGTGTTGGATTGGAGATTATTCAGTAAAAGAAGGTCTATTGGTTGAAGCTCGATTTATAAGTTCTCGCGTATGCTCACCGGGTAAAAATATCTGCATGTCTTTGTGCGGTAAGGTATTGGTGAGTGGGGAAGCAGGGTTACCAAACACGCGGAATAACTAAAATGCTAGAGCAGACAGTGTAATAGCCACATGACATACACTTCTAATGCATGTTTATCTGGCCACTGTGTAACAGTCACACAACATACATTTTTAATGTGTGTTTATCTGTCCACTTAATACATGGTGTAACAGCCACACAATGTATGTTTTTAGTACCATATCTTAAGAATAGTACCAACAACTTTTTGCTAACACTAGAAATTTGCTGAAGAAATGGGAAAATATGGGTCGAAGGAAAAAATATTCATAATTCCTTTAGTATGCACATTATCAATTCCATTCACAGCTATTGTAAATATTTTAAATATTCTAAAAGTTTTGTCTGAAAGAATTTTTGGTATTCATCATTCTTTATGCCAAGGGATGACAAAATAAGGTTGCAGAATAAAAAAATTGAACTTTGAAATCTACCTCCGCTTATAGGCTGAGCAGAAAAGGTTTTTCTTTTCCATACAATATTCATACAACTTTTGCATAAACCCCTCTTAAAATTGAACCAAATATTTTTGGGAGCAATGCATGTAATTATGTGCAACGTGACCCATGATTGGTTCTTTACATTTGTTGTCCATTGATATCATTAAAAAAATCTTTTAAACCCAAGTGCCCAACTCCATGGGAACTCTGCTCTACTTGCCAGCAAATGTTAAAGCCCTGGCGCATGCACACTGGCTTGACCCAAGTGCCCAACTCTGCTGTGACTGCTCTGCTTGCCAGTAAAAATGTTTGTCTCTGGAAACTTGCTAAAAGAGTCCTCCACCTGCTTTCTGCCATTTTGCTCCATATGTTTAAGTTCAGCACCTTCAAAAGATGTAAGGTGACACTTTTGTTAATTGCTGCCCAATGAAGTGGCATTTTGCACATACATAAAGTGTATGTATTTATTTAAGAAATGTGGGAAAAAATAAATATATTTATTTTGATTATAATCATATACATTTATTTTTCTAACATTGTTTTAATTTTATATATAATAATGACTATGTGACATATGTACATTACTATGGCTGAAAATATTCTGGAAACCACACGTAGACCTACAGAGCAAGTGAACGTGTGTGTTATGGAAATAAAACTGCAACTAACCTGATTTTGGGACTTTAATATAGATGTTTTTAAACCATATTTATCTGTCCACTCAATGGGTTTTATTTGTCTGTGAGTTCGATGTTCAACATGGGTTTTATATGGGGTGTGTGATGATTGTGGATTTTATTTGTGGTTATTGGGAGTTTATGGATGTTAAACTTGTGTTTTATACATAATGAGTGGAGGTTACAGTTGAGCAAGTGTAATGAACAAACATGCCAGTGAATAGCTCCATATACGTGACATGAAGGAATCGTGGAGATATCTGTCTCTATCCGGCAAGGTTAGGTTAGGTGATATGGGGGTCACAAACCTTTTGAGATTGTTCGATTATCAAAGAAACTGGTTACAAGTTGCACGGAGGAGTTAGATGTATGACACGTTGCTCCATCTTGATGGAAATGTGTCCATTCGATATCATCCAGCTGCTCCACAAATGTACTGAAGATGCCCATATTAACTGCAGTGTCCACAGTCGTATCAAAGAAAATGGGGCCAATAATCCTGGAAGCTGACACTGCGCACACTCCAACCTTTTCATCATGCAGTGGTGTTTACAGCAGCCTAGTATCTGCTGTTTTGTGTGTTGGTGTAGGCTGATGAAACCATGCCTCATCTGTAAACCACTTTATGGAGAGAATGTCTCGACGTGGAATAAGAAAACCCTGAAACCATCAATAATAATGCATTAGTTTTTCATGATCTGCTTTTTTCAATTGCTGCACCATATGCTCTCTGTAAGGTCGGAATCCCAATTTCTTTACAGTCTTTGAATGCATCAGGAGACAGGCTATTCATAAATAGCCTGTCTCCTGGCTCAATCAACGCAAAGATTTCTTTGGAGAGTTCAGTAAGTATCTTTGAACATTATCAACAGACTCTGCACTCAATGATGGTCTATATTTTCCACTCTCACTGGCGAGTACACCAGTTGTCTCCAGCTTTCTTACTAGGGATAAGTTGGAACATTGCACTCTTTGAATTCTCTTCGAAATTCCTGTTGTGTTATCGATGAATTTGTCTTCCAGTACGTTTTCACAATAAAAACATAATCTCGAACTGACTACTGCATGTTTCTGTTACGACTGCAAACTAAAGACTGTCAACAATGCTCGTAATTGCCATTGAAATCAACAAATGGCCATGGTACTGATTCTCCCAGAGCCACTTAGATCATTAAAAGAAATTTCACATTTCTACAAGCTTTCAGAGGGAAATTATGGCCCATTCAAGTAGTTCAGGCTTATATGGATGGCACTGAGAAGAGAAGAGAGAACAAAATTTAATAAGCATTCACCAGTTAGTAATAAGGAAATACCAGGATTATTGTTTGCAGATCTAGTGGCAGGTTCCATTTCAGTTGTGGGGCTAAGTAAAGCTATTTAAGCAATTGGCAAATACTGTAAGGATTTGGGGCTGAGAATAAACAAAAAGAAATTTAAAATCATGATCTTTAAAAAAGGAATAAAAACTGAGACAGACCTAAAATTCGTATTGGGAAGGAATGGAGTTGGAAATAGTGAGGAAAGTTGACTATCTAGGAGTAAGGTTCAATAGTGCAGGGGATTGGGGAGAGCAGAAGAAAACAGTACTAGCAAATGAGAAACAAGCAATATAGGTAATCAGAGCATGTGTGAACAAAATACCAGAAATGCAAATTATGTGCCTAGAAAGTATATGTAGCACAGTGGTGAAAGCAAGGATGTTATGCTCACAAGAGATATGGGGGCTGGAAAAAGGATGGGAAAATATGGAGGCTATACATAGGAATGGAATTAATTGTTCTTTCACACAAGCCGTGTGTTGGACAGGGTTGGAAAGGTAGAATCAGATGACTGAAAAATTCAATGCCATAGCCGGGATTTGAACCACGGATCTCCCGGTCTCCGTCCAGTTGCTCTAACCACTGAGCTACCATGGCAACATGCCGGCATGCCATTAAATTCTCCAGCTGACTCCATACATAGGAATTTTTGCAAAATAAGCCTAGGATTATCAAGAAGTTCACTGAATGGAGTAGCACAAGCAGAACTAGGGAGGGTGGGAGCTAAAATGGCAAAATGGTAGAAAGGGGAATCAAATACTGGTTCAAAATAAAGCTACTGGAGGAAAATGATATACTAAAGCAATGCTTGATTGTACAGGAGAAAATGGGGAAAAAAGAAACTTGGATGCATGAGATACAGACAGCATTGAAAGAAATGGGAATGGGGAAAACATGGGCAGAAAGAAACAACAAAAGTATGGGTTTCTGGAAAGAAATTAGAACAAGAGTGGAGGAGATTGAAAAGCAAGAAATTGTAAGTAGTTTCAAGGAAAAAAGGTCATTAATAGATTATAAATATTTTAAAACGGATTGGGGAAAAGAAAGATACATCGAAGCATGCAACAAAGAGGCCAGAATGGGCTATGTATCCGCAAGGACAGGTGTAATGAATTTAAGTGGTCTAACAGGGAGAATAACGGGAAAGATCTACTAAAATGTAATGGATTACATGATAATTGGCATTATATTCTGGAATGTGTGGATACGGATAAAGAAGAGAGAATTTAATACTATACCCCCACTGCTGTATCTTTGCACTTGACAGTTCGTGTGGCTTCTCGTAAGGTTGGCTACATTGTGGTTGCGATGTTGCCAGAGTGGTTAGTAAACAACAACAGCTGATTGTTCTCCTTTCTATCATGTCTAAGCCGCATACAAAAAGTGTACGTAAGTAGCGAACGTCAATGAATAATAACTATTTCGTATTATTATTGTTAATTGAAAATAACTCTGCATAAACATTGCAGCGTATGTAGAATAAATTACCCACTTTTGATAATATAGAAACAAAATAATACAAACTTCCTGCTACAATGAGGAGAAATAAAACAAATTATAAGCATGCCATAACAAAGTTATTTTCACCCACCCACTTAAAACTGCAATGACTCAATTCCATCCAAATCCCCGTTGTCATCATCCTTCGAAGCATCATTGTCATCATCTTCACCAAGGCATATCATCAATGGTTCACAGTCACTAATAATTCCGTCTATTTCTTGTGCTTTTCGTATTAGCTTATTCACATGATCTACTTTCTTGTTCCACGAAGCCGTGTCTACCGTAGCCTTGTGAATAACAGTTCTCGTGCTTAGTCCAAGAGCTGCTGCAGTTCGTTGTATGGCTTTATCAGCAGGAATAGAGGGATTGCCATGAAGCTTCACGTACTCCTTTTCCTGTTCAAAGAATTCCCGGCTTCTTCTTAATAGTTCCAATGCCTGGCTATTAAGTGGCACACCTCGACACAAAGGATTTTCACTTCGTGAATCATCACTAGACGATCGGCGTTGTTTTGCAGACATTGTTGCACTTAAGTTTTGTTTAAATATATAATATGACTGAAATATATATATAAAATAGATAAATATAAATAAATATATATGTATAAACGAACAATAACAAAACTATCAAACAATAACCACAAATATAAATAACAATGAACAATATGTAGCTTGCAAAGAACAACTCGACGCTCGTGCTAGAGATTCACAAACTGAAGCACGTGGTTGGGAATAGTTATATCCGGCAACAGAGCCGATTCTAGTTCCGGTTCCGCTTTGTCATCGACCATCCGGAATGCTGCCTTGTGATTGGCTTAGGAAGTCAAACGGTTGAAGCTTTTCATCTGTTTTTTTTGCGAGTGTACCAAATTAAACGCTAGCTGTCAAGTGCAACATTACAGCGGCAGGGGTATAGAGGAATGGAAAAATTTACCAATAGAGCTAAAAGCTAGAAGATTTTTAATACAAAATGAAATGAATATATGGAGAAAGCAGGAAAATATTTAGCAAAATTAAGGTTAAAATAGTTTAAAAGAAATATGAAGATAATCGGAGAAAATGTGGAAAAAGGGTAACAAGGCAAAAAAATAGTGTATACATTATACAGAGAGAGTAAAAAAAAACTATGAATCGGCTGCGCTGTGTTTTTCCTGTCCGCATCCTCAGCACTCATTGCCGTCTGCTGCTATCATAGAAAGGTGCGGATGAAACCATACAACATTTTTAAAACTACTTTTAAAGGCTTTACTTACGAACTTCATGAAAGGAGATGCTGAAACTGGCCATCGTCATTGTCCATACATTTTTGGCACCTCTTTAGGAAACTATCCATCACTCGCCGTAGTTCATGTTGAGAAATGCTGGTAATTTCCTGGCAGATATTTTGTTTTAGTTCTTCCAGGTTGTGTGGGATTGTCTTGTACACTTTGTTTTAAGTTACCCCAGAGATAGAAATCACAGGGGGTTAAGTCGGGGGACCAAGGGGGCCACAAATCTATACTAATAACAATTCTGTCCTCAAACACACTTTCAATTGTTCTCATCGAAATATTGGCCATATGAGCTGTTGCAGAGTCTTGTTGAAAATGCAAAATCATGTTCCCTGTCTGTTAATTCTCTAAAAAAGGGTGGCAAAATTGTATTCACGTATGTATGGGCGTCAACTGTTGACTCGAAAAAAATTGGCCCTATAACTCTTTCTCTGCTCATGGTGCACCACACACCAACTTTTTTGTCATGAAGGGGTACTTCATGAACAATATTAGGTTTGTCAGAGCTCCAATAACTATTATTTTGTGTACACACATATCCATGAAGGTGGAACCAAGCCTCGTCCGTGAAAAAAATTAAATATGGGTGTATTTCGCCATTGTGTACACTATTGGGACTCCACTCTCAAAATGTGTGCCTAATTACAGGATCACCTGGCCAGCGTGACCTTGTTTATAGCAGCAGTGTGTTATGTTTCCACATGCCCAGTGGAAAAACATTGTGCAGCCGGTTCGTAGTTTCTTGGTTCTCCCTTTACTTCCCCATTATATATACAACAGAATGTTAAATATAAGGGGAAGAGAAATAATAAGCAACTCCATTGTATAAATTGTATGTAAAGTTTAAAGCAGAAAGTAAATCATTCATTCATAGTGTGATGGTTATTTGGGTTTTATTTTTGGTTGGTGGTGAGTTTATGGATGTTTCACATGGGTTTTATACATATTGTGTGATGGTTATGCAGGTTTTGTTTGCAGTTGGTGAAGAGTTTAAGGATGTCTAACATGGGTTCTATACGTAATGTGTGATGGTAACGTGGGTTTTATTTGTGTTTGGTGAGGAGTTTGTGAATGTTTAACATGGGTTTTTTATGGGGTGTGTGATGGTTAGGGACAGGAATTATATGCAAAAGCATAAGTTTTCTCTGTTGTCAGAAAGTATGCTCATTTGGTATGTGAGCGAATTATTAAATTTCTAACAATTTAAACAAGATTTGAATGTGCATATAATTGCATATTTTACATGTTTTGTTAATGTGTATAATATTTCTGTATTTTTCAAGTTGTGCTGCATACTTCCTTGTTTTATATATACAGTAGAGCCCTGGTAATTCGAGCTAATTGGGGCTGAGGCTACCTTGAATTACAAGAAACTGGGATTATACGGAAATATCAATGAGTAAATCATGAATAAATGTTTTAATGAGCACAATAATGGTTAAAAAATAAAAATAAAAAAACAATTTAGTACATACCTGTGTTATATGTACATATATGGGCACACCTTTCCAAGTTGCAAAAATATAAGTTACATTTTAAAGAAATTGTCCAAAGTCCTTTGTTTTAAAATAGAACCTTGTTTTTTAGCAGCAATGTCGCGCCATCTTCTAAGAAGCATGGTGTCAGTTGGATTAGCTTTCGCTTGCTGCTCGATATAATGCAGTGCCACATGTAGCGCTACCAAACCCTCAGTGGAGTGATCACGGGTACAATTTCTTCAGGCAATTTCTCATTGCCACTGTCTTCAGCAGGCTCACTAACCATTTCAACAATTGCAAGATCGGTCACTTCAAACAGTTCATCACTGTTCATCCATTCTGAAGCCTCACTCACATTTGCATTTTCACATCCAGCAAGCTTTTTCATCAGTTCTGCCAATGGTAGATCATCTTTGTCAGTACTGTTGGTATCTGTTTCATTCCGTAAAATCTGGTTCCAAGACTTTTTTAGTGTCTCCGCCTTTATTTCAGACCATGAATCGGCTATCCAGCAAACTACGTCTTTTATTGTAGTTTTTTTTTTTTTTTTTTTTTTTAGAAATTCTTTGATGGTTCCTTCACCTTCTGTTGTTTGTAGAAGCATCTGAAGCAAATGATGGCGATACTTTTATTTCAAGCATTGTAAAATGCCTTGGTACATAGGCTGTATTAAACTCGTCACAGTATGAAGTAAGAACAATGCGTGAATACAGTCACATTTTAATTCTTCCTCATCAGGGTGTGAACCAGTGTTAAGTATTAAGATTGCTTTGGAAGGCAATCACTTTTTCTTTAGGTATGTTTTGGTCTCTGGAACAAAATCTACAAAAAACCACTTCTTAAAAATACTTTTGTCCATCCAAACAGATTTTTGGTGGACATATGTAACAGGTAGTGCAGAAGCAGTGATATGTTTTTAAAGCTCCAGGTTTAGCGGACTTTCCTGTTATTACCAGTAGCTTCAGTTTATGGTCTACACTTGCATTTGATGCAGCAAGAACTGTTAACCTCTTTACGTTTTTTTTGTAGCCCAGGGCAGCCTTTTCTTCTTTTGAGGCTAGAGTTTTAGATGGAAGCATTTTATAATTTAGTCCTGTTTAATCACAATTATACAGTTGATCAGAAGTAAGATTTTCTTTTTGTATCATTTTTCTTAATTTCTCACAAAATTGTTTAACAGTTTGAGATTCTGCAGAAGGTTTTTCACCGCAAATTTCAAGCTGCCTTATGCCGTATCACTTCTTCCACCTATCCAACCATCCTGAACTTGCAGTAAAATCGTCCTCACTTCCCTTTAACTCATTCCTAAAAAATACAGCTTTTTCTTGTAGAGTAGGCCCTGAAATTGGAGTTCCTTTTTGTGTTTGCTGAGTAAACCAAATGAACAAAGCTTCACTCATTTTTTCATACTCGGATTTCTTCATTGTCTTCCGTTCAAATGATGAAATAGAACACTTGTTAGATGAAAACTTCTCAATTTTGTCTCTGTTTCTACGCCAATCTCCAACTGTCACTTCGCTGACTCCATATTCTGCAGCAAGTTTTTTTAATGTTTCTCCTTTGTCTAGTCTTTTCAAAGCCTCCAGTTTCACATTTAGTGGCACAAATTTTCTCTTGCTCCTACCACTCATTATAATGTATGAATTAAAACATTAAGAAACACACAGTTACATATGTACAACACTTTAACTAACTTGATACAGGTGGGCTCATTGCAGTACAGATGTTACTACACAAACATCTACACACAACGGTCAGCCTATGTTGTAAAATGTGTATTTTTACTTAAGTGTATTTTAATGACCACTGTCGCTGAGTAGGGGTAACAATAAGGATGTATGCACTACATAACTGGTTGTCAGGCAGTCCCAATTAGTGAAGGGTCAACAAAGAAAGAGCAGGTGCACTCCTCGAAACCTGATGGTACCTGTCATCTGTAATAGAAATGCATTGGCTGTCTGAGTCCAAGGTTATTTCTGTGCATTATGAACGAAAACCCTAAGTGGGACAATTTTACCTGTATTGTACATGGAAAATTGAAAGAAAGTTGAAAATGTAACACATTTGGAAGTGCATAAAATGTACATTTGGACAATGTATAAAAATGGGATTTTACTCTAGTTTTATTTAAATTTTAATTTTCTTAAGACCAGCTCGAATTACACAGAACCTCAAAATACTGGGGCTTACCGTATATTTAATATTTTAATTTATTTCTTATGAATGTGCTGCACATAAAAATACTAGTCAGTCTTGAAACTTGGCAACGCTGATGGAAACTTGAATGCATAAGTTACATCTCATCAATGACGACTCGTCATATCAGGAAATCCCAGCCTTATCTGGTTCGTTTCATCATTCTGGTGGTATGAATAAATGTGGGTGTTAAGGGGTTCTTGGAATTGTGTTCAACTGAGGTTGTTAAACGTAATGTAATATTTAATTTAGTTTTAACTTCATTGTTTAAAACCATTTTATTTATAATAAAATGTATCCTTGTAACTTACACATTAAAGGAATGACTCAAAATATTCAAGTGTTACTTAATGGTTTTAGAAATTCACTTTCGAAATTTGACAGCAGGTTCACAAATCACAATCGTTCCTCAGTTGTGAGTTGTCATTCAATTCAGTGGTGTGTGGCTTGTATATGGTGAAGTTTTTGTTTTCATGAAATAATGCCAAAAGTAAAAGTGAGTGACAAAGTTAGGTTACGTGGATATCAACACGAGTTTGAAACAGATTTGTTAGCTACAGATGGTACAGTTTTGTATTGTGGAGTGTGTGAGAAAACGGTTGGTAGTGAAGAGTGTTTTCTAGTATTTCAACATTTGAATACAAATAAACACAAAGATAATGTCAAACTTAAATGCACAAAAAGTGTCCTTGTTCAAAAATTAAGTGAATTTTCAGGCAGTAATTTTTTTACAGTTCTCCTTTCATTTGTGCGAAGCATTTTTAGTGGAAGACATTCTATTGTGGAAACTCGTCAGTCCAACACTAAGAATTTTCATTGAGCCATATATTAAGTGTAAGGTGCCGGACCAATCTACTCTTTGTAAACCTTATGTGGAGCGATGTTACAATTTACAGTTCAAAATATTAGAGAAGAGATTGGAGATAGTTTTGTGTGGGTGTCAATCGACGAAACACAAGACTGAAGGATGGTTTGTTGCAAATATTATTGTTGGGTCTCTCCATAAAAACGAACCAACCTCCGCATTTCTCCTTGCGATAGAACTTGGTACAAATAGCTCTTCCATATCCAAATTTTTTATCGATTCATTGAACTTTCTTTGGTCAGATGGTATTCAGTATGAGTGTGTGTTACTCTCTGTGACTGATGCTGTGAGTTACATGATAAAAGCTGGCACTGCTCTTAGTTATATTTTCAAATATGATACATTTGACTTGAGCATGGATTACATTGGGTTGTAGAAACAATTTGTGCAAATTTCCCAATTGTAGATAAGCTGGTAACTTCTGTAAATAAGGTATTTGTTAAAGCACCATATAGAAAACAAGCTTTTAAAGCAGCAGTACCGAATGTCTCACCCACCAGAACTAATCACAATGCGCTGGGGAACATGGTTATGTGCAGTTGTCTATTACACCGAACATTTGGAAACAGGAATCTACGGTCATTCCATGCCAAATCATCACAGCTCAGAACCCGACCATCTCAGATCTTCATTAAATTTGGTAAGATTGTAGAGACTACCAAGTAAATGACATGTGAAAGAGTATACTTCAATAGTGGACCATGCTCATACAGCAGGGTTGCAAACATGATGAAAGTGTTAAAATTTATGCTTGCAAGAGCCACAAAAAATGTGAATAACTCTGCTTGTAATTATGCTACAACTGTAATCTTGGGCTTGTTTTGAAGCTAAGGGAATTGGTATGTCATGATAAGGGTTTAATTTTAAAATATATGATTTTTAAGTTCAAGGATTATGGCCTTTGACCTTGAATATACAAGAAAATTTAGGTATTTTTGGAAATAAAGTATGTTATACAGCTAAATATAATCTTTTTTTGGTGTAGGTTTAATCTTGGGAAGGCTTTGGGAAGTACATAATACAGTGGTGGCATATGATGGCCACCAGTACATAAACTTTTCAGAAAACCAAGAAGTCAGCGAGTTCTCCTTAATAATGCTGCTTCTGTACTTTGGATTTCTGTAGCATTTAATTTATATGTTTGTCCAGTTGCAGTACAAAGATCAACCTTCACCAGAACACTTGCACTGGGGATACTGAAAATGTCAGGCTTGTGAGGGTACACAAATGATGGATTTGGACCACTGGGATGGAGAAAACTGATTAGTACCTCCTGGGATGCTACATTCACATTCATCACACAACCTAGCCACCAAGCATTGTTATAGACACATGTCACAAATCCTTTTATTTCTTCCAAAGATGGTGCATCGCGTGAGAACCTTGTCTACAGATCCCTGGTAACATCTGCTGAAAATCTCTTCCTTATTGTTATTCCTTACCCCAGGTATGAAAGCATGAAGTGCTTGAGTACCAAGAACTTGATTGGCTTCTTCATGCCGTTTGTGTAGTAACTTTCCGTTCTTCAAAATTTCATCTTCAGGCACATACACAAAGTTCATGTTTTTAATATGATCTTTTGCCAAGTCGAGCTGCCGTGGAGTCATGATTTGTGCAGTATAAATACACTATAAGCTAGCCCTAGCTGCTAACTTTTTCACGGTTTCACCAAGTCCATCACATGAATTCTTGCCATGGGAGGTGGCAAAGAAATGCCACTCAGCTTGAATACCAAAATCAGCATCTTGGAACACTATGTTTAGAAGTTCTTCCTGTTTTTGTATTGGCCTGCACAACCATATGAGAAGTAATATATTTTGCATACATTTTCAATGTTTTCCTTTAGGAAGCGTACAAAGCAATTCTGAAATGTATGCACAGTAAATGTATTGTGTTGCAAACAGTCTGAAATAACTACTAAGCTTGTACACAACAAATCTTCTGTTTCATTCTGTCTGTAATAAATAGCAAATGGGTGAATGGTGGCTTGAGAATTATTCCAATGGAAACCCTGTACCTCGTCTTGCAGTATGAATGAATAGCTTTCTGCAAAATTACACGCCACAATAACTTCACCTATCCCTAGGTCATCTTTCAAACATTTCCAATATGATGACTGTTGAACAGCAATGAAAGAATGTGTCTGTGGCATTTGATTCTAGCACATTTTCAACTTCATTATCTTGCTTGTTCCTGGGCATTCACCACATTCTTTGAAGAAACACTACTTTGGGTGGATTGCACATCATATTTGCAATATAGTGTTGGTAAGTAAAGAGGTGGCACCCCTGGTCTTCTACTTCAAAAAGGGGTGGGTTTTATGCCCAAGCACTGCGACCTTTTCAAAGATCTATTGTGCATCCCCCCTTTCATCAGTTAAGTAGTATGTTGCTCATTATGAACTTAACCAGACTGCTAACTGAAGCTTTCGATAGTTCATCTATCTTTGGAAAGTGATTGCCAAAAATACTTGCTCTTTGATTCGCAAGAGCAGGGCAATCACATAGCAGATGAGTAACAGTCTCATCTCCTTCTAGGCATCTACTACAGATGGGGTTGTTAAACAATCCCATTCTGTATAGATTAAACTTTAGGGCACAGTGTCCTGTAATGAATCCTGTTGACCATGCAAGCCTTCTTTTGTTTAGACCGCGCAGGTACTTTGCCCGGCTGTTATCCAGTTATGTGATAACTTGGAATGTCTGCAACCCTCAATCAAGTTCCAGTAGTTCTTGTGTTCTGCTTGAGCCCAGCACTTGATAGCCTGTTTCACTGGTCTTAGGACATCCCCAGTACAGGCTCCGGACCCAAAAATGGGATTTTGCTACCAATCTTGGCTGCTTCATCTGCTTTCTCTTTGCCTGGTATATCTGTGTGTCCTGGCACCCACATAAGTTGAACCTTATTGTGATCAGCCAGTGTCATTAAGGATTCCTGGCATTCTGAGACCAGCTCTGATTTTATTGATGGAGATTCAAGTGCTTTAAGAGCAGCTGGACTGTCTGAGACAATAAGAACACATATACTTATATCTCCTTTTAATGCTTTCCATGACACTGGCTAGGATTGCATAAACCTCAGCCTGGAAAACTGTGCCTAAGGTATCCATACTATAAGAAATCTGTGTGCCATTACCGTAAAGCCCAGCCCCCGTTCCTGATTTGGTTCTAGAACCGTCAGTATACCAGATTGGGTCTTTGTTATTATGAGGTTTTACCAGTCTTTCCCATTCAGCCCGGTGTGGATAGGAGACCAAAAAATTCAATTCAAACTTGAATCTTGGCTCAAGAATGTCAGTCCTCATGTTGAGTATCTGTTGTACATTCTTGTCGCAAGGAAGCTTGAGATGATTAATATGTCCAGTACTAGACACTTCAGTTTGGTGACAAATACGGTGATACATGATCATGGCTTCTGCCTTCATCCATATGTGGAGAGGTGTGAGCCCAATCAGCATCTCCATTGCCACAGTCAGAGTAGTTTTGAAAGCTCCCATAATTGAAATGCAGAAGGTCCTCTGTAATTTACAGAGTTCCTTTCTGCACACCTTTAAATTAACTCTAAGCCACCACATCAGTGCGGCATAGGAGAATATAGGTCTCACTATGACAGTGTATATCCAATACACTATACTAGGTTTCAGACCCCATGTTTTACCAAGCATACCTCTACATGTCCAAAAGACTGTAGGCCTTGGTAATACATAATTCCGTATGATGTTTTCAAGTTCATCTCTTGTCTGAAACAAGCCCAAGATATTTAACTTGTGTTGAATAGGGCACTACTTCACCAAAGAGAGAGAGTCTGATTAAATCGGACCCCCTTCTCCTGGTAAAGGGTGCCACTACTGTTTTGCTTGGATTAACAGTTAAATTATTATTCATCTTGCACCAAGCTTCCACTTTCTTAAGCGCCATTTGTAGCACTTGAGAAACTACGTGAGGGAATTTCCCTCTTATGATAATTGCAATATCATCTGCAAAACCAACTGTGAAGTAACCATCACTATTGAGTGCGCAAAGAAGTATGTCCACTACAAGCTTCCATAGCAGGGGTGATACAACATACCCCTGCAGGCAGCTCCTCTCCGTGGACACACCCAGCGTCTCCCCCATAGATTCATGGTTATCTTCCTATGTTGTAAGACAAAACGTATCCATTCACAAAGAAGTGAAGGCACATCGTGTCCATAAAGGGCGTCCGACACTACATCACAAGATGTCCTGTCAAACGCACCTTCAATATCAAGAAAAGCACCATTGGCTATTTCTCTGGTATTAAGCAGCTTCTCAATAGTCAAAACCACTTGAAGTGCTGCTTCTGTTGATTTCCCTATTTGATAGGCAAATTGGTATTTGTTTAATGGATGTTCCATCAAAACATTATACCTAATGTGCCTATCCACTAATCTCTCCAGAGTTTTAAGCATAAAAGAGGAGAGATTTATAGGGCGATAAGCCTTAGCCTGGGCGTAACTAGGACATCCTGGTTTAGGTATAAATGCCACCTTTGTTTGTCTCCAAGCCATGGGTATATATCCATAGGCTAGACAAACTCGAAAAATACTTCCAAGTAGCGATTGAACTGAATTCAATACCCTGTTGTAGAAATGCAGGAATGATTAAATCAGGGCCTGCCGATTTATATGGTCCAAACGACTTAATGGCCCATCTTATTTCCCCTGGTCTTCCATTAGTTTATTTAATTTGCACCCTTCCAACAACTGTTTCACATTTTGATGCACAGCACAAACACATACCATATGTGTACCACTTGCTCCCACTAGAACACATTGTTTTGGATGCAGGGAGTCGAATTTTGAGAATCCTACCTTTACATTGCAGTGTGACTGTTTGAAGTGAGCATACACTTCTGAAAGATTATTTAAAAGAAGTTGCTTTTGTACATGTTCTTTTGTATCACCACTTTGCAGTGTAATAAAACCTTTCTTTCCAGACATTATCGTGCTGATATCACTGCAATAGAAGCCCACCACAATTTAACAATATCAGGATCCAAGCTTCTTCCTAGTTTAGGATTTGGTGATGATAAAATCTGACTGTTGCATAATCATGTAGTTACTAGCATGAGGAAATTCTTTCTCTATTCTTCTGATGCTCCAATCTTTAGGAAGAAGAGTAGGAATAATCACCTTCACAGAATGTTTTGTAGTTTCTTCAAATTTGTGTTTCAACTGCTGCAATATGGTACCTTCACAACACTGCCTATGATCAAATACAGACTCTTCATCCGGAACATGCAAAATGTTCTTTTTAACAACTTCTGCAATTTTATCAGCTTTCCTTTTACAATTTTGCACTCCTTTCATTCTCGTCTTCTTTATAGGCAATGCTCCAACATTACTTAAACTTTCATTTAATGACAGCCAAGCTGAGTCAGTTTTGTATGCTGTCACTGTCCTCTACTGATGTACTTGGCTCTTCTTCAGAAGGAGAAACATCCCTCTTAATTTGTTTTCTGCAACTGCCAGAGATCATCTGGTCACTTCTTATATGTGGCAGGACTTCAGTCGTCCATGGTAGCAGTTTCTGTAATTGTTTTCTACTGCTTTTGTGTCTTAATGTACTTCTTCTCCATTGTCATATAAATGTAATTGTTAAGTTCAAGAAATCAACACCACCAGCAATAACATACATCACAATGCAGAGACATAAGCCACACTGGGAACTCCACTCCACAGATACAGGCAGTATGTATTAGACAAGTCTCAACCTGCTCAGAGGATTGCCTAATGCAAGAGTAGTCCAAGTAGCATACTTAAACATCCATTTACTCGTGTTCCCAAAGTGTTCCCAAGATTAAACCTACACCAAAGAAAGATTGTTTAGCTGTATAACATTTCCAAAAATATTGAACCTAATTTTTTTATATTCAAGGTCAAAGGTCGTGACCCTTGACCTTAAACATTGTATATTTTAGAAAACCAATTTAATCACATCTCGGTTCCTTTAGCTTCAAAACAAGCCCGAGATTACAGTTATAGTATAATTAGAAGCAGAGTTATTCATGTTTATTGTGAGCCTTGTAAGCATAAATTTTAACATTTTCATGTTTGCAACCCTGCAATACAAAAACCATATATCACAGGGGATTAAAATTTGACATACTCATTTCTGTGTGTTCTGAGACATTCTACCAAATTTCATGAAAATCTAAAGGGGTAAGGTTGAAAACCCCACTTTATTGTGATGATTTGGCATGGAATGACCCTGTAGTGAATATGTTTGATCCCAAAAACTCTGCATCAATTCAAATTGCTCAAGATATATTAAAGAACACAGAAGTAGGAATTAACCTTTCTTACATATCTGCACATTTCTCTCATCTTCCATCTGCCATAACTTCTTTGCAAACCAATGACACTAAGTTGTCCCAGTCATTAAGTGCATTCAAAACCACGATCCCTAAATTGAATTCGGTACCTGGAAGCATTGGCAATGTATTGAAGGAAAAAGTATGTAGTATTGTTTCTAAAAGCCCAGAATATGAACAAATGTGTGAGAATGAAGAAATCTTAACATGGAAACGTTCCAAATGTCTAGTGAAATTCCACTAAAAGTTGACCAAATAGCAGCTTTTGTGTATGCACCTCTATCTTCCTGTGAGGTGGAGAGAAGTTTTTCCCGCTATAAAGATATCTTAAGGAGCAATAGGAGGTGGCTAACAGTGAAAAATGTTAAGCATTTGGTGGTCATAAACTGCAACAGAAAAGTTGAGACTTTGGAGAACTAAATGTAAGTACCCATACTATTTTTATTTTCTCTTATTTAAAGAAAATATATTGTAACTCTCTAATAGCAATGATAAGTTTTGATAAGTTAAATCATTCGTCTCGTTTTCGCAATGCTTTAATTTTCAGATTTCTTATAAATTATTTTAAATCTTGATTTTTTGTCTCAATAATGTTTTAATATTTTATATGGGCATAGTTATATGCATATTTTGGAAGTTTTTACTCATAAATGCATGCATATTAAAGGGATTATTAGAGCATATAATTCCTGTCCCTGGTGATGGTTATGTGGATGTTTAATCCAGGTAGCGCATAGTGTTGACAGTTATATAGGTTATCACAGTTTTTTCTCACTTTGGGTTACGCTTTTGCAATATCTCTCAGGAGGTTTTCAATGGGTTGGAGGAACATGTCTTAAGGAAAACGAACCTACAAACCTGAGACACATTGCGCAGCTGACAGATGCTCTGCACTCTGAACCGGTCAGTCAAAGTGTATGTATATCTAGAACATTACGTCAATTGCGATTGAAGTTCTAGTAATTATTGCTGAATGTTAAATAAGTATGAAAAACAGGGGACAGATAATAACAAAATTTGAGAAGTATCCATCATAATCAGAAAGTCAGTTGCATTCGCATTAAATTCTTCAATCACTTCTCGAATTATGCATGCATCTGCATAATGGCATTGTAATTTACTTGCTGATGCACTTTACAACAAATTAAACACTTTACTGTGCTACCATAATCAGTACATAAAAATTGTTTTTCCCATACTTGTAAGAACATTGGTGTTGATGGCCTTGCGATAACGTCTGTAGCTTCTTCTGACATTGTCCTCTAGAATATTAGACTTTCAGATGTGAGCCTGCCATGGAACAAATCACAACTGTATCTGATTACCGCCACTACCGTAATTGTACTGGATTCCTCTCTGCCCTGTCCGTGTTGCCCGCACAGTCATTGTAGAGGCTACCAATAACACATTTCTCCATCATATATGCTTTAATGGTGAATGGCATACTGATGTTATTGTTCAGTTGGCTTTTATGTACCATGCTAGCCTCTAGTTTCCAAGGTTGTGGGTTTAAACCTGGTGGAGGGTAATTGGTTTTTTTCAGGCATAAAAATCCTTAGCATGGCTTCTTTCGGAAGGGAAGTAAAGCCATTGGTCCCGTGTCGTAGATTTACGGCACATAAAGAACCTCAAGCCTGATAAAGCTCTGAGCAAAATTGCCAGTCTTTCATGCCCAATATAGAATGGGACAGTAAGAACCATAGTAGTTAAAGAGCATCCATAAATAAAACTCGGTTCTTTTTTAGTTTGCTTTTATGTGGTTGTTGAAGCAGTGTCCGTCTTACTCGAGGATGAGATGGGATTGGTGTACGATACTGCCATAGCTTGGAGCGGCTACTGCGATGTGACCAAGATCACCTGGCATGATTTTCATCAACTTTGTGGTCCCAATGGCATTGTGGAATTAGACTAAACCCATCTCTTCAGGAGGAAATATGTCAGATGACAAGTTATGTGGCGGCATCACTGGTTGGTCGGAGGGATAAGCCAGACAATGAAGTTGTGCTTTGGGTTACTGGTGGCAAACCGGTCAAGGGCAACCCTGCTGCTCATTTTGCAAGATTGTATTGATCCAGAAATCTTCATCATTACTGACAAATGGAGGGCAAACAAAATATGTAATGTAATCACAGTAGGAATTTCATTAACCCTCCAAGAAATAGGGAGCCTTTCAGGTTGCCAGAGCAGGAGTTGACTCCTGAATGTCTGGAACAACAATAGGTAGGATCTGAACCAGCCCCTAATGTGAGATGCTCGTGATATGCACAACACAAGGAAAGGTCGTGGAGATCCTTAAAGAAAGCACTCTCTTCATGAACCAGTATTGAGAGTGCTTAAAGTTATATTGGAGAGTGGATGTACTGGGAGAATAAACTCAATTGCCTTCAGAACAACACGGAGTGCTTTGAAGCATTTTTGCAGGATATCTCCATGGCCTGTTCAGGTGTAGGGAAGATAGCCACGTCTGCTGACCTGCTCAACTGTTTGTCACATGTTTTCCTAATTGAAATAAATACTGAAAACCCCATCCGCATATTCTAGAAAAATATCTCCAATTCCACATACATCCCATAAACACACACACTTCCTCTCCATACCCATATTACATCCACATTAAACATACACAATTCCTTTCCTTTCCCATATTACATCCACATTAAACATACATAATTCCTTTCCTTTCCCATATTACACCCACATGAAACACACACACACACAATTCCTTTCCATTCCCATATTAAATCCACATTAAACACACACACAATTCCTTTCCTTTCCCATATTACACCCACATGAAACACACACACAATTCCTTTCCATTCCCATATTAAATCCACATTAAACACAGACGCAATTCCTTTCCTTTCCCATATTAAATCCACATTAAACACACACGCAATTCCTTTCCTTTCCCATATTAAATCCACATTAAACACACACACACACAATTCCTTTCATTTCCCATATTACACCCACATTAAACACAGACGCAATTCCTTTCCTTTCCCATATTAAATCCACATTAAACACAGACGCAATTCCTTTCCTTTCCCATATTAAATCCACATTAAACACACACGCAATTCCTTTCCTTTCCCATATTAAATCCACATTAAACACACACACACACAATTCCTTTCATTTCCCATATTACACCCACATTAAACACAGACGCAATTCCTTTCCTTTCCCATATTAAATCCACATTAAACACACATGCAATTCCTTTCCTTTCCCATATTAAATCCACACGAAACACACGCAATTCCTTTCCTTTCCCATATTAAATCCACACGAAACACACATGCAATTCCTTTCCTTTCCCATATTAAATCCACACGAAACACACGCAATTCCTTTCCTTTCCCATATTACACCCACATTAAACACAGACGCAATTCCTTTTCTTTCCCTTATTAAATCCACATTAAACACACACACAATTCCTTTCCATTCCCATATTACACCCACATGAAACACATACACAATTCCTTTCCATTCCCATATTAAATCCACATTAAACACAGACGCAATTCCTTTCCTTTCCCATATTAAATCCACATTAAACACACACAATTCCTTTCCTTTCCCATATTAAATCCACATTAAACATACATAAGTCCTTTCCTTTCCCATATTAAATCCACACGAAACACACGCAATTCCTTTCCTTTCCCATATTAAATCCACATTAAACATACACAATTCCTTTCCTTTCCCATATTACACCCACATTAACCATACACGCAATTCTTTCCTTTCCTTTCCCATATTAAATCCACATTAAACACACACGCAATTCCTTTCCTTTCCCATATTAAATCCACATTAAACATACATAAGTCCTTTCCTTTCCCATATTAAATCCACACGAAACACACGCAATTCCTTTCCTTTCCCATATTACACCCACATTAAACATACACAATTCCTTTCCATTCCCATATTAAATGCATGCAATTCCTGTCTATTGCCATATTAAATGCACACAATTCCTCTCCTTTCTCATATTAAACCCACATTAACCATACACGCAATTCCTTTCCTTTCCCATATTAAATCCACATTAAACACACACGCAATTCCTTTCCTTTCCCATATTAAATCCACATTAAACATACACAATTCCATTCCTTTCCCATATTAAATCCACATTAAACACACACGCAATTCCTTTCCTTTCCCATATTAAATCCACATTAAACATACACAATTCCTTTCCATTCCCATATTAAATGCATGCAATTCCTGTCTATTGCCATATTAAATGCACACAATTCCTCTCCTTTCTCATATTAAATCATATTAAACACACACAATTCCTCTCCATCCTCATATTAAATTCATATTAAATCCATATTAAATGCACACAATTCCTCTCCATTCCCTGTGATTCAGGCTTTATTCGTGCTTTTGATTACTCACATGATACAGGGCATGTCAGTTTTAAATTCAGAAGTTGCAATGCTTGCAACCAAGTTTTAATAGATTATAATCTAACAAGTTCATCACATGTGTGCACACGAGAGAGAGAGAGAGAGAGAGAGAGAGAGAGAGAGAGAGAGAGAGAGAGAGAGAGAGAGAGAAAGGCGTAGTTAGGGGGGTTTGGGGGCTGAAACACCCCCCCCCCCCCATCCTTGCTGAAAACAATTTAAAAATAAATGGCAAAAGTAGCATCATTAAAATTGCAGCTTTCTAGGTTGGTGGGAATGAAATACTTTGTAATCGTATCACTGATAGCACTATATTTATGCCGCATGTCCTGAGAGAAATTGTTTAAAAAATGGATCCCTATACATACCCCCCACCCCTTATATTTTTCTCCCTACACTACTGGTCTCTAGGTATTCATTCAATAAATAAAAGGAATTTCTCATTACTAATGCCTGCACTTTTGTTTTAAATTTGTCAGTGGAACAGATTTCCCTGATATCATGTGGTAATTTATTGTAAATTTTAATACCATTGTGTATAGCACTTTCCTCATATAGCAAGGCCCTATGGTAACTGTTAATTAGTTGCTCTTTATTTTTTGTGTTGCAACTATATATATCTTGATTATTCTTAAATTCAGACAAATGTTTCTTAGCATATAATAATAGGTCTAATATAAATACACATGGAAATTGTAAAATATTTAATCAGTGGAACAGTGTATGCATGATTCTCTTTTGCCTTTAAATAGAATAATTCTTATGACCTGCTTTTGAATATTGAAAATGATACCTCCCTTATTCCCCAAAATATAATCCCATACTTCATTATGTTATGGAAGTATGCAAAGTACAAACTTCTCAGAACCTCAAGGTTAACTCTTTCCTGTAAAATATTTAGAGTACAAAAACATATCTGACTCAACTTTGCTGCTAGTTTTTCTATCCACACTTCCCATTTAAAATTTGCATCTGTTATATCCCCAGAATTTAACATGTTCTGCATAGCTTATTAGTTTATCTTCTTTCTGTAAATGAGGTTTATACCACTTTATTTCTGGAGTGTCTAAATGAAATTGTCTTACCTATATTTATTACAGGATTATTCTGTGAGAAGCCTGAGTAATAGTCCCGGATGAGCCAATTGGATCAACGATAATCCTGCCGCTAGGGGCGCTAGTGTCGCCGCGGATTAAGAGCGACGGCGGTAAGTTTGAAAAGCGCCATGAGCGGAAGGATTATCGTTATTGCAATTGGCTCATCCGGGACTGTTTTCTTTATTTATAATTTGAATACAGTACATTGGATAAAGATATGAATACATAGTTGAGATTAACATGATGTATTATTTGCTTAACATATGAATACATAGTTTGAGAATAACATAATGGATTATTTGATTACAGGAGATTAACATATGAATACAATAAATGAACAATATAAGAAATATTAGGAGAAAAAAAAGAACATTAAAATTCATAGTTTGTTGAGACACTAGGACACACAGATTTCGCGCACAACAATGATTTTAAAGTACGTGGTGCACTTTGAGTCCTCGTCATCGCTGCTGCTGCTGCTGCTATCGACGGTAAATTGGTGGATAGGTTTGGTGATGCAGGTGACGAGCAGGTGAGAGAAACTTTCGTTGAACTCGGTGAAGGTTGGTATATAGATGGGGATGGTAAATTCGTTGTAATGGCTGGTTGAGAGGCATCCTGTGGATGTGACTTTGTTGGTTAGAGCAGGAATGTTGCTGTTGCCGAGGTATATGATGCATAGTGCGTCTTGTTGATGCTGGTGCACTTTGGTAGGTACGCATTTGACGTGGACGGCGTGAGCCCCTTGGACGTCGAGTGTGATGGTGACAACTCTGCTGCTGCGGAAATAGGAGTTGGAGATGCAGAGGATACGGATAGGTGATGCTGCGTTGAGAATGAGTTGTAGGTTAAGATTGTTCCCCACGGGGACGGGATAGGTTTCGTCGGACATTATTTAGGGTTATATGGGGAGAACCTGACGATGTGACGTTTGAAACCGCTGCGTAGTTTTTCCTCGCCTGCGTATATGATGCAGAATGAGGTAGAGTTGAGTTTGTTGACGAGTTCTGGAGAGGCTTTTGCAAATCTTGTTGGTAGGAAAACTTCTGTGTCGTTGTAGAGTTTGGCGACGAGCTTTGTACCGTGAACGGTGTCGAGTGTTTTGACGCCGATGACACGATACGGTACGTGCTGTTCAAGCGTAGATACGCTGAGAGTGTCGGCACTGCGGGAAAGTTCTTCTAGCTCCTTAAGGGCGTCCTGTGACATTATGACGGCACAGATGGCAGTTTTTGATAAACGGGGAAGGACCGTCTATATGAGTGGTTTGATGAGGAAGGTTGTAGTGTTGTTTACACCTGCGATAAGGTGCGCAAACTACCTGTGCGTCTCTGGGAAGTTGGTTCCACACAAGGTCGACGTCGCTTGGGGGATAACGTTCAAAGATGTATATGCCGTTCTGCAGCAGCACTTGGCGTTCCCTGGGCAGTAGCAGGTGGATTCTTCGTCCGTTATCGAGATACCGAAAGAGCACGATGAAGCAGTTCATGTGGTGTTTCTAGCGGAGTACCTTCGAAGGAATTGTTGAATTTGCTTGTTGAGTTGATCGAGGTCTTCGTAGAAACCGAGTTGACACTGCGTGCACAGGCGGGTGAGACGGTGCCTAAGTTCGCAGCTGCACGTTTGGTGAAAGCAAAACGAGCAGTGGAAGTCTTTACACGTCGGTCCTGGCATTCCCCCACGGCTGGCTAGCACCGAATGAAGGGGAAAAGAATGCGCGTGCATAAATATAACCCAACTGCCGGAAGCAGGAAATCACTGGTGGGGGAAAAGTTCGTTGGAGATTTACCACATCAGGGGGAAGCACTGGTGGGGGAAAAGTTCGTTGGAGGTTCACTACATCCGCCGGAAGCGCTTAGCGATTATTGCACAACATCCGCAGGAAAAACACTGTGTCCGTTGATTTAACGGTTTTCCTCTTGGAGAACTCTGTTTTGAACGGTGCTGAACATGCAAACGCCGTGAATGTGATCGGGTATGATATAGGGTGATTCGCGACCCAAATGCGCCGCTAAGCACGTGCCGTAGCACATGGGTTTTTCGTTTAACATTTGCTGCATTTTGTCTGTGGAAATGTATTGCTGTTCGTAGAAAACGATGTATAAACCTCTTGCGGGCACAAATTGGAACCACTGATGTTGTGCGTCTTCTTTATCTGCTTTGAAATGGATATCGTTGAAGTACATGTTAGATAGCACAAAATGAATTTTGGTTTCGCAGCTGTGAACTCTGGCGGAGACGGATTTTCCGTCGTAGGTGCTGTCGACGAAGCGAAGTGCATAAGGTGTATTTTTATGGGGGTGACCGTCCACCTCGTAGTTTTTAAACACCTTACTGTCATGGTAGTACACCGACAGGTAATTTCTGTAACCCATGATGCGGGAGCGAAGGGCGCGAGATGATTGGGTGAGGTGCGGTTGGAACGCTGGTAGAAATACATGCGCACTAAGGACTATTTTGTGAGATGCGCAGTGCGAAATGGGTGTTGAGGAAATGATGAACCTCGAGGAATGTTCTAAAATTGGCGCACCGTATGTACTTGGTGAACTGCGTGAAATTCATGTTATGTAAGGGAACGTTGGAGGCATGGTTGTGAAGCATGTACTTGTGGTATGCCATGATTTGATTTTGCACGTCCATCTCTTCCTTTTTTGTGATACATGATGTCGGTAATGATGCGCTGCAGGGCATGCAACACGTGCCATTCTTGTTGGTTGAGCGTAACGGATGCGCCTTGCGGGTCTTTGAAAACGAGCTTTAGCTTTCCGAACACAAACTTAAACACGATGGTGACGCTGTCGCTGAATTGAAATTCCTGTAGACGTCCCTGTGGGTCATTCAAGCGTTTGTGAATGATGGGGATGGCCTCGACGAGTTTGTGCCACTGCGAGGAACTCATGACGACGACGTTGTGCTGTCCACATTTGGCAGTGGTGACGACGAGATGGTGCGGCGACTGGGGGGAGAATCCCACACTGATGAATTTAGTTTGTTGCGGGTTGAGGAAGTAGATATCCGCCAGAGGACCCACAACTGCACTGTGTTGGAACTGTGCTGGCGGAGCAGGGCTGTCGGGATGCTGTTGGAGGTCGAAGATGGGTAGTTTCCTTTTTTCCCCGGGTTTTGAGGTGGTCGGGGTTTGAAATCCGGTTATACTGGAACACACAAAACAATAATAATAATGTGAGGGATAGAGAGATAAACGGGATAGAAAAAAGCAAGCTAATACATAGGTGCGGACCTACCTGGTCGGCGTGCTGCATGGCAGCATGACTGTATCCGCGTGCTGCATGGCACACTCTGAATGAGGCGAGCGGCGCCGTGACGTTGCTTTTTATATGAGCAGGAGCGTCTTCTGAAGCACGTGCAAAGGATGGATTAGGTTAGATGTGATGAATAGTGACACACACACACACACACACACACACACACACGTACTCACCTTCAAGGGTTGACAAGTTTGCTGAGCGTCAGAGCACTTTGCGCGGCATGCGTCTTTGTACGTTTTGCGAATGACGACATCATGCGCGTGATTGCTGACGTGAAATTTTGAGAATTTATGCTTAGGTAAGCCGGAGCAGCGGTGGGTGAGGTAGGCGATGACGTAATGACCGCAAGTGGTGCTGTCGAAACCTTGCAGCCTTCTGGCGTTGGTGGACCAACGCGTCCTGCAGACCGAATTTAAGAACCGGAGAAAATGGGGCGAAAGCGGTCCTATGCCGTAACTGTCAAAATATTCTCCATGCGTGTTTTTGTCCACAAAGATGCAAACCCAGTGTTGCCCGGATTTGGTGCTGGGGTCGGTGTTAGCCACTAGCGCCAAGGGAGGCGTTCGAATGCCGTGAAGTACGGGTAGTTTATCGCAGGGGTGGTCGCCTAAAAAGTGAGAGCGCGTAGAGGGGCATGTCGATAGAAACCGTTGAATTTGAAAGGTGTTCATGATACCAAAATGGATCGGTTGGCGTCGATTTCAACCGTGCGATGTATTTCCGCTAGCAGCAGAAGTATGACCGGTTCTGTCAATTTATCGGCAAAACCGATGCTTATAGAGACGGTTCCGTGGCGCTGACCCGAGATGTGAGACTCGTTAGCGCTCATGTCTGCAGTGAGATCGAAAACCATTAACGTATACCCTTGCGGGTAGGTTTCTCTGGAGATGGAGTGTCCCTCGTCCTTGAAATGAATGCCTAGGCCGTCCTGCAGGGTTTGAAAGCATTGCAAATAGTGTCCCTTTGTAAAGTCGGGTTGCAGAGGTTGGGAGGGAACGGGTTGCTCGTTCACGTAGAGATGAAAGAAGTTCATTTTAAAATGTTTCAAGTTGTACGGATTTGAGTTAAAATGGCCGGAATAGGCCTTGTCGGTGACCATGGCTACTACCACTCTCCTGGGAACTTGCCCTACGCACACGTCGCTAAACGTCATTGCCCTGGACTCCTTGGGGATGCTGAGAGCGTGAAAGCTGACGTCCTTGAGATGGTACTTTGCGTTGCCCTTTGCGAGCACGGCCTGGTGCGCGAGCTTTATGGTCGGCGAGGGCCGCACCGATTTTAAGCGCAGCGTGGCAGACACGATGTCGGCGTACCCCTTAAAGGTATCTACGTCGGAAAACAGATAAAACTGGGGAGAGGCGGGAGTGAGCTTGACGGTCATGCTAACGTTGTTCAAAAGCAGCTTATCCTGTCTAAACAGAGCGTTGGACAGAGGACCGATGAGCTGTACGACGTTGCTCCCTTTAGTAAACCCCTGACGCCACTGAAAACCCGCATTGGCGATAAAAGTGTCCATGATGCCTGCCGTGTCCTTTCTCCAGAGGGTCGATTCTAGTTTGGTGTTAATGGCATCTTCGGAGTAATTGAGAAGCGTCTCGAGGTAGGTTCTATAGGGGTAACCGGCTTGCGGCATGGAGACGATGACGTTATTGAGGGTTACCTCCACCTGTTGAAACAGGGAATTTAAGGCGTTGTTGACCAGAGTGGCGTTAGCGTTAGCGTCAGCGTTTAAGGCCTCTCCTTTGTCATCTACAATGCGCACCATGAGTTCGAGTACGACGTAGGTCAAGTCTAGGTAATGGTCCGCATTTCCGGAATAATGAAAGGTGATGGGGGCATTTTTCATTAAAGTGTTTTGAGGGTTTAGGTATAGGAACCGTGACTCCTCGATGCTCATCTGAACCGGCACATCTGTAAAGAGGTCCAGTTCGGAACTCATGTGGACGGCCGCGTCTGCCATTACGAAAATACGTCTTGCACCTTACGCCTACCGCGTTTCAGCTTCGACTGCTTGCTCTTTTTGGATTTGCTCGGTTTCATTCTCTTGAGGCGCCTTGCGCCGGAACCGAGCATGGCATCGAGCTTTTCGTCGGCTTTTCGCTTTAAATTGTATCCGGACTCCTTGAGCCTCCGTTGGAGCGCTTCCTTTGGCGCTGCTCCCGCGACAGCCACATCGGACAGAACGTGAGCGCCCGCCTTTAAGGCCTCCTTTCCGACTGCTTTTGCTCCGCTCTTTAAAAACGGTAGCAACCTTCTGAAGAGTCCTCCGAGGGCTGAAAAGAGACCGCTGCCTCTTTGGTAGCGCTTGCCCCTGTAGAGAATAAAATCGCGATCGTCGAACGCGCCGCCGGCCTGATTGAGGTAGTACCGCGTCACGGCGTGCACGTGCATTACGTCTGTTTCGGACGAAAAGCGAGAACTATAGTAGAGGAAAATCCGTCGGCGAATGGCAAGAGATCGCCGTAACCGTTCCTTAAATCTATGTTGACCGTCTACCCAATTTTGGGGAAAAACGTCTTTTCGTCGCTCATGTAAGTGTTGTTGCTTCTTTCGTATTCCACGGCCGCGCTCTCTATGACTTGGGCGAAGGTGTCGCCCACGACTTGCGGGGTCACTAGATTACAATAGATGAACATTTCGTAAGGAAACCCCATATAAGGATCTACGGGGTGTTTAGGTGCTTTTTCGAGAATGACGTTGACGTAGGGCTCGAAACCCAACATTTTTGCCATAGCGGGCGTTAAGAGCAAACTGTGGATGTGGTGTACAGGTCCCGGAGGGTCCTCCGATTTTGAAACGTCTGGTTTGGGTTTTGTGGTAGATGTCGCGGGTCTGACGGGACGAGCCGCCGCGGGTTTCTGCTGCCCCGAAGCCGGGGCTTCGGTTTCGGTTTCGGCTTGGGTCTCTGGTGGGGCGCATCGTTCAGAGCTTCGTATTCGCCGACCGCGTACGGTACGGCCGTGCGCGCGACATTTTCCACAAACCCGTCGAACGGAATGTCGGGTAGTGGTTCGGGATGGGCGACGGCGGCATTCACGCCCACCGTCTTGCGCTCGTCGAAGAGGAAGAAGTTTTCCACGTGCAATTGTTCGAGTAGAACTGCGTTGACGAGGTTCACCAAGTCTTTTGGATTGTGCACGACGCCTTGCGGCATTTCCAGGCTGAATTTGGAATGTGGGGAGGAGCGTCATGGTGTACTTGGTGCCCACCAGACGGGCATCGTCTCGCGAAAGGTTATAAAATTTCACCGGATACATGACCTTTTGCAGGGCGACCTCCCATTCTCCCTGCAGAACGATTCTCTCGGGCAAGATGTAAGAAAATCTGGCCGTGGTGTTGTCGGTAAAGTGCTCCATGGAAGCGTTGCTCACGAGTGATGGAGAAGGGCTTCGTCTTAATCATGTCGAATCGATGGTCGAAGCCAGAAACCACGAGTTAAACTTTGCCGGATACCCCTTCCACTTTACCAAGACCTGCTTGTTGCGCCCTCGGCCCTTGGTCTGTAAAACGCGTTCGATCTTAAAAGTCCGAGGTAGCACGACCTTTTGTAGCTCCTCGGTGTAAAATATGCCGTCTATGGCTTCTCCGGCCAGATCCTTCAACTTATATACCACTGGCCGACCGCGCACCACCTCGGCTATTCGAAATATTTCGTCCGTCCAATTCTGCTCGTAGCCCTTGTCGAATTTCATTTTTTCTTTAGAGATGCGCACGTGATTGCCCACGGAAAATCTGGGTTTCCCTGCGCGAGGTAGGGTCCTATTTCCGTAGAGATTGCGGTACACTCGTAAAATGTTAGATTCGTTCACGTCCTTCGGAGCCTTTTTATGCACCTGTGATGCGAGCTATTGTACGACTCGAGTAAGGCCGGAAGGACCTCCAGGTATCTGTAACTGTTTTTGTGCGTGAAATACCTCCACATCTTGGTTTTTAAGTTGCGATTGAAGCGCTCCACGACGCTGGCTTTAACGTTATTTTTGGTTGTGTAATGTTTCACGTCGTGTTTCTTCAGAAAGTCGCGAAAAGTCTTGTTGGTAAACTCGGTTCCCTTGTCCGTTTGGAGGACCCTGGGGACGCGTTGGGAGAATATGGAGCGAAACGCTTGCGCAACCTCGGTACCCAGCTTCGATTTCAGGGGTACGGCCCAAGCATATTTGGAAAATACGTCGATAACGGTCAGAATGTACACGTAAGGTTTGTTATGTTCCCTCACGCTGTTCATGACGTTTAGATCGGCCTCCCAAAGATCGTCCATATTCGTCACGTGATAATATCTGGTGGGGAACCGCTTTCTGACCGGTTTGTGCAGAGTGCAACTGTCCTGGGTTTGAAGGAAGGACTCGATGTTCGCCTTAGACGCACCCGTGGCCTTTCGAAGGGGCTTGACCGTACCCAAACCGGCATAGTGTTCCGGTTTGGCATAGTATCGCTTTAGCGCCTTCCATTCCTTCATGCTTTACTTGTACAGGGGTTGCCAGACGCGTTTGCGAAAATGGTACGACGCGGAAGGCGATTTCGATTTCTTTTTCGGAGTGGCAAGGTTTGCCCTCTTCTTTTTGCGAGGCGAGAGGAGGTTGACCTTTATGGTTCGGGGTTCGACCTCCTGCTTCACCGGCACGCGTTCGTAATCGTCGTCGTCGTCGTCGTCGCTTTTGCTTTCGCCAAGGAAGGGCTTTCTGACTTGTGCCACGAGATCGAGGTAGTTGTCCAATTTATATTTTACGAGCCGCCGCTTTTCGTCGGCAGAGAGCTTTGCGCTCTGCAGGTTCTGAATTTCTTTAGCCAATCTGGATATGGTGCGGTCTATAGCGTGAAGCTTATCGACGGTCTTTGGCTGCGGTGCAACGAGGATCTGCTTGCCGTATTTCATCCTGTTAATTTCGACACTAGCGCGCCGCCAAGCGAAGCCAAGACGGGTAGGAGAAATGCCGGCAAAAAACCTCCTTTTTGAACCAAGATGCTCTTCTTCAGAGGAACCCGTTTATCCGTCAACTTCCTCCAAGAAGCCTTGTGCTTCTTTAGGCGACCCAAGCACTTTGCGGGAAGTTGCACGTGACCTCTGCACACGCTGAGCATACATTCGCTAATGGCCTTGATCAGATCGCCATCGGCATTTTTTAACAACTTTTTGCGCAGAGGGGCCTTCGCCTTGGCCAGAGCCGTCAAATTACCGTGCTGTCTCGCTATGCGACTACTGGTCAGCGTCGCAAGCCTTAACCTACCTCTAGCCATGCTTGTGCGATAATGACGTTCGCTCCCAAAGCGGTACTTTTTATTTAAAATCAATGGCCTCAGTTGGGTAAGACCCTGCCAGGATAAGCCACGCAAAAAAAAGCAGAAATATAGAACGAAACGAACCCGAGCCCTCTCGGCGGTCTCAATTGGGTACGAAATAAGAGAGGTTTTTCCCCCGGCAGCACGCCGGTTCGATACCTGTATCGGGCGGGCGTGTACTGAGTGCAGTCCAACACGAGATACCCGTGAGGGCGTTCGGTGGCCTTCTCGAAGGCCTCCAAGAGAAACCTAGAGTTCCTGGGTTCGATCTGCTGGCAGTCTCTCGATCTGCATCTTGTCCCGGTTGTTCTTGAAGACCACGACGTAGTTTGCTTTCAGAGAGATGTTGCGATATTTCTGACCCTACGGAAACACGTTCTGCAGGATGTAGACGGTGCCGAAGCGCTTGTGATGGTAGTCTGGTGAAAAAATTGGACACGTCCTTCCCGCCCCCCTCCAGCATCAGATCGTCGAGGACGACGAGGTCGTTCTCGCCCACCGAAGCAAGTTCGGGTATGCCCGCGTGGGTCTCGCAACGCAGAGCCGAGGGTTCGAGTCTCGGCGAATACTCCGGCGGGTGGCACCACAGCACCCTCCTGGGGCGCACGTCGAACATCCGGTGCGCGTGGCGTAACAGGTTTTTCACGAAGGTCGACTTGCCGCAGCGCGACGGCCCCGCCACGAGCATCGTGCTGGGAAACTCGAATCGCCCCAGGTCCCGGGAACCGGGCATCGTCTCCTCAGGGGCGCCCGGTTCGAAATGACTGGCGCGGCTCTAGACGTCTCATTTATGCGTTCCTCTTGAACCCGTAGGGATAGCAATCGTGATCGCCGGCGAGAACGCGCTTGTTGACCATCATCCTAAACGTCTTCGCGCTGGGTTCGGTGACGACCGTCCAAGACGGTTTCCGCGAAATCTGCGTGCCCGCCAGCTTCACCGCACGGTCGTCCCTCAGCACCACGTCGCGAATCACCTCGGCGTTCACCAGCTCCAGGTTGCCCGAATTGAGCGTGATCCCTTTCACCTTGCACACCGAGAAGGTCTTGCCCGTCTCGAGGCAAACGATCTCCATGCAGTAGCTCTTGGGCCCCGTGGAGGCGAACCGGGCGATTTAAGAGCCCCGCCCGTACTTCTCCAGCTCGTCCGTCATGTCCCCCAGGAGGCGTCCAACGGACGGCGTCCAGTCACCCGGAGCGGCGGCGACGACGACGGAATCGGTGTCGAAGTAGCAGACCCGTTCTCCCAGCCTCTTGAGATAGGAGTAGAGCACCAGGCGCGCTTGAGCCGTGGTGTAGGCCGACAGGACGGCGTTGGCGGTGGAGTTGACCTTGCGGTGCTGCTCGCAGTACCTCCACACCGCGTACATGATCCGGTCGGTGACGGGCACGTAGGTCTGCACTTCCACGCCCGGGTCGTACCGGTCCACCAGCTCGCACGTGGGGAGGTTTTCCCTCTGCCCCAGTTTGCCCCAGAAGCTTTTGAGCATCACCTTGGCCAGCTCCCGCCTGCCGGGGTTGGTGGCGACGGCCTGGGGATCCAGGGCGACGCCTTCGTGCTCGAAGAATTGCTCCACGTACTGCTGCTTTGAGGCAGGGTCGTCGCAATCCGAGGGCTAGCCGGAGGCTTCGGTCTTGATCTTCAAGAACTGATTCACGTAGGCCTCGAAGAGACCCTTGGCTCCGGTGGTCGGTTCGTGCCGCACCACGTCGTACTCCCAGATCTCGTGGACCCGGAGGAGGCGGTACCCCTCCTCCAGGGCGACCTTCATCTCGTCGATCACCCAGGTACCCGACAACGCCCTCTCGCGCTCTCCGTGGTGGCACTCGTCTTGGTTCTCCGCCTCCGCAGAAGCGCGGCATAGCGGGAACATGAGCTTGCCGCCGATGCGCGCCGGTAGCACCGGGTGGTACAGGTGTTGCGGCGGTAGAACCTCGCACTTTACCAACCCGCCCCCACGTCTTCCAAGCGCGGGAATCGATCCACTTGGATCTTGGGGTGGCCAGCGGGGTAGGGCTTCGTCTTGTTCACGTGCGGGTACAGGCTGCATACATCGTAGTAGTAGTAGATCTTGCTATCCCCCTTCGCCTCGCAGTACGTCTTGGTGCAGTTGGTGCCACCTCCGTAGAAGGCGTCTCTGGGGTTCAGGGGTTCGGGTACCGCAAAGTCCCTTGCGTGGCGCGCGAGGTCCTGGTTGGCCTTCATCGCGGCGTTGAACTCGCACTCCCACATTTCCACCACGGCGTAGCCGGCGGCCTTGATCTTGGCCGTGACCTTCGCGGTGCTCTCTAACCTGGAGGTCATGGTTTCGTGTCCCGAGTTTTATATCACCGCATGGCGATTATGAAAGTACCGCCTGCAGCCGTGGTAAAAGCAGCCGTGGAAAAAGTACGCGGTTTTTTCAGCCTCTCTGTACCCGTCCACCTTGTGCCCCACGATTTTAACTTCGCGTCCTCGCATGGCGTGCTGGATGACGATGCGGTTTTGCATCTAGCCAAGTTAGCCATATGCATGCGGCGCGAGACTGCCGTTCCGCTAGTCGATACCCGTCCGCTGGCAAGAGGGCAATTTTTTTAAGCGGCATGAAGCGCTTTCTGCACACTCACATGCACGCCTGCGCGATGGTGACGCATTCTCTGAACGGGTCTATTCCGTTCTCGTCCAAGAATTCTCTTCTGAATTTGGAAACTCCCTGACAGTAGAAATACGTCCATCTTGCAATACGTCACCATTTCCGCCCTCATGTCGAAGACGTACCCGGAGGACGCCTTTTCTTCGTGCCACTGCTCGAAGGCTTTCCGACCCTCCGCCGACATGCCCTCCGGACAGTAATGCCTTTTGTCGGGAATCGAACCCACGTACTGCTCGTTTTCCTTCGTGTTAAACAGGTACGGGAAATAACCTTTGCATTCCTTCAATCCGAAGGTCTTGGAAAAGCGGGTGAGTCTAGAAATGTGACGTCACCGTACCTCATCCTGTAGATCTTGCTCCCGTTCATGATGAGCTCCGGCGCCCAGTCTAAGTGCACCACCATGTACTTTAATAAAAACTGCCCGTCGTAAGCTCTGAGGTTATGCGCCACGACGTAGACGTCCCAGGCTTCGAACCTCGCCTGCGCGATGTGTTCGAAAAGCTGCTTCACGGGCTCGTCCATAAACACCCATTCTTTGCAACCGCATTCGGTACAGTATGCCGTCTTGTGGCGTTCGTCGATGCAGAGCGGACAGGCTTGGTACAACACGCACAAGTTAGGTACATGCTCGTATGTGTCCTTTTTGCCGGCATATGGAATGTTTTGCGTGCATTCAAAGTCGATAAACATAAACACGTACCGGTTTCTTTTGTTCTTTGTGGCATACGGCTGCATATAGCACATGTGGCTAGAATTCACGTGTGTCTGGCAATGATAGCAGTACTTTTCCCTGCACTCGTGCGCGGTTTTTCTGTACCTCGCATTCACGAGCTTATTGCAAGACGTGCACACCTTTTCTACATTGCACACCGACAGCGCCTTTGGGTAAAAAACGCCTTTCTTTGCGTGGTTTGCAAAGCATGTCGGTCCCTTAAAATCTCTGTTGCACTCGGCGCAGCGTATGTAGGCGTCAAATCGCGCATCGTACTGCTGATGGCATTTAGCACACCTGTCGTCGCACCTATGAAATTCTTTTTTGTGTGCCGAGGGATAATGACACTGGCGGCAATACCATTTGCATTTAAAGCACTTGTGAAGGTTCACGATAGCATTAAAGTGCCCGGCGTGGAGCATGACGTCTATGTATTTATCGCATTTCTTATCCGGCGCGTACAGCACGTGCTTCCCCGTATGATCGCCAAACACCGTCACAGCGTAGCCCTTTAACGCAGCGTCAAAGCGTCTGACGTCATCTATCGTACAGCTGTCGTGGCCTTGACCGATGCTCGCACACAAGGCTACGGCCTTCGATTTTTGCAGATAGTCGGAGCGCGTCATCGTTTTATAGTTGACGTCGCGATCCACTTTGGCTTTAACTACAACAATGGCTCTTGCTAAACACACGTTGTCTTTGTTGGCTATTTCGACAATGCCTTTATTGTCCCTACAGGCATCGCAAAGTTGGTGCCGACCCGAGACCTCCTTGGTCCACACAAACGTTACATGAAGAGGTCCGCTTAGCAAGAATTGTTGGTTACTTTGCATTACTTTTTCGATGCTTCGAACAATGACATCCGCATTCAATTGCTCTACGCGCCTCACGCTCATATTGAAGGCTTTAGACGTCTCGTTTTCGTCTGTTATGGATATGCCTAAATATCCGGGTTCGTTTTCTAACAGGTTCTCTTTCGCAAAGTTTAGAATATTGTTAAACAAATGCGATACCCATTGCTCCGGGTTAACATCTCTGGGGACCGGGTTTACGGTAATTTGCGACTCTGTAAAGCCGGAAAAAAGCCTTGGCAGCGTTCTCTGCTTGTGCCCTATAATTTCGAACGTAGGCTGCAAGGTGTCATCGCGACTTCCCCCAGGTTGCGGCTCCATCTTATCGTCCGAATGCACCGATCGCTCTTTACCTGCAAAGTGCTGCTGCTGTGTATTTCTGCTATTTTGTTTTTATTTTAAACTATTTTTCTCCGCTTTAACACTCTGGGAACAACTGCTGCGGCGTATGTTCTGCTATCACTAGGGCGTTGGTCAATACCGATCGATGAAGACACCCGCACATGTGCGCGTATTGCTCTAAAACTTATATCACGTCAAATAGCACGATTTTACAGCAAAATCCACTATCGCTCCCGTTTCTCACTACGGCCGGCTGCTCTTGGCACTGGGTTTTTATAAGTTCGCTTATCGCAACCGCAGTTTCAGCATGCGCGTCGAGTTAAATGCCTCATTAAAAATCCTGGCGCCACAACTTGCCAAGTTGTAATCGCAGCCATTTCCGGTGCACTTCCGGTCACAGCATCCATCCACAGCTGCACTTTTTCCCACCATCGACCATAAAACCACATTTAAAAGATTTTCTCGCTGATGAGCATCCGTTCGCACGGCCATTTTTAAAGTTATCGCGCAGTTTGCAGCTCTTTAATCGCGGTGGCCATATTGTGACGCAGATCGGCTGCTCCATCAGCACCCGTTCACACGGTCATTTTTTAAGTTATCGCGCCGTTTGCAGCTCTTTAATCGCGGCGGCCATATTGTAACGCACATCGACTGCTTCATCAGCATCCGTTCACACGGTCATTCACGTACTGCTGCTGCTTCCGCTGCGCATGAGAATCGTTCTTTTACTGTTTTCTCCGAGACTAACGTGAGCAGAACTATAACACTTGCTAACTGTTGCTAATAGTGGTTGAGCTTGCACTCCCACTAGCGCTTTTCGCGGAAAGTTAAGTATTTCCGCACGGCTATGTGATTTATTAATTGGGTGTGGAGTTAAAAACAGTGCCTCGCCTCAACTTCAACATCAGTGTCAAATATTTAAAAACTATCAGTGTCGTGTGTGGTGATTTTGTTGTGCGGTGCATAAAATCTGAGAAAAATCACGCACAAACTTTCGACGCGAGCAACAAGTGGCTGTGTGCCCTTGTTGCACGCATTGCAATAATCTGTCGAATATGGCCGCCAACCGCACTATCAGCAACATGGTAGGAGGAAAAAGCCTGGTTAAGATGCCGGAAGCCACCTCCCACCACAACAACATGACCGCCGGGCGAAGTTTCCAACCAACTTTTGCCATCCCCTCCACTTCCGCCGCTGCACAACAGCACGGCCAGGTAGATCATTCCATGGCTACTCAAACCATGGTAGGTGGAAGTTCCGCGGAACCCAGTGTCCCCGGCCCCGTGGATCCTACTATGTACTACCTAAATGGCGGTGATCTCAGATCATTCATGAACAATGCACTCATTGTGGATCCTCATTCCGCTGTCTAATGAAGTGGCGCTGAATTTGCAGTTGGAATTGTCATAAATACAAATAGAAACTTCCATTTTCGCAATCCATTATATAAAATTAATGCAAAAAACTTATGGCAAAAACGTATTGCCATATTATTGCGTTAAGTTGTATCACGCTCGTTGTTGTATAATTCATGTATTCTAATCAGCACCCGTTCACACAGTGATTTTTCAAGTTATCGCGCAGTTTGCAGCTCTTTAATCGCGGCGGCCATATCGTGACGCACATCGACTGCTGATTACCACTCTTGCGTCTGCCATGTTGACCACTAACCTCAAATCCCTTCGTTCTTGACTTCTTGTCTCCGCCATCTTGTTTAGTTCCCATTTCTGCCACCGCTCCTCACATCTCCGAGCTAGATTGCCGGCAAGAACAGATTTCGTTCATTCACACCTCGACGGTTGACTTCGACAGTAGCTACTGTGAACACCTGCGTCGTACACTTTTTTGACCGCTTTCGACCGGCAATGAGAACCCTGCTCCTACGTACGCTAGCGACCATTACGATGGTGCAGTACCAGGTTTTTGGTATAGTTAAATTACGTCTGTGCAAAGGGCGTCTGTACCGCTTTAAAAAACCTGGGTATATCAGTGCGTAGTGATGTTGGTTGATCTTAAAGCTGGTTAAGCATTTTCAAAAACAGTTTGCTTTTATTTTTTCGCGTCGCGTGAAGCTGCTGCGCTTTTGGTGACGCATCAACACCAGTAAGAGGTAAGTACCACACGCATAATTATTTTTCGGGCCTGCTTGGCGTAGGAATATATGCTTTGGTGTTTTGGTACTGGGTTTGAGTCCCGAACTACAAACTCCACATTCCACCACATTTTAAAATAGCGTTGCGGTAGAAATACATGGTTTAGTGTTCTGATACCGGGTTTGAGTCCCAAAGTAAAAAAGAAGTCCACATTCCACCAACATTCCTATTTAAAATACCGTTAAAGTTCACGTTTAATTCGAAGTTGTGATGTCACATTCAAAACGAAGGTTCAAAGAGTAACTTTTTAATGTGTTGGGTTTTGGTACTGGGTTTCAATCCCAACAGATGCGTTAACGATCACGGCTATCGTCAATACCGCCGCAAATCACCTTCACTTTGCCTTATTTATTCCTTTGTCCAATCCATTCACGTTTTATTTTCACCAATCACAAATCGTCTTATTTTCTCCAATCATAACATGCCACGTCACTTCCTGCCTTCCTTTTTACACAAGCATTATATTTCTGTGCTCTTTTGTGTTTTCAACTTTCGTGTTAGTTACTTGGCTGCTTCCATTCTCGTTCAAGGTATGATATTTATTTTTTCTTTTGTGAAATCATCTTCACCACGCGCGTCCGCCATCTTGTTTAGTTTTCACATCTAATCTCCTCGTCACCATCTGTTGCGTTCGGCATCTTTCGCATGTTGACCCTAACCTCAAATCTCTTCGTCCCTCGACTTCTTGCCTCCGCCATCTTGCTTAGTTCCCATTTTCACCACTACGCCACCGCCATCTTGGTTTAAGTTCTCCACGTTTACCTCATATTTTTAACTTGAACTTCCTGCCTCCGCCATCTTGTTTAGTTCCTATTTTTACCACCGCACCTCACATCTCGTCCCACCCTTGCCTCCGCCATTTTGGATTTAGTTCCCCTTCTTACGGCCTGTTTTAACCTAAAAATCTTAATCTCAAATCTCCTTGCCCCCCACCTCTTGCGACCGCCATGTTGACCACTAACCTCGAAATCTCCTCGTCCTTAGACTTTTAGCCTTCGTCATCTTCTTTAGTTCCCATTTTCGCCACCGCGCCTCACATCTCGTCCACACCATTGCCTTCGCCATCTTGGATTTCGTTCCCATGCTTACGTCCTGTTTTAACCTAAAAATCTTAACCTCAAATCTCCTTACTCTCCTCTTGCGTCCGCCATCTTGTTTAGTTCTCACGTTGGCCACCGCATCTCCTTGTCGCCGTCCCTCTGCCATTTTTAGTTCCCACTATTTTAACCTCAAAATCTGCTCTTCTAAGCTCTTGCTTCCGCCATCTTATTTTAGTTCCCATTCTCACCACCGCGTCTCCTTGCCCCCACCTCTTGCGTCCGCCATGTTGACCACTAACCTCGAAATTTCCTCGTCCTTAGACCTCTTGTCTCCGCCATCTTGTTTAGTTCCCATTTTCGCCACCGCGTCTCATATCGCCCCATCTCTATCCACTCAAGAAAACTACCATCCAACGTTCAAAAATTGCTGATGAGTTCTGGAGAGGCTTTTGCAAATCTTGTTGGTAGGAAAACTTACCTTTCACATCACCTCCAACATACCCCACTCCCACACATTTTTCTTTCCATCAATCATAATCTCTCTTATTCTTACCAATCAACAACTTTCATTTGTTCCTTTCCACCAATAACATCACTTCTTATTCCCACCAATCACAACTTCACACGTCACTTTCTGTTATACTTGTTATCCCTCGTTCGCCATCTTTTCCCTCTTTCAGTCCCGACCTCCGCACAGACAACACCTCGCCGCTCCGCTCCTCTCCATCACGTGTCCTCCATACTCTTATCTTCCTTCCTTCATCTTCCACCCGAATTAACGAACCAATCACATTTCGTCTTATTTTTACCAATCAAAACCCTCCACGTCACTTCCTGTTTTTCGTTCATCTTTCCCTAATCCTCAATTCTTTTATCTCGTCCCGGTTGAGCCAATTGCAATAACGATAATCCTTCCACTCATGGCGCTTTTCAAACTTACCGCTGTCGCTCTTAATCCGCGGCGACACTAGCGCCCCTAGCGACAGGATTATCGTTAATCCAATTGGCTCATCCGGGACTATTACTACTAGCCTGTTATGTTTTCATTGACCAATGCTAATTTTAATTTGGCCACATGCATACTGCCACTACTGATATATTTGTATCATTTACAAATCATGCCCTGATTACATTTTATTAGGTAAATCATTAATATATAAAAACAAAATTGGACTTAGAACTAAGCCATTAATTCAAGCATTTTGCACATTTCAAAATACTTTAGGATTGTTACTGGGCCAAAACTTGAGAATAGGTGCCAAATTATATCCAATCACTATCTCTGCCAGCAGCTTTGCTAGATTGATGGCTTTTTTGCAGGTATACTTCATCTCTCTCCCTTTCACCTTCTAGAGCTCAAGCTTTTTCTCCCCTCTCCATCCCATCCTTTACCCCTGATTCTCTCTACACTTTTAAATCCTGTTTCTGCCTTCGATGCCCCTTATATTTTCTCCCCACATCCACTCTCACGCTGCTGTTACACCGTGCATTAATTACTAAGTTTACAAATGAACTCATAATAAAAACTATTTCTTGCGACTGTTATACTGCACATTAATTACTAAGTTTACAGATAAACACGTAATAAAAACTAAATTGTGACTTACACCGTGTATTAATTAGTAAGTTTACTGATAAACATGTAATAAAAACTATGTCTAGTGAGTGTTACATCATGTATTAATTATTAAGTACATATATAAATGGTTAATAAAAACGTACATTGTACGACTGTCACACCGTGTATTAATAATTTATTAAGTGTACAGATAAATGCGTAATAATAACTATGTTGTGTGACTGTTACACGGTATATTAATTATTAAGTGCACAGATAAACACTAATAAAAATGCAGATTATGTGGCTGTTGCACTGTATATTAACAATTTAGTATGTGTACAGATAAACACGTAATAAAAGCCTACATTGTGTGACTGTTATGCTGTATACTAATTTATTAAGTGTGCAGATAAATGCATAATAAAAACCTACGTCGTGTAACTGGTAAAGTTAAAATAATGTTAGAAAAATAAATGTACACATTATTTGTCATCCATTTAGCACAAATGGGATTATAATGAAAATAAATATATTTATTATTTTTCTACGTTTCTTAAATAAAAGAAACCTATAACATTTTATGTATGTGTAAAATGCCATTTCATTGGGTGACAATAAAATATTTGCCTTACATTTTTTGAGGGTGCTGGATTTAAACAAATGAAGTAAAACGGCAGAAAGCAGGCGCAGGGCTCTCTTAGCAAGTGTGCGGGACTTAAAACATTTTTGCTGGCAAGCAGAGCAGAGTCATAGTGGAGTTGGGTACTTAGGTCTAAAGGATTTTTTAATCATGTCGATGAATGACAAATGTAAAGAACTGGTTGTTGGCCAGGTTGCATGTAATTACACACATTGCTCCAGAAAATACTTGATTCAATTTTAAGATGGATTTAATGCATGTTGTATGAATATTGTAAGGAAAACCACCCTTTCTTTTCAGCCTATAAATGGAGGTAGATTTTGAAGTTCCATTTTTTATTCTAAAACCTCATTTTTGTCATAAGGAATATTAAAAGTTCTTTCAGACAAAACTTTTAGAATGAAGTGTTATTCAGAAGTTAGAGACAGTGAAGCGAAACAATAATTTAATTGAATCTTGAGTCGGTGGATACACTAAAACTTCACTTACTTGAAATTAATTGAACATGTTTAAAAGCATGTTCAAAAATACTGATTGGGGAAAATTTGTCAATTTGTAATTATAATAGTTTATAATTACAATAATTATTGTAATAACAGATTATTTAAGTCAGTTCTACTCTCATCACAATAAGGTTCAAAACAAGTTATATACACAGTTCCGTGCAAATCAAGTTTGTATTTTTTAAAGTTAAATAATTTGACGAAGAGAAAATATTAAGGGGCATTATTTGCTCTAAGATCATCTTACCATTCAGGGAATCTGATGGAAAAGAGTATTATAAAATAAAGCTTACAATAAACTGTTGGAAGCACAGAAAATGACTTGGCTTGCATTTAAATCACTATGCACTAACTTCCTTGGGAATAAAAAATCAGTAGATTATGAAGTAATTGTAAGTGAATTATTACATAGTTTTATGTTATGGGATGCAATGTGTCGAAACTGCATTTTCTGGACTGTCATCTGAACTTCTTTCCAAAAACCTTGGTGCTGTTAGCAATGAACATGGCTGAGAGGTTTCACCAAGAAATATTAGCCTTTGAAGAACAATTCAGTGGAAGAAGAAATGAAAGTATGCTTGGTGAATATTGCTGGTCAATCATCAGAGATACCCAGAAGCTGTCCATAAGTGCAAACGATCAACAAAGACATTTTAATTTGGTGTTCTTTGCAATCGTTATGTTTGTCATTATGATTAACTTGTACAATTAAAAAGTGCCATTAAAAAATTGGTTGGTGATAAAAAATTTTGTATTTCAGAAATGAATTCAGTGCATCTCAATTAGTAACATAGTTTCTTCTAAAGGACAGAAAAAAAAGTTTAATTTGTTGTACAGTGATAAACTTAAAAGCAACTCTCATATCATAAATAACCTGGGAATTGCTTGCATGAGCGCAAAGAATTCTACGGAAAAGATGGGTATCGCATTGCAGTTGTATCATGAACGGATTGGGCTGTTCAATAGAAGGAAAATCAAGAATATAAATGAAAATAAAGGAAGTGGACCAGTTACACTAAATTTTTGGATTGTGTTAGTACTGCCAGCCCTACAAATAATCGGAGGTGTGGAACTCGACCCAGGGCCGGTTATGGACAAAAAAAGGCAATGCTGAAAGGTATATCAGAAGGCATACAAGATATCAAATGCAGAGAGAAGAGCATGGAAGAAAAGTGGAAAAGAACACGGAAGAAATAAAACGCAGCATAAATCAAATGGAGCAAGAAACAAGACAAGAACTAAGGGAATGTAGAAATAGAATAGACCAACTGGAGAAATCAGCGGATGCAAATAGCTGAATGTGGTGATCTTTGGAATAGAAGAACAAAGAGGCAAAAGGACATGGGAAGAACTGGAAGGAATTATAGAAGGGAAGTGCCCCATCAAACTTGCAGACTGGGAGATTATAGACTTCTTTAGAATTCGACAAAGGTGGTGGAAACCAAGACTGATTTTGGTCAAACTAGCAACAATGAATTTCAAGTGGAAAATTTTAAGCAATGCAAAGAATTTGAAAGGCACCAGAATATTTATTGAAAATGACTATGGGAAAAAAGGTTGAGAAATGAGACATGAATTACTAAAAGAGCTGAAAAAAGCCAGAAGCGAAAGGAGGAGAGCTCTCATGTGAGGCATGCAATTATACATTGATGGAATTCCCTTCACTCAGCACCAAGGCCAAGGAACTTCAGTTAGAAAAAAGAGGAAAGGAGGGGAGAAGAGACAAGTGCGCCACAGGGGAAGGACTGGGTGAGCAGTGAACCAACCAGGGAAGGTGAAGCAAGGAGTGACGTATTAGTGGCGTCAACTGGACTTGATGTTTGGAAAGACAGGGAAGGAATGAGTGTAGTGTCAACACCCAAAGGCAGTATCCTAACAGTAGAAGACCACGGGAGGATTCGGATACAACAGGAGGGGAGACTAACAAGAACAAAAGCAAAACAACAATAATTTAGACTAAATAGAACCGATTCAGCATAGGATGAGTCTCCCCTGGCGGTGGTTTGCTAGAATGTGGAAGGTTTATTAGACAAAATTAATAAAGGGGAATTGGCTTGTGTTGAAGTGGGGTGATGGGATAGCAGTGGTGGAAACTTGGTTAACCAAAAATACAGTGATATACATGGAGGGTTATGAGTATTTTGGAAAGCATGGAGTGAAAAAGAAAATGAAAGGCAGGGTCTCAGGGGGGAAAAGGAGTGTTTATTAGAAGGGACAGGAATTTCAGAGCAAAGGAAATAAAGGGTATAGGATCAGAGAGAGTGTTGTGAGCTATGTTACAAAACGTGACCTGAAAGTGCCAAAACTTAGGTATGGGTATAGTATATAATCTGCCAGGGATATCAGATTTCTGTGAACCAAGGCTTTTTAGTAAGTTAAAGAATGACATGGAAACCTTGTTACAGAAGTATGATAATTTGGATCTCTTGTTATTAGACTTCAATGCAGGGTAGGAGATCAATTGCATATAGCTAAATTAGAAAACCATCTAGGGAAAGACATAGTAAAGACAATTAATAGAGAAGACAAAAGAATTAGTAGAATTTTGCGAAGTTAATCTAGTAACGTGTAATGGGGCAAGAGGGTCAGATAAATCTGGAGAATTCACATTTATTAACGAAAGGGGAGAAAGTGTAGTGGACTACTTGTTGTATTCTTGGAATTTAGGCACTGAGCTCCCAGATTTCAAGGTTATTCAGATACTGAATAGCTATCGCTTCCCATTAAGAGCAATTTTTAAATCAGTTGGAGTAGTAGACCAGGAAGAAGATGTAGAGAAAGGTAAAAGTGTGGGTAACTAAAGTTGGGAACAGAGAAGAAGGAATCATTTATTAGGAATTTGAACTCGTATAGAGGAAGGAAGTCCCAAAGTGAAATTATCCAACTAATTGAGAAGGGAAAAGCTGAGGAAGCAATGTTATACCTAGAATGGGAAGTGAAGGTAGCAGGAAAGACAATGAAAATTAGAAATCATAGGGAAAAGATAGAAAAGGGTTGGTATGTTGTGGACTGTTTTGCAGCAAAAAAAAAAAGTTAGAAAGGGAGTTTAGGAGGTGGAAACAAACGGGAGAACTAGTTGAGAAAGAAAACTTCCTAATAGCGAGATGGGGCTATAAATGTGTAATAGAGGAGAAAAAGAAAAAGTGGGGTGAAAAAATTGGCCAAAAGATGTATGAGGCAGCAAAAGAGGAGGATAGCAATTCTATATGGGAACTGCTAAAAAAAGTATCTAGGACAAGAGTATTACAGAATAAAATTGGTCCTAATAAATGGAAGAAGCATTTTGAGAAATTATTAGGTGGAAGTATAGAAACATTGCAGATAAAGGTACTAGGAAAGTTACATAACTGTGTTGAAGTACTGGATCAGGAAATACTGGAGAATGAGATCAGAGCAGATTAAAAAACTAAGAAAGCAAGTAGAATAGATGGAATACCGGGGGGATTCTGGAGGGTGTGGTAGAAAATGCTGAAAGAAGGGCACTGTTAGTAAAATTGTTCAATGTGTTACTAGAGAGAGGAAAGATTCCTCAGAATTGGAAGCGGGGAGTGATCATTCCAATTTTTAAAGGGAAAGGGGATGTGAACAATCCAAGTAATTACAGAGGGATTAGTCTATTATCAGTTATAGGCAAACTGTCTACTGGGGTACTAACAAATAAGGAATGGGCAGAGAGGGAAGGTAAATTATCAGAATTACAAGGGGGTTTAGAAAAGGGTAATCTACAGTGGCAATGTTTTTATAATAAGAACAATGATAGATAAATATCTAAGCAAGAAAAGAGGTAAGTTATATTTGCTTTTTGCAGGTCTAGAAAAGGCCTTTGATACCATCTAAAGGGATGCACTTTGGTACAAGTTGAGAGTTAAGGAAGTGAGCGAGAAATTCTTAAGATTATTAGAGAGGTTGTATTCAGATAATGAATTCTGCATTAGGCTTCCCAATATCAAAATAACAGATTGAGTAACAAATACAATTGGTCTAAGACAGGGCTGTAAGTTAAGTCCCATTTTATTTAATTTATTTATCAATGACATACTTAAAGAAATAGCAAAGGAAAATATGCATTGACCAGCAATTAACAATAAAGATATTCCAGGTTTGCTCTTTGTGGATGAGCTAGTAGCAGCAGCAATCACAAGTGGAGGCTTAAAGAAAGCAATAGAAGCAACAGAGAAATACTGTAAAGAATGGGGTTTAAAAACAAATAAAAGTAAATCCAAAATTATGGTATGTAAAAACTGGAATAAGCTCAGCAGAGAGGAGCGATGGTGGTTAGAAAGGAGTGAAATCAAAGTTATAAACAAGTTCGATTACTTAGGAGTAAGGTTAAATAGCAATGGAAAATGGACAGAGCAAAGGAAAAATGCGCTAGACAAAGGGAAACTAGCTATTAAAAGTATAAGAACCTGTTAGAAGAAAATTCCAAATATGAGACTAGACTGGCTTGAGAAAATTTATGCAGCCACAGTTGAATCAAGAATGCTGCATGGGATAGAGATTTGGGGGATGGAAAAAGGATGGGATAGTATAGATCAAATCCGCAGAACTTTTTTGCAAAATATTACTGGGACTACTGAGAGCTGTGCCTAATGGGGTAGCACTAGTTGAATTGGGAGAAGTTGGTATAAAAGAATTAGTGATAAAATATATAGTGAAATATTGGAATGGAATTCAATCATTGGAGGAAGCAAATATTGTCAAAGAATGTGTAAGGGCACAAGAAATATCTAAATGGAAAAGAAGTTGGCTATGTCGATTAAATGAAATTGTAAGAGAAATTGAAATGGGTGAGTTAATTAACCAGCAAGCAATACGGGGACAAAGATTAAGGAATAAAGTAAAAGCTAGGGCGGATGTTATAGACAAACAAGAACTATTCTGTAGCTTAAGGGATAAGAGTACTTCGATATCATATAGGGGCGTTAAGAAAGAATGGGGAAGAGAAAAATACATTGATGTTTGTGATAAAATGGAAAGAGAGGGTCTGGCATTGGCAAGAACAGAAACAATTTTATTAAAAGATTTAAGGGTTGATAAAGAGTTATGCCCACTTTGCAGCATTGCAGATAATAACTTTCACAGTATAATGGAATGTTTGGAAACCAAAATATGGAGAGAGGAAATATGGAACAAAAAGTGGGAAAAGTTACCCGTAGAGATGTTACATAAAGCTTTTTGGGAACAAAAGGAAAGAATTTATCAAACAAGTAGGCAAATACATAGGGAATTTAAGACAGAAATGGTGGAGAAAAATCATCAAAGAAAGTGAGGATCTAAAAAATGACAATGATGATGTGGACAATTTATAGAAGAGGGAATCTAATTGAAGTTAGACTTAGAGGTAAACATACATGTAAAACGTAAGGTACATATATAAATCAATCCGGGTGTTAATTGTATATGTTACCAATTTTTAAGCAACTCCGGTGGAACAGATTATACATATGTACAATATTTGTAATTGGAAGAGATGAAATAAATTACCTTACTTAAATAACCCAGCATCATTAGCAGAAGCATTTAATGATTGTTTTATAAATATTGGGGTACAATTATCTGGGAAAGCAAAGTAGAAAAATCCAAATTTAACACAACTTCATTTCACTCGATGTTTTTAAAACCATAGATCCACTAGAAGTACTGTCTGTAATTGCTGAAGTAAAAACTAAATATTTATATGGAATTGATGACACTCCAGATTTCCTAATTAAGAAATGTTCTCGCTTAATAGCATATCCTATAGCTGATATATGCAATGCCTCTTTTGAACATGCAGTTTTTCCAAATTCTTTACAAGTAGCTAAAGTAAAATCCTTGCTTAAGAAGGGCAATCAGATGGGAATTTTGAACTACAGACCTAATGCATTACTGTCAGGTTTCTCAAAAATAATTGAAAAAATATTTTATAAAAGAATATTAAACTTTACCGAAGATAATAAATTGAAAAGAAAATATATCAGGAATTTTCCTTGATTTACCTAATGCCTTTGAAGTATTGAATCATGGACTACTACTTGCCAAATTAGAGAACTTTAGGTATTAGAGGTACTCCATTACAGCGGATAGACTCATATCTTAAGGACAGGAAACAATTTGTAGAAATTATACATCATAAAGATGGATCATTAAACCACTATCAGTTAGGTACAAAACAGATTAAATTAGGCATTCCACAAGGATTGATATTAGGCTCCACCCTGTTCTTATTTGTGAATGATTTGGAGAGCAACTTATCAACAAATAAAGTAATACAGTTTGCAGAGTCACAATATACTTGTGAAGGGAACAAGCCAAAAGACACTTTTAAAGCAAGTACCAAGAGAAGCTTCAAATTGGTTTAAAAATAAATGCAGAGAAAACTGTTGTAATGCAACATTCATTTCAATAACACAGAAATCAGAAGCGTTAGCAACACAAAGTTCCTTGGTATTTGGATACAGAATAATGTAACATGGGACAAACACATCAATACACTAACAAATAAACTTAGCACTACCTGTTACACCTTTTGAATGCTAGTAAATAATGTAAATCTTGAAACAATGAGAAATGTTTATTTTGCCTATGCTCATTCAATCACGCGATATGGAATTGTGCTCTCGGGGAGTTCACCACAATGTAAAAATCTTGTTTAAAGTCCAAAAAAGATTGCTAAGAACAATAATAGGAGTAAATTGTAGAACCATATGTAGACCCAACTATAAAGCACTTCACATATTACCTTCTCCAGGCATATACCTTTATGAATTAATCCTTTTTACAAGACAACACTTAACTTGCAGTAATATATTTCCAACAAACCAAGAATTGTTCAACCATAATACTAGACAAAAATCAGATATACATCTAATGAGAACCAATACAAAGCTGTTGCAAAATGGAACAATCTATGCAGGTACCAAATTATATAACACACTTCTTGTGAGTTTGAAGTCGAATAAAGAAATTTACTACCTTTAAATCAGCACTACTGGCACATTTGCTGGATCACTGTCACTACTCAAGGAGGAATTTCTTAAACAGTGAAATGTATTTTATGAATAATTGTATGTAATATAGGCATGAAATTTTTTTATGTATAATGTTAAAATTTATATGTATCAAAGGTTTGTTGTATATATTGAATGTTAATTTGACGTGTCCTTTATCATTGACACTACCAGTGTACTATATGGTTTACAGAATCAATAAAACCTCTACTACTACTATCTATGTCATATTAATATATTTATTGCAGATTTCCTTGCAGGTAAAGGGAATTAGGGGAATACGGCAAACTTAAGCAGTAATCAAATATCTCTCTCTCTCTCACACACACACACGCACACGCACGCACGCACGCACACGCACGCACGCACTCGCACGCACACACACGCACTCGCACGCACACACACACACTCGCACACACTCACACTCTCTCTCTCTCTCTTTGATGCAATTGATGTGGTTAAATGATATCTACATTTTTGTGTAGTAAGATTTTGTGTATCTCTTATGGGTTACAAGTTATGCAAAAGTCATTCAGAATGAAGAGGACTTCGGAGGATATTCCTAGAACATTCAAGATGTACATTTCATTTGTCAGAGCTATTTTTGAGAAAACCAACATTTTCAAAACGTTTCTTATTGAGGGTAGTTTGGGATGGGGGATTTTGTGTCACATCTTTGGAAGACACAGAATTTAAATATCATAGGCCAGTGGACTTGGCGGATTTTGCTTTAAAGGGAACATTTCAACATATAATTTTAATATAAGATGACAGGTTTTGGATGTTCCTATTTAACTATTAGTAAAGAGCTCTTAATTGCACACATAAATGTGTACGCAGCTATAAAAATGCCTATAATGGACGTGGTGGGTTTTACATCTAGATGCCTCAAACATTTCCTTGAGTATATTGTGTGCACATAGTGGGAGAAAATATTTACACTAAGTCACTACTCTTATGTCAAACATCTTTGTTTACAGAATAAAAAAAATATTGTAAATCAAATTATATATGCTTGTGATTAAAAATGGAAAACTATGTCTTTGCTTTCAAACGTTTTACATACTTACAAACAGTGAATAGTTCCAAAAATATATCTGCTGTCATTTTCTGCCCTCTGTGTACATCAGCTAATATAATAATTTAGTTGATTTTAATATTTTGAAGTATTTGTCTGAAATAAAAGTTAAAGTGTGTGATAAGGAGATGTAAATAGGAAAATGTGCTACACTTGAATTTGATTCAATCTATCATAGTTTTGTGATCAACCAACCAACTGACTGACTGACTGACTGACTGACTGTTCCTTTCGCTCCAACTATGCAGTCTAGTGAGGTTTTCTGTAATCAGTTGTGCACATTATACCTGCTGTCTGCCATCAGAGCCTTCAGTGATGAGTGATTAGCTCAGTGGCTTCCAATGGCTCTAGAGCAGATACATTACATGTTGGACAAGAAATGGCCAATAAATTTTGCTCAAGTATACTTTTCTCAGGGTTTGAGGTTCTTTTATGTGTGAACAAACATCACACAGTTTTTATTTCCCTTTCAAAGGAGTTTTATGGTGGAAAAAATCCATTGCCCTCTGTCTGCTGGGTTTGAATCCACAGCTGCGGGTGTTGGAGGTAACTATTACACTGCAGAGGATTACTAGTTTTCTGACTCAGGAAATTTACTTCATCAAATTTAATGTTTCTGTTACATTTCTATTTGAGCAGCATTTAAAATGAAGCTCTAGGTAGCATAAAAAATGCTTCCTACAAAAGTGCTTTAGGACAGAGTGAAGTATAACATAATGTATTGAGTTTTCTTTGGTATTTGAAAGTATAATAGTTCTGTTTATAATCACTGGTTAGCCCATAATGAGCATTGGTTGCTCACAGGTCCTTTATCGGCCATCAGAAGGCAGTATTATATTTTAGGTTGGCACTTTTAATAGGGATTGCATTACTTTTTGTTTTGTAATGTAATCCTCTGTAAATTCAACGAGCATACAAAAAGCTGAGATGACAGTCATCTGTTTCATACAAGCTAGCTTTGATATACAGAACTTGTACAAAACAAAAGCAACAGCTGCTTAAAATTTCAAACTGTATTGTTTAAAAGAAAGGAACATTTAAATGAAATGCAACAGTAATTCAGAAATAGTTAATCACCATGAAAAAACCTGTTTAAATGAGAGCTGCAGTTTTTTCTTACAATACATTTCTACCTCTTTCTGTTTCCCAATCGAATAACATGAAGTAAGAATGAGAAAAGGATTAAATTTAAAGAACAGATATTAGCCCACAGCACATATGTTGGAAGGGGGAAAATAATTTCCTTCCAGCATAACATACTGAATATAAAATAAATGCTGAATGAATGTGAATGCCAGTGTCTGTTGAAACACAGCTGTTATCCTAGGTTGGCTGGGAAATAAATATTTACCATAGTCTTCTCATAGTACCATTTTACCGCTGCTGCATTTTGTCTTTTCTTCCTTTACTTCTTTGCTCTCCATTTCATACTTGCTGGCACTATATTAGTGAAGGTTTACTTGTTTCGTTTTAAACCGCGGGGTTCTTACCTGCGTTAATGCATCTTCTTTTAAATTTGCCTGGGCGCTAATGACCATAGCAGTCATGCGCCCTAAAACCCCACTACTGCTACTACTACTACTACTACTACCGCCGCCGCCGCCACCACCACCACCACCACCACCACCACCACCACTCATAGTACCATAACCGTCACCTAATGAAGCAATTAGAAAGTCACAGAGTTTGAGAGAAATACAGGAATATGGAGATGATGATGATGATAATTATAATAATGGGGTATTTTAACACTAGGAATAGGCGAGGGAGATGTGAATATAGAGTGACATGTTATGGTGCAATAAAATAACTAAAACGGGTATTGTCGGACATAGCAAAGTCAATTGCATAGATACAGTGAAGGAAAGGTGTTCTGTATTTTGTGAAGTGAATGCTCTAGACATTTTGAATGGTGAAAATGTACTGAGTGATTTTACTTTTCTTAATAAGAACAGTCCAAGTATTATTGATAGACCTTGAATTTGAAGTCAGGTGTTGGTCATTGCTTTTTGAAGCCGTACCATTTGCTTCAATGGGTGGTATAAATAAAGGCAAGCATTGTTTACAAATTCCAAGCAATTGGTCGGTTTCATATAAATAAAAATATTCTGCTCAACCTCCTTGCGAGCAAAAGCTTGCTGAACTTGATCGTTGAGCTATTGCTGGAGTTATGGTATAAATAAAAACAAGCACTGCTTGCCTTCAGTAAGCTTTTGCTTGCTATTTCTTGAGGTACCTCAACTTGCTCAACTACATTCTAATACCATGGCAGAGTTCTTGATGGTGGCTCCTGAGCGGAAAATAAAAATGTATACAAGATGCAGGGATTCGGATGTGAGCAGATACAAACAGGTATACCGTTTTGAAAGAAAATGTATACTGCTTTGCACAAGATTTTTTCCAGAGGCAAATGAAACATAAGGTGGAGCTCTTAACAATGCTGAAAAAAATGTAGACTTTTTTAAGGTACATAGGAGATCCTGGTTTTCAAGCTGGTGTTGATCTTGGTGTTACGCAGGCTACGGTCTCAGATACCTTCTGGGAAGTTGTTAATGCAATCAATGCTAGAGCAAGGAATTGGGTACAGTTTCCTACAACTGCTGCTACTCTTCAGGAAGCCAAGGTGGAGTGGTAAGAATGTTATAATTTCTGATGCAATTGGGGCAGCGGATTGTACTCATATTCTAATATGGAAACCAAATATACATGGTGACGAGTAAATCAACAGGAAAGAAGTTCCCAGCATCAATGAACATGCTATGTGCAATGCAAGTGAAAGATTTAAGAGTATTGTTGCCAGATGGCCTGGGTCTGTGCACAATTCTCGGATATGGAAAAATTCAGATGCTTACACAGCAATGGCCGATAATGCTGCCAATGCACTGCTGTTAGGGAATTCAGGCTACGGTATTGCACCATGGTTGATGACTCCTTATTAAAGTCCTACTACTCCAGTGTAAATATCATACAATAGGTGCATTACAAAGGAGAGGGTAATCACTGAATGATGTTTTGGCTAACTAAAATGGCGGTTCCCAATTTTACAAAATAAGATAGGATTACCCACCCAGAAAATACCTTCAGTAATAGTGTGCTGTATGATACTGCATAATGTGGCCAAACATCTAAAAGAAGAGGACTTTGACATACCTGAACTACAGGATGGTGAGGACATACCAGAAACAATTCACAACAGGGAGAGAGGACAGCAGAGAAGGGATGACATTACAAGAATAATTTGATAACGCTTCACATCACTCTATTTATCACTCATATTTCACAAAGGTATGAATAAATCTCATCACTGTAGCTCTGTCTGCTCTTTTGTCACTGCTCTTGAGGAATAGAGATAATTTACATGGATATAGAAAAGAGAGAACGAGTGGAGAGAGAAAATGGGATGTATAGACAAAGAATTATTGATAAAATGCGAAGTTGCAAAATTTCTAAAAACTAATACTTTAAAATGCGAGTTTGCAAACACCATAAATACCTAAAAGATGTGAGTTTTCAAAAATTGTAAATAACTTTCTACCAAGAGTTAACACAATTTACTAATTGCACCTAAAGATTCTTAAAAACGGGATGAAAATCTCTGCTTTCTCATTCTCTCTCTTCTTTCTACAGTAGTAGTGCTTCTTTTGCAAACTTTAAGACTTCAATTTTGAGTTTGTCTTTTTCTTCTTCACTTTTGTTTCTTTCTTCTTTTTGCTCTAGTACTATAAGCTGTTTGAATAGAACTAACCTCTGCAATTCATTATTACTTAATCCTGCTAAAACATCATTGGAATCAGCTAATTTCCATTTCCTGTAGATATACGAGGTGCTCTGTTGCCAGCTGATTCCGCATCAACACTAAGGGCGGAAACGGGTGAAAATGTGACCAAAAATGACAAAATTTCACATTTTGTGTTTTTTGTACCAAAAAATATTAGGTGATTTGAAGTGCATATATGCAAAGTTTTAAAGCACTACAATGCCTGTAAGTTGTTCTAATTAGATCATATTTAAAGGTGTGCACTCTTTAAATGACCCTGAGGAGGTGTGGCAGGTGATGAAATCGCTGCATGAAGTAAAAAAGCCGCCTTTTTTACCGATTTTTGAGGGATTTTTTTTTCCATGAAGGTCAGTTTCTGATTTGTCACTGAGCCACTGTGATCAGTATAACATAGTAACAGCACCTCTGCTGGTAAATGTTTGTGTAACATCAAATTATATGTTGTTTCACATACATGAGCCTGAAAGAAGTGTAAATAATGTAAATAATATCAGTGATGAAAGGTTTGATGAGCAAGAATGTGGTGTACAAAAGAAAAATTTAAGGCAGAAATAGCTAGAGGATAATTGTCAACATATACCTGTTGTAAACAAGAGAGAGTGTAAATATATATTGGTGGACACCAGTTTACTGTCATCATTGGTGAATGACCTGAAGTGTAATGACCACAATCAAAAGTATTTGTATATAGGACTTACTGCTGTAGGCCTGGCTTATGCCATAAATTAGAACTGATTTGCAGTGCTTGTAATGAAAAATGTACAAATTACACATCTAAGCTGGACACTTCTAGGAAGGTCTGTAAAGTCATCATTTCTGGTTAACTGCATGCAAAGTTTTGAACTCATTTTTCCTCACTTTAATTTTTGCTATACCTTTATTTATCCAAAACAAAATTACATCCACAAATTAGGTGTTAGCTGAAATTTTTACTGTACATTCTGTAAAGCATAACAAAAAAACTGATGCATGAGATTCAGAATTAACTTAGTACTTTTTGAGATAAAAAATGTGTGTAGTGATTGCAAAAATTTTGAAGATTTTGCTATACATATCATATATATTTTTTTAATTTCTCTTATAGTTAAGGTATTACAAAACCCATGTGTCAAATTTTTCTAAATGGGTTTCCAGTTTTGTAAAAAAAATTCAAAGTTTTTTCAAAAAAGTGTGGAGTGAATTTCATTTTGAAATTTGCAAATTTTTTGAAAGAAAATTTTCAATAATTCAAAAACTAATTGACATACAAAAATGAAACTGTGCCAAATAGCTTCACATAACACCCCAAATATGTGTATAAAAAATTAACTATGTAGCTTTAAAATTGTGCAAAATAGAAATTTCACTCATCACCCTCCTTAACACCCTACCTTCAACACTTGGAATGGGCTCCTGGAGATTAGTTGTTGTCGAGGTTGAAGCCATTGCTTCAAAGCCAACCTGGAATCCTCCTAGAAAGATTAACAGTGTATAAATTAATTTTTATAATAGAATATAATTAGATTAATAATGCATTTAGTTTTTCTCTGGTTCTTACCTGTCTTTGTTGTTATGGATGGGTTTGACTCTGCCTGCAGGATATCAAGGATCTCCTGTTCCCATTCCTTTAAAACAACTGGCTTATTGCCAGTTCGTTTCAAGTCACTTTTGGACTTTATTCTTGTTTTCATGTTGCTTATTTTTTTTTTCACTATTTGCAATTCGGTGATTGGAGTTTTAAACTCCTTCTCCAACTGTTGCTTTACTGCAGCTACTGATAATTCTCTTCTATGCTTGCTTTCAGGTAACTGCTTTCATTAGAATATCTTTATTTGTCTTTAATAGATGAACAAAGCTTCTCATAAATACACTGCTTTCTTCAACCTTTGTGATTGAAATGTATGCTGCAAATGTAAGCTTTCTTCTTGGAGGTATTTGCTTCTATAGATGTTTTCATGTTGCAAGAGCATTCCTGATGTTTTCATCTTGCCTGGGTACGATAACGGCAGAATGCGAGTGAGGTTATAGTGATCCACACTCATTACCGGAAGACTGGTAACATTAAGCCATGTATAAATGTGCACACATATGTAGAACAGAAAGCTCGCACAAATCAAAACCGAATTATAACTAAAGAATTAATTTCCTATAAAATTGACCTTATATTTAACTTTCAACAAAATGAATTTCATTCATCCTGTATTGCTTTTATTGATGATAACTCCTTATAAAATCTTGGAATTACTTATTGTGATATTTTACATAAATTTTAATTGCCTAGTTGCAGAGGGTATCAATATAATGATGCAAAAATGCAACTACAAAGTAATCTACTTTCAGTATATCATTTGCTAAATGATGGGCTCAATACCAGTCAGTTAAGGAAATTGAGAATTGAATTTAAAAAGGGGATGAATGTCATGTGTTGAAGTTTGGGCGAATCTCAATTTCTATTTCATTTGCCAAATCTTAATTACATTTCTGTTATTTCAAATCTGTATCTCTGTTGGGTTTATTAAATGTGACCATGCTTAACGTGAATAAGTATATGAATATTAGACTGCAGCAAATATTTAAATTGCTCCCTGATGGAAGAATAGGCATTTTTGTTTATGCAGCTGATGTGTCATGGTGAAGGTCACCGAGCTATAATTTGGTGGGTGATAGCAATAGCTCAACAAAGAGGGAAAAGTTTTATTTATACCAAACCACAATCTGATGCTCGGTTGCCAACTTGCTTACGAACTGTAAGCTTGCAAGCAAAAGCTTGTTTTTATTTATATCACCCAATATCTGCTGTTGATTCTGCTGCTGGCTGCTACAGTGTTGGCAATGAGATGTTTTTCTCAGGGTATGCACAAGTGTATTTTGAAAGGATAACACCAGTTTAAATTGATAGAGAAATTTAATGTGATCTAATACTTGAGCTCTTGAAGCGAGTTGCTGACCAGTTGAAGATAAAGAATGAAACTGATTATGAATCATAGCATTTAAAACTATAACAGTTGACTTATTATACCTGCTAACTTTTGCAGTATCAATTTCATGGTTTGAAATAACTGTTTCTGCAATAGAGAGACTAGAAGTGTAACTTGCTGAGAGTCACTAAAATGCTTACTGGCAAAATCCCTTGCAATGGCCACTAAATCATTGTAACACAAGTGCATTACTGAGTGCTTAAAATAACACATGAGTAAATCACATAATTAGCTGAATAAGTCTCAAGAGAGAGTGTTATGAATGTGCCTGATTAGAGTGCACACCCTTATATTAACTTGATCTCTGCCTACATACTCTTACCAATTTAACTTCTTGTGTGAGCCAATCTTCAAAATCTTATTTGTGCGTCTCTTACCTTGTTATTAAGCTGTACCTCCCCAAACTTAAGAATTTCATTCGCTTTCTCTTTTATACATTTCTGGTCTACATGACTCTACAAATGTACTGAACTTATAACCTTAAGTGCATTCTAGGAATCTTTATACTAACAAATTTGCTACTTCAGTTATTACTAATGACTAGAGCTCAGATAGTTATGTATTAAAAAAACGTAAAATATGTATGTAATTATACGGTTTAAAACAGCGATATATGCATTAACAACCTATAAAATATGTGCTATCCAAAATCTCACAAAAATGGTGAAATAATAATTTTTAAAAATTGACACTTATTTCATTTAATATTCGTTATATTGGAAAATACAAGTTAACATTATAATCCACCAAAATAATAAATTAATGTAAAACTCACCGAATTTGTGGACTGGAACAGGTGCTGCTGAAGTGAACTTAATTCTTCCCATTGCATTGTATAACAGTAACCATTTTAAGGTTTGAAAACAAACGATTCTCTGTAGCTTCTGAGAGTTGCTTTGTACTGAGAACAACAACATTCGGCAACAACAAACGTTATAGGTGCATATTTAAACTTTACAATTTCTTCTAGTGACAATGTTTCTTCAATGTCCAACAATTTGCTCTCCGTTTTACCAGAAATGATATTTGCAATATGTTGTAATGTATGGTACCCTGAATTTTTTTGTAGTACATATTCAAATATTTCAACTCCTTTTTTTGCAACTTGACCTGGCGCAGATTTTAGCTTTAGTGAGAGACTTTCTGTTAAAGTTAAGTTTGTGACAAGTGGTACGTCATTTCGTTCGAGCGCTGTGATAGCTGTAGAAATGCAGTTGAAATGTGACTTAATGTAAATTAATTCCTCCTTTATCCCATCCCTACATATAGCACCCTTTACTTCAATAATGCTTTCTGCCTCGTTTTTATGTAGTTCTTGAAGTATGTTCTCGATAATGTCAAAATTGTTACAATAATATATGGCAGCCTGTAACCAGGTCCCCCATCTCGTAATGATAGGTTCAGGAGGAAGTGGAATTCCTGGAGCCACCTGTTTAAACAAACTGATTCTACTCGGAGATTTAAGGAAAACCTTTTTTATGCTTGATATTAAACTATTAACAGTAGGGAAATTTAAGCGCACAGTCTCACTCAGGCGATGCATTACATGCGCCAAGCATGTTACATGAATCAGTCTACTATAAAGCACTTTTAACCTCCCTCCTGCCTTAACCATATATGAGGCTGTGTCAGATATAAACAAAACTACATTTTCATACCTAATTCCCTCTGGCCATAATAGTAACATTGCATTATTGAATATTTTCGCAATTGTTGAATGATTTGTTGTTGCTATTTCTTTCACTGTTAGAAGATAAGCCTTTGACAGTCCATTTTCACCGAGCATACCGAGAAATACATATAGATTGTTTACACGCATCTGGAGTTTCATCTATGCTAACCCATATTAGATTATCCTTAATAGAATCACAAATTTCTTGTATTGTTTTTTCATAAAGTAATGGAACATAATGTTTGCAAAGAGTAGACTCATGTGGTATAGCCTGTTTTATATACGTTTCTAAAAATGCACATAATTTAGGATGTTTTAATTTATGGAGCGGAATGTCAGCACAAGCGAAAGCTTCACATAGGTCCTTAATAAAGGTTGACAACTGGGGGCCTGAAGTTGAACAAGTTGCTTCATTTGGGATACCCATATTGAAATTTAGCATTGACTGTTTAGCACTTTTTTTTAGTGAAACATTTTTAAAATGTTTTGCTATTTTTAAATGTTGCGTCACTTGGAAACTAGTGTCTGCACCTATACGCCTTTCACATGCAACAAAAAATAAAACTAGTCCATTTGTAGTAAGCACACCTTCGTTTTCACATACAAATACAGTATATAACATTCTTATTCGTGCACATCAGGTTTTCAATAAAAAGTCATTCTCTACTTGCTTAAAAACTTGTGCTTTTCTGTGAGTTATTTATACGTGCTTGATGAATCTAATTTAAACAAATTCCAATGAAAGAATGCATTTCAAAACCTACACCATTACATGAAACAGCAATGTTAAAGAAGTAGCCCCCAATTTTATACAACTTTCCTATTCATACAGTTGTTAAGAATAGCCACTGCATCATATACAGCTTCAACAGGCACGTGTTTCTAAGGTCGTTTATGCTACTGCGGTTACAGTTGTATTGAAATGGGTAAGCAAAAGGAGCTTAGTTCTGATCTGAAGCAAGTAGTTATAAACTTGGCACTTCGATGGCATTCTCTCAGAAAAATAGGACAAACAGTAAATAAACCGCATTCTACCATTCAGTATGTAGTCAAAAAAAATTAGGGAGCAAGGTTCTGCGAAGAATTGACCAAGAAAACCTAAAGAAAGTAGGCTGAATGCATGAGAGGAATGTTTCATTGGAAGCCAAATCCGAAAAAATCCAAAATTAATGTATTCCTCAATTACAACCATTAGTAGAAAATGTGTCTGGAAAAAAGATGTCTGACCAAACTGTTGGTTGTGCCATGGAAGTATAGATACCATGGATGAACACCAAGGAAGAAGCCTTATGTAGGTGCAGCAAACAGGAAGAAATGAGTTGCATTTGCTAAAGATCACATCCATAAGGATCGCAACTTTTGGAACAGCGTGATATGGTCAGACGAGACTAAGATAAAACCTCTTTGGGGCAGATGGGATAAACAGAGCCTGGAGAAAAGCAAATTCTGACAATGGCTCCAGAAACACACTTCCCACAGTTAAGCATGGTGGTGGTTCCATGATGCTCTGGACCTGCATGTCATCCAATGGTGTTGGTAATATACAATTTATTGATGGACTATGGACAAATATGTGTATTTTGACATATTAAAGAACAGTGTAGAGTGCCCAGAAAATGGGCATACCACCTGGTTATAGGTTTCAGCACGATAATGATAGTAAACACGAGGCAAGACTGAACATGGATTGCTTGATATGGAATGTACCCAAACTACTACAAACACCACCTCAGATCCAGACTTGAATCCAATTGAGCATCTGTAGACAGTTCTGAAGAAACAAGTCCGTTAAAGCAGAATAAAATATAAACAAGAGCTTAAACACATTGTGGAAGAATGGAATAAAGTCATCCCAGAAGAATGCAAAAACCTGGTTACTTCTATGAAGAGAAGGTGTGAGGCAGTAATTAAAGCCAAGGAGTACCCAACAAAGTATTAGATTTTCAGTGGTGTCTTTGTTATTAAACAATGTATTACTTCTAATGCATGAATAGAAAAGTTGTACAAACATGGCCATGTTTCTTTTACAACTTAATTTATTTTGTAAGTTCATAAGTTAGTATTTAGTTAATTCCTAATACAGCATTTGTTCAACACATATGAAAAAAAACATTAATTAAACTGTGTCTTCTGACAAATGTTAAAGTATTTTCTCAGAAAATTGAAGTGCATGAATAAGAATGTTATATACTGTACATTTAGTTGAGTAGATAAACTCTATTTCACTGGTGGCATTTTATCTGCTATAACTAGAGAATGCTGGAGGTTAATGCAACCACTCTACACGCACAAACAAAACCAAACTGCATCTGTATTATCGTCCCACTGAATAAGTTTACATCGGCAGTTCTTTGATATAATACTCGCCGCGTTAACAATCGGAAACTCTTTGAAAATGCGAAACCTACCGCTCGCCGTTTATTGTCTCAGGCTTCATTTTATTAATTTGTTTTGAAATATGTAATCAATTACATTTTTTAAACATTTTCCTGTGAAAAATCGAAAATATGTATAATTGTAACAACATTCTCTAAATATTATGCAATTACAAAAAAATCGAAAATATGCGAAAACATGTAGGTACAGTAAAATTTACATTTTCGGACTCAGGAAACATTGTTTGGTGCACATTTAACATTATTCATATGTTTTAACCAAATAAAAAAAAGTTATTGCATAACTATCCTAGCTCTACTAATGACTCTGCTTGCTAATTACCTTTTTCTTTGGACAAATCTTTTCAACTCAATCTTATTACATTATACATTGATTTAATATATGGAAATTGTTTATTGCAATTATTTCTCTATCTCACTATCATTTCTTTATTTAATTATTTATATCTTCCCGTCAGTAATTACAGTATCAGATTTTAGGCTAAATGCCTATTTTTTATGTGAATAAGTAAACTAAAATTACTTAAATATCTCCACATTTCATAGGAAATATAGATAATATGGAAGGGGTTTAGTGGTGCCAAAAATGCCTAGTTTGGCCATTGAAACCTATTTTAGTATTTGTGCTGCTTCATCATCATTATTATGATTGTTATTGTTATTACTGTTATTTCATGCAGCAACGAAAGATAAAGTATTGATATCATGGGATTGGTTTGTTTCAAATGCTTTGTAATAGTTTGGTTGTAGTTCCAGAATGTCTTTAAATTAAGCACTTTAGCAAGCAGATACATTAGTTTTGAAAAAAGAGAAACGGAATACTTGCCCCCCTCTAGGTCTATTTGTCATCCTTTGGTATTGGTTGGTGACTGCAGTACGGCAGAAATCCATTTCAAATGGTGTATTTTAACTGTTCATATGCACACATTTGCAGGTTTTCTCCATACTTTCTCTTTTGCTTTTCAAATGTATTTCAAACAGTTCATTAATATTGCTATCCTTAACAACATTTTGAGGATGGCTTCATGTTGGTTCTAGAGCATTTAGGAGACAATGGTATATTTGTAGCATATGGTGCATTTCTACTGTGATCTATTCAGTTAGTTGTGAGAGGTCTTTATACAACTTTATAAGCTCATATTACGTATTGGAAAAATAAATTCATAATTTAAGACATAATAAAATGTTTCTAGCAATAATAATTTAGCAAACTTACTGTTTTTGTAATTGTATAATTGTTAATGCTCACTAATTAAGTTTTTAAACTTTTACAAAGTGGAAATTCATTTTAGATACATAAAATCTAATGTTTAGCTGGTGTAAACTGTAATTTTTGGTGCCTAAAACTGTATTCAGTGCCTTGTTTTATAATTTGAGAGCCTATTTTAGGTGCCTAAAATTTGGCTTTTAAGGGCCTAAAAATCTGAGATCTAATTATTGACTGTGTGTTATGGCCAGTTAACATGGGGTACACTAAGTAATTTTAAGATGCTGAATTTTATTTCAAATAATAGTTACTTCCTACTGGTAGTGGATATAAAAAATACCATCAGAGCAAGCAGCTGACTTGCAGGAGAAGGGGAAAATGCCACTCATTGTATGTATAGGATTTAAATGGAAGGAGGAACAGAGCAGTAAATTTTTAGCTGACATTAGACTCTTTGAGTGTGGGCAAATCTGTCAGCAGGGGATAAGTTTTATGCTAAAGAATTGCAAAATAGAGAAATCAACCAATATTTTACATTAATGCAAAGAGCAGGAGACAGGATGAGAAAGTGGAGAGAGTGCAGAAAAGGGCTGATATGTGGTTTGATGATGAATGTAATGTGGCAAAAAGTGGTGAAACAAACATCGGTAAAATGGAGAGAGGTAGGTGATGAAGATGCAAAACAAGAGTATTTAAATGGTAGAAATGTTTATAATTGATTGTTAGGAGGTAATAAATATGAGTGGAGAAGAAAGATTGAGAGTTAAATGATTAGGTATTAAATAAAAACAATATTAGCAAGATATGGTAAGCGTTAAAATCAACTTATGATAAGTATGTAACAAAAACCAATGTCAATCCAGAAAAATGGATGGAATATTTTAAAATCCTGTTTGGTAAAGACTGATATTAAGGGAAAACCAGTGATAGAATTTGAAATGAGTTACCTAGAGATATTGTATAACAAAGTAAAGTGAGAGATGATATAGTATAACAAGTGAATTTAATAAAAAAGAATAAAGCAACAGGAATAGATGGGATCCTATTTGAATTTATTAAGGAAAGGTGCAGTGACATAAGTCAAGAAGCCTAAAGGACTGTTTAATTCAATTAAAGCAAAGGGATATGTGCCAGAATATTGGTGGAAAGCAATAATACACCCGATATATAAAGTCAAGGGGAGTAAATAAGCACAGTAACTAGTGGTGTAAAATTATTTTTTTACAGTTGTGTTGATTTGAAATACAAAATTTGTTGTTTTATGTTTTTATAATTTCTCTATCTCAACAAGTCTGATTATAATGGTGAGCGACCAAATCATATATTTGCTCAAAAGTTTTATCTTATTTCTTTGCTGCTCATAACCTCAATAAATAGATATCTCTCAGATTGTGTGTATGGACAGTGCCATGAATAATAAGGCTAAAGAATGTATTTTTAAAAAAATGCCAAATAGATGTGGCTTTGCTGTCATGACAAATATTAATTCAGTGTTATGAAAATCTTGCTGCTCTCAATTAGATTGTACTTTTTTACTTTAATATAAGGAAGAAGGCATTATTGTGAGCATAAATAAAGTAATTTAGGCAATGGAGTGTTCATTACAATCTTTTACAATGGAGATTGAAGATCAAGATTATTCAGGAGCTTCAGTCAGATATGGAATAAAAAAATAAATCAACTACAGATGTGAACATCAATACATTTCAGTCAATTAGCAGTTCTCACACCTTGCAGTTCCTTCTCGAATTACCTGGAATCAAGAGAAAAAATGTTTTAATGAAAAGAAAAGCAAAACTTATTACCAACATCCCAAGTGTCAAGGGTGACTTACCTTATTGAAACCATAAATAGTGAGTGCCTCTACATTTGTTGGTGTTAGTCTCCTCCTGTTGCTCATCACTAAACTGTATTTAGAGAAAGATCTCTCCAAGTCAACATTGGAGCATGGAAACCACACTCTCTTCAATGCTGCAATGGCATAATCTGGATGAGATGGTTTCAGGCTGCAAAGTACCTCCTCCACATTCACTTGCACAAGGTCCTCCTTGCTAACATGTTCTTAGAAGGTATTGAGGTAAACACTGAGATTCTAAAAATTCTTGTTTTCACAGTGTTCTCATGAATGATATACATTCCTTAAGCAGTTCTGTAAGGAACATGAGCTTCGAGGCATTTCTTGGATCAGATAGGGAATAATCTTCTGACCTGGATCAGTCATCTCCTATTGTTTTTCACCAAATCTGCATGTGAAGCACAAGTTATCTTGATTTAAACAGCCATTCTTACCTTTTTTTGGTAGATGTTTAACTTCTTGTAATACAATCTGATTAAATACCCCTTCACTGATCAATTTGAGTGTTACTTCCACATCACTGATTTTTCCACTAAGTAGAACCTTACAAGAAAATGATCAGTTCCATAATCAGGCAGCAGACTGCTGACACATAAACAGCTTGCAGTTTTATTATCTGGATGTTAGTTGCATCAGCTTCTTTGAAGAAGTGTATCCCCACATTCCCATTAAAGTTCTTGAAGAAATCTGCTATATCTTCAATATGGGTTGACAAGTACTTTGCAGATTTAAACCAAGAGCTCCATCTGGAACACACTGACATAGTAAAAGCACACATTTTCTGCTTTTCACCAGAGTCCTTGTATTTTGAACTTAAAAAAAAAAATATGTAACTATTTTTGCATTTCCTATTGTTCAGGAATGCATTTTTTACTTTCATAACTGCAAGGTTAAGTTCATTGAGTTTGTCTTCAAAAACTTTCCCAACAAGGTTTATTTTGTGGGCCCAGCACTGGATGTGATTCTGCTCTTCCATTAAACCTTTCAGGGTATTCACACACGACATCATATAACGTGCAGACTCTGTTATTACTGCCATGACACGATCATTTTCAATTTTGTATGACCACAGGGTGTCCAAAATAGCATTTGAACAGTTTGGTCCATTGGCCATATCCAACAGTACCAACAAAGCCAAATGTCTCCATTGTCCTGTTGCTGGCAGAGCTGAACAAAGCAACACGTTGAATACATAACTACCATTTTTATCTGTTTTGTCGATAATACGAACACATCTTTGTTTTTCACGTTCTCTTTTATTTTCTCTTGCTTTTTCTGTCCCAACTTTGGGATGTATTTTTGCCAAATCCAGTTTGCGGTCAGTAAATCCCCTACACCACCTTGAATGTAATTACTGACTCAGTTTCGGATTGCAGGATCAAGTTTCTCGACTGTTATATTTGTGTTTACAAATGCTTTGGTAGTATCTGAAATAAATTGTTCTTTCATATCTTTCAACTTGCATTAGCACTTGCAACATGGCCATACATGGGGTATTAGCACAAGCTTGGGCAGCTTTTTGGCATTGCATGTGTTTATCTGATATCTTGTACTTGTCCAGTGCATCTTTACACTGAAAATCAAGTTGCACTTGACAATATTTACAAAGCAGCACATCAGAAGACAGAATGTAACCTTCAGATTTGAACTCTGTAACACGCTCTTGTAATGTAACTTTTACCTTTGGTGTGCTGTATTTGAAACCATTATAGTCTGTTGTCTACAATAATTCAGCAATAACATAGACTTCTGAGTTTCCAACAATAATGATGTTGGTCACTAGACATGCTTGTGACATCCGAGTTGCTAATTTCCACTCTTGTTGAGCCAATCAGAATCATCAATGAACACAGCAACAACTGAACGCTGATGGCACAGTGCTGAGAATTGCACCATTATTCAAAGTTATTGTAACATCTATTTTGTTGTTAACCAAACCTTTACTTCCTAAATATAAAAATATTATGCGAATTTGTATTGAACCCCCAAAAATAGTACTACTTTGTGAATTCATTGAAATTTCTCTTTATTTACAAAATTCACATTTTATCGCGATTTTAATTCATGCCTCTAGCGATTGGAAACAAACTATTATACAAACAAAATAACTCTACAATGCAAAATATGAAAAATGTTTTTATCGTTAATTAACAAAAATTAACAGCCATACCAATAACTATAGAGGTATTGCATTACTATTGAATCTTAGAAAAATGCTTACAGGAATCTTAACAAATAGGCTACAAAATTGGATAGAGGAATATAACCTTCTTTTTGAATTTCAAATGGGGTTTACATAGGGGAGCAGGATTGTAGAGATTATATGCATAATAAAAACATTATTGGAGAAGTATCTAAAAGAAAAAAGAGGAAAACTGTACATGGTGTTTGTAGACCTAGAGAAAACATATGACGACATAGATTTAAAGTTGTTATGGTATGAACTTTTGAGCAAGGGAGTAAGTGAACATTGAACATATGGTGAATATTCTTAAAGCTGTATACAAGGAGAATACATTCTGATAGAAGGAATGGTAACCAGAGAAATAAATGAAATGAAGAGTGCAACTTAAGTCCAGTGTTATTCAATCTTTTCATTGATGATATAGTAGCTGAAATAAAAAAGAGTAATAACTTTGTGCCACCAATAAACAGTGTGAGAATCCCTGGGTTGTTATTTGCAGAGGGTTTGGCTGTAGGATCCATCTCAACAATTGGACCAAAGCAATCTCTGCAGCAAATAGATACGTACTGCAATATGTAAATCGGGACAAGACTCAAATCATAGTTTCATTTCATTTATTTATCTACCAATTAAAATTACACAAATTCATGACATTATCAAGAAAATGCTAAGTACAAAAGATGTTAGATTATACAATACAATACATTAAGTTTTACCTATATACAATCCTACTCTTACAAGCTATTACAGAGAAAATGTATGTACAAAGTTTGTCCTTACACTAATATGTACAGTTTTGTCTAATAGAGAAATTTAATAATGTATGCTACAAAAAGCATAACAATACTAAAATTTAATCATTTATAAACTTGTCTATAGAATAATAACATCTTTGAACCATATATTTTTTTCAGTTCCCTTTTAAACTGTTTTAAATCTTTTATTTGTTGCACGTGTGTTGGTAATGTATTAAAAAACATACAAGTGGCAACAGTGGGTTTCATCTTGAACAGTTGTAATCTATGGGAATGTGTTTTACCCCTAGTAAACAGTTGTGAATCCAGCTGTTAATTTTTGTATGTTTTTCATTATGTTTTAGATACATTATTACCTCAAGGATATATAGTGAGTAGAGTATTTAATTTTCTGAGATAATTTCTGCAACATTCTGGTGGCTTTGGGCCTACCATTACTCTAATTGCTCTTTTCTGTAATATTAAGTCTTTTGGTGTACTTAGTAGCACTTTGTCCCCAAGCTGTGATTCCATATGATAAATGTGTGTATATTAATCAATAATTGATATTCATTAAGATGTTTATATCAACAATTTTTGCCATTCTTTTTAATAAGAAAATACTTGAACTTACTTTGTTGCAGATTTTATCTATTTGTTTGCCCATGCGAAATGTTTGTCCAGTATTATTCCTAAAAGTTAGGAATGATAAGTATATACAATAAAAAATTAAATAAAAATAATGATTTTGGGTTTACCTCATTAATTTCTTCATTATTTATATTAATGTTTAGTTGGGCTTCATTTCTGTATTGGATTGTCTGAAAATTGATGAACCCTGTTTTCTTTACATTAATGTGGAGGTTAACTTAAATTCCACAATTTGTTTTATATTTTGCTTTGTATAAGCATCTAATTTCTGTAAGCTTTCATTGGTGTTTGCTATAGAAATGTCATCTGCATATGCAACAATTTTCCCATTTTGTGTCAACGGTATATCATTCATATAATGAATAGCAGAAGCCCTAATACTGAGCCCTGTGGTATGCCATATTTCACTGTATTTATATTTTGAGTAGTACTCCTTTAGTTGCTGATTCTTTTATGCGTAATTTTAACTTGTGTTCTGCCACCTAAGTATGAACTTATTATTTAAAGGTGAGTCGGAATTGTTACACTAACATCACTTAAGTTTACTCACTTAACATGTTTCGGGAAACCGTTGTTCCCATCCTCAGAAGGTTAATTCGACTGACCTTCGAATTAACCTTCTGAGGATGGGAACAACGGTTTCCCAAAACATGTTAAGTGAGTAAACTTAAGTGATGTTAGTGTAACAATTCCGACTCACCTTTAAATAAATTCAATACACATCACTGTTTCTAGCTTCTTTTCATTACAATATCAATGAACTTATTAGTTTAAATGGTACTCCATGAATCCCATATTGTTGTAGTTTATTTAGTAATATTTCATGGTCTAGGCAATCGAAAGCCTTACTTAGGTCCATGAATATGCAACTATTTTGTTCCCTATTTTCTAAACTATCCACAAGATATACAACTATTTCTATTATTGCATCTTTTGTTGATCTCCCTTTCCTAAAACCATGTTGAAAGTTATTTAAAATCTTGTGTTTTTCTACCAATATTATGATTTGATTAGCAATGATTTTTTCCATTACTTTTGAAAGTGACGATACCAGTGTTATTGGATGATAATTCTCTGTCAAGTGCTTATCACCATTTTTATATGAGGGTTTTACAATAAAAGTTTTTAAACAGTTTGGGTATATTCCTGAATTTATACTTTTGTTGACCAATTCTACTAATGGTTTTAATATGCTGGGAGCACATTGTTTTAAAAGAATGGTTGAGATTCCATCTTTGCCTGTTGAATTTTTACTTTTGATTTGATTTATCACATTTAAAAGCTCTTCTTCAGATATCTCTGAAAGGATCATTGAATTTGAGATACTATGTTTATTTAGGTTTATGCAATTTAAAGTGGTATCTTTTTTACCTGTAGTGTGTTAATATTTTCAATAAAGTCAGTATTAAATGGATTACTTATTTCTACAGGATCTCTAATTATGTCGTTGCCTTTAATTATTTCAATATTTTCGTGCTGAGTTTTTCCTTTACTGCATTCATTACTTATAACATTCCATGCGGTGTTTGTAACATTATTTGATTTTTCAATTAGGTGTTTTATGTATTCTGATTTTGATTTATTAATTTTCTGTAATTTCTTTTAAAGCTTATAAATGTTTATCTTTAACTACTTTAGTAATTCTATACTTATCAAAATCTTTTAGTTTTACTTTTGCTATAATTATATCTTTATTAATCCATTAGTTTCTGCGTGTCTTTATTTTCTTACTTTTTAATGGACAAGCAATATCCAAATAATAATTAAAAATTGTATAAAAATGTTGCCATTTCTTATTAACATTTCCGTCACAATTTTGTTGAGATTTTGTAATACTGGGATTCTAAAAGTGATTTGTATTTGCAATGCATAATGATCTGATAATTCAACTTTTTATTACATTTGTATGATATTGTTCTAAAGGTAAGTTTGTTAAGATCTGTTGTAGCATCATCGGTAACTCTTGTTGGTTCATTTATTGCAGTTTGTACATGTTAGGAAGATCAATTACCTGTTTATAACCACTACTATTGTCATCCCTGTTTATATTCAGATCCCCTAATATCTCAACATTTTCCCTATAAGCTGATCCAGTATCAATGTGAGATTTTGGAAGAAATCTTTTGTTGTACTACTTTGTGATCGGTAGCATGACATAATTATAATCTTTCTGTTTTCCCTTTGAATTGCTACAATTTCACATGATTTTTTCTTTAATCAAATTTAATTAAATAAATTTGACACAGTAATAGTGTACCTAATATGAATTATTACATTAAAAATACTCTCTTGAAAAACTGCACAGCAATTAAATAACACATGGTGTACAAACATTTGCATTATAAATGTGGCTTGTAAGTCATAGCAATGTAATGTTCATTCTTTATCCTTCTTTCCATTGAGTAAATCATGATAGTTCAGATAATTGCTTCCTTTGGGCTTCTTGGTGATAGTCAAAGGGAAGGAGGGGGTGTAGTATCTCATAAATCAATCACAAGAAAATAGCATGAATTGATACTTAGCATATAGTTTATATCTGGTATATTGGTTATAATGGATAATAGGGAGGGGGAGAGGAGAGAAAGAAAAGGACAAGAAAGAAGTATGTAAATAGGGAATAAATTCATAAGTATAAAAGATTTGGTAAATGGACAAATATTTAATGTTTGTTACCTGCTTATGGAAGTGTTAAAATTTATGATTTACCTCTGCTATTTCAGCTCTTCGTGGAACAACAGTTATGCGAAGCTTACATGTTCAGTTTTTTGCCGATAATGGACGAAGGAGTTGGTTATCAGCAGCATGTGTCATTCCATTCCAAGGGATAGAGGAATTGAATAAATTAAAAGAGAAGCTTCTGAAAGAGGTATTGCATATATTAATTGTACTATTTAGTATCAAGCAAATATATAAGGGCTGCATGTACTGGCCTTGGCCTTTCTATCCTAAAGCTCAGTACTTCCAATCTGTGCATAATTCCTAAATAGAATTTTAGGACTATCCACCAATGGTAAAGCTTGTAATTAAACTCAATTTTTCTGCATACACTGCTCTTAACTGTGTTCTTCTTTTCTCATCATGTCATACTCTCGACAGCCCTTTCTACAAACTTGGTATACTCCTATACTCATCATCAAAGTATTCACTGCACGTTCTGTAACTCCTCTTACAATTTCTGCTCTATTCCCATGTCTCCAAAAATACCTTTTCTTCCTAAATGTCTATCATGAGTTCCTTCCTTAGATGCATACCTAATTTAGTCTTAACAGAATTTAGAGCATTATAAAACTTCTCATACACCTAATTGTTCTACCTGTGCATTAGAGTCCCACAAACTCGACCAATTGTAGATTGAGATGGTGACAAGTTATGGAAATGTTGGGTTTTACGGAATGAGGGGGCGGGTTCTTCACCACTCATAATATTTTACTTAATGTTACTGTGATGAAAGTTGTAGCACAATACAAAACACAGAAAAGTTCAACATGCCCTAAAATAATTGTTTAAAAGAAAAAGATACATACAAAACTAAAGAAATGACTAGTAAAAATTTTAGTAAAAAATATTGTGTTGCATAGTACCCTTGTCTTCATGCAGTTTTGTTATGTAGGTGATGGTAAGCAAAATATCCATTTGGAGATGTGCCTTGCTCCTCCAAGTAACAGCATTCCTTCAGTGAGCAATTCTTTGCTGTGGGTCATCTTTTTAACTTTTCCATTATTTTCTATATCTTCTGATTCGTCCTCATTTTTTCCTCATTCTCTTTCACTAGTGTAATTATTTCACCATCGCCTAAAGGCTCACAGTTTTTATCCTGCCCCATCCATTTTCCAACATCACCATCAGTAACTTTTTTGCAGCCTGGACTTTTCTTCAATAAGTCCACAATTTTCTGTCTGTTCTGTGCATTCTTTAAACTCATTTCCTGAATGGTTTAGCAATTTTCTATAGGAATAAATGAGGCTTATATGCTCAGTTTTATTCGAAGATTCAGATATCTACCTTGCTACTTTCAACATTTGTATTTTGGTTTTTCGATCATGTCTTCAATAGCGAAGATGAGAAGGGAGTTAATGTCTGTATCTCATCTTCAGTGCTTCCAAAATACCCTGGTCCATTGATTGACATATTAAAGTTGCATTATGAGGAATAAACAAGGCTCTTATGTCTTTGTCTCATAACTGTTCCACATCAGATGGGACAAAGCATTGTCGAGAATGAGAAGTGCATACCTTAGCAGCTTTTTCCATTTTAGAAACAAACTGCTGATAAAACCACTCCTTTAAAAATAACCCCTCCATGCATTTGACTGATTCGTGTAACAAACGGGCAGATCATAGAAGGTGTCAGATGTCAGTCCCATTAGTGCACCTTTTTACGTTTAAAGAACAGAGGATTTTTCAATTTGCTTATCAGTGCTAGATTGAGCTTATGGCTGCCATTTGTGTTGCTACATGCCAAGATTATAACACTCTCCTTACTTCTTTTATAGCCCGGGGTTGATTTTTCTTCCCTGGATGCAAGCGTTTTCAAAGGCTGCATTTGAAAATTCAGACCAGACTAATCACAGTTGTAAATCTGATCCCCAAATAGACATTCCTTTTGAATTAGTCTGTGGAAACTTTCCTTGATTTTATTAACATTTTCTTACAAACCTTTAATATATGTTGTAGTGGTTCTTCCACCTGTTAAGCTAGCTAACACTAGCAGTAAATCAGGCTCTCCTTGTAAGCTTGATAACATTTGAAAGCTGTCTCTTGCAAAATGGGCCCTGAAGTGATTGTTCCTTTTTCCTTTACAGTCTAAACAACAATTAAAGCACCTCGCTCACTTTCTCGTTTTTCCCAGTACCAGTAGAGCTCTTTTCACATATCAAAACTTGATTTTGGACCTGTTTGGGTGGCCCTATTATAGCAGTTAGTGCAATACCTAACTCCAAGGCAATTTTATTAGCATTTTCCCCTTTGTTCAGTCTCTTTAAGTGTCTAACTTCAGTTCCATTCCAATGTTAATTCTTCTTTCCCTGTTCAACATTTTCAATTGCAGAGACTGTACCCAGAATGAACTCAAAGTTTAACTAACAATAGGTTACAGTCTTCAGACAGTCCTGCTAATGGTTAACAGCAATAGAAAGAAATGTGATTGGTTAATAACTATAGTGAAGTGAATAAAAAGTAAGTTATAACTTTAAGTGTTAAGTTTTACCACTACCTCTAGCCTTAAATCATTTAACTATGTCTGTGGCTTTAACTTTAAAATCTGTGAATAAAACTGAGATGCTGCTATGTCTTTCTCAGCCTTAATTTAGGTTGCAATGTAAATAAGACCATGTGTTTGAGTAACACTTCATTGGTTGATCAAGCTGCACAACTTCCATGCCAGCAGTCATGAATGAAAATATAATCTGTTACTTATTTACAAAAAAGCATTAAATTTTAAAATAACCACAAGATTTATGTATAAAAATAGTTTGATAATCTTCTAGTAAGAATAAATTGAATACATTAATATGCAAATTCATTATTATTAGCATCTTTAACTGCAATAAGAAATGCATGTGCATACAGCCATAGAAGGAGTGGAACGTACAGTTTGTTCAAAATGGTGTCTGCCATGGGGTATGTAAAACATTGCAAAGGGAAACATTTCAAAGTGGTGAAAAGCGAGTTGTTTTAAACGTATTTGCAAAATGCTGTGGGAAATACCCAAACATGACTATTCAAGAAATAGTAGGTTTTCTGCAGAGTTTACTGGTATTTCAGCCCAGAATATCAATTCTGCTCAAAGTGAAATGATGCATAAAGGTTGTTTATCTACACAAGGTAAAATGCATAAGAGATAAAAGCCAGTGACAAAGTGCAATGTGACGAGCTCATGAGAAGTGCTGTAAGACGTAAAGATCACTTTTTTTTTTGCAAGGAATAAGCTGCCCACAGTAACTAAAGTGCTTAATTTTGTGAACAGTGATCCTGACTTGCCCAATTTCAAGAAGACAAGCTTTCACACTGTTCTTTGTGAAATTGAATTTGAATTTGTGCATAGAAGCAAGACAAACTTGATTGTTGATCACGAGGACATATTGTGGCCACACAGTGTTGAGACTCCCACCGTACCACTGTGTTTTGAATCCAATGGAATCAATGTGGAGCCTTGTGAAATTTCATGCTGCTATGAAGAACAGAACCTTCAAATTAAATTAAGTGATTTATATGCCATTTGGTGGAGGAAGAAGAAATCAGATGGCCTCTGTGATGCCATTGTTAACTGAAGAGTAATTGATCTTGCCAAGACCAGCAGTAGCAATGAGGAAAAAGGGAACTTGCTTAGCGGAATCCACATCCTTTCAGTTCCTGATTAGGCATGTATATTATTTACTCTCTTTTTGTGGTTCCAGGCAACGCAAGGTGTTTTCCATATTTGCATGATAGTGTGTTCCCTTTTACTTCCAGGCATTTCAGAATTTGTGAAGTGTAAGCAAAGTGATTCAACTGTTTATTCTTGTTGTTTAACGTTGCTTTAAACAATTCCCATATTATGGTGGCCAACTGCATTTTATTTTAGGAGGATTTAGTCATTTAAATATGCACTGCATATCATACATTTTATGTTTTATTTATTTTACCTAAGAGTGTAGAATATATCCAGAGTTCAAGAACCAGAAGCTACTCGTGCAGCAATGACAGTTCACATAATGCACATATTAAGTCATACCATGTTTCTGCCAATCATAGGGGCCTGCAGAGGAATACAATTTACACTTTGTTTACAGTGCAACCAAATTTACACCGGGAAAGGTATAGTAAGTTTGCACTGGAAAATTTAGCTTTAGGTGTTCCTTAACAGAGTTTCTGCAAAACATGTGTCAAACTAATCTAAAGCACTGTATTTAAACATGTGTTCCATTATAAGTAAAGAAAAATTGATGTCATTGATTAATTTAACTTACATAGTTGCTGCTGGAATAAAATTTTTTAATTTCTTCCAATCCACAAACTTATAAGCTTCATGATGTTAGAAATTATTAAGTCTAGCTATTATAGGGGTGGTTCAGTATCCGTGGTACTGTCATTTATTAGACATCAAAACAAATTTGGTGCTGATTCATAGGTCAGTTTGGATTTGGCAGGCATTTCAGTTAGCCATTCAATGTTGTTGGTTTTTTTTTTTTTTTTTTTTGCTCAAATGGAAAAAGTGCGGTATTCTTGTTCAGTGATTTGCTTAATACTTTTGAATGGGAAAAAGGGGATAAAAGCGAAATTGGATGCTGTTAATGGGCACCTTTCACCATCTATGGCAACAGTTGGATATTCGTTCAATGACTTTAAATATGCTTGAACATACGTTTTTGATGAACACGTAGGACTTCTGGCAGATGTGGTTACCGAGGAAATAATTGAAAAAGTCCATAATATGATTCTCGCTGATCGTAGAACAAAAGTTTGCAAAGCGGCAGAGGCCATAGGTGTGACGGGAATGGCAATTCATATTTTACATGGTAAGTTCGAGATGAAAAAGCTGTTGGTCAGATGGATGCTGTGATTGCTTACAGTAGACAACATGCAGGTGTGGCTTTCAACTTCAAAGCTGTGTTTGGAGCAGTTTAAGTGAAATCTGAATGACTTCTTGTGTCAAGTTGTTGCCGTCGATGAGACCTAGGTTCATCATTATACTCCAGAAAACGAGCAACAATCAAAACAATGGGTTGCTTCTGGTGAATCTGTTCCAAAGAAGGCAAAGACAGTCCCATCAGCTGGAAAAGTGATGGCTACAATCTTTTGGGATGCAAAGGGCATCATACTCGTTCACTTCTTAGAAAAGGAAAAAAAAACAATCACTGGAAAATACTGCAGTAAGTTACAGGACCAATTCAACAAGAGATTGAAGGAGACCTGGCCCAATTTGGCAAAGAAGAAAGTGCTGTTTCACCACGACAATGTGCCAGCACATTTATCCAGAATTGTCGCTGCCAAACTGCATGAATTATACCACACTCCCAGTTAGCTGACCTGGCTCCCTGCGATTTCTTGTTGTTCCCAAACATGAAAAATTGGCTCGCAGGAATAAAATTTAGATCAGAGAGAGAGATAGAGAGGGGAGGGAGAGGGAGAGAGAGGGGGGAGGGGGAGAGAGGGGGTTAAAATGGCAGGAATGTTGGGGGAAGTGTATATCCCTAAAAGGGGACTATGTTGAGAAATAATAATTTGTGTTTGAAAAAAAAAATGTTATCTTCATTCCCAACGTGGATACTTATTGAACTGCCCTTGCAATAGACCACATTATTTCAAAGATAATGTTTTGCTTGATCAAAAATCATTTAGCGATTAAAAACAAAGTTGATTGCTGAGTTATACAAAATGTTGCGATATCGGGATTCAGGTAGGTGGGATCCTACTGTGTTACTTGTATTCATCACCTTGTCGCTCTTAGCTTTGCAGCTCACTAAATTAAATTAAATTGAGTTTTATTTATGGACGCTCTTTAACTACTATGGTCCTTAGCGTCCCATTCTATATTGGGCGTGAAAGACTGGTAATTTTGCTCAGAGGCCTCTTTATCAGGCTTGAGGTTCTTTTACGTGCCGGCTTTACTTCCCTTCCAAAGGAAGCCATGCTAAGGATTGTTATGCCTGAAAAAATCCATCGCCCTCTGCCGGGTTTGAACCTGCGACCTTGGGAACTAGAGGCTAGCATGGTACCACTAGTCCACGTTGCAGCTCACTATTTTATTTACATTAACTAATACAGATGTCAGTGTAGGAATATGTGCAATGCATCCAGAAATACTTAGCACTTTAAAGTACCTGTCAGGGGCCCACATTTGTAGGTATGGATTTGGTGCACCTGTTGTCCTGGGCTACCCCATATCTCGTGCATTCCCGTTAGTTAGTGAGATAGTGAGTTGTTCTTGATGCTACATAAAGTGCTGGTTATTCAGCATGTTTTTTGATGAGGTTGGAATGATAGTTGTGATGTATCGTGAGGCTACGATTAGAGAAGTCTTGTGTTCAGCACCTCATTGGCTCAAGTGGCTGCCCAGCACATGTTTCATTGCACAGTTATTCATGAGGAAAGGTGAAGTGGGAGTGAATGCAACTAAATCATATTGGTAAAGTGACAGTGAAAACTGGCCAAATCACATTAGTGAAATGACGGTGAAAACTAACTAAATCACATTAGTGGAGTGATGGTGAAAACTGGACAAAGTCACAATATACTTGCTGGTCCTGAGAATTCCTGCACACATGTTAGAAATTGTTTTGATATTGTTGAGACTCAGTTTGATTTTGCTCAAAGTCAAATTACTCCATGGATATACCATCTGTGTCAAAAAGCACCACAGCCTGAATTCTAAAAGGGAGTAATCAACAACCGTTTGTTGGATGTTGTACCACAGGACCAGGGTGTTACATCAGTTTATTAGGTCTAAACCAAATGCAGTGGTGTCCAAGTGCCTACCTATACCCTTTCCCACACTTTTAATTATGTAGGCACCCTCAGAAGATAGAGGTAGGTTATGAGATTATAAATGTTTGACCATGTATTCAACGGCCTATCCATTGTTGCAGTCCAATGTGCTCCTGTATGTGTCAGCTGTGACAGGGATGCACATTTGTTTATTACTAGCAAATACAGTAGAGCCCCGGTAATTCAAACTAATTGGGGTCTCCGTGTTTTGAATTACAAAAACCTCGGATTGTACGGAAATATCACTAAACCAATGGGTAAATCACGAATAAATATTTAGTGAGCACAATAATGGTTAAATAAATAAATAAATAAACAATTTAGTACATGTGTTATATGTACATATATGGGCACACGTTTCCAAGTTGCAAAAATAGGTATGTTACATTTTAAAGAAATTGTCCAAAGTCCTTTGTTTTAAACTAGATCCTCGTGTTTTAGCAGCAATGTCTTGCCATCTTCTAAGAAGCATGGTGTCAGTTGGAGTAGCTTCTGCTTGCTGCTCAATATAACGCAATGCCACATCTAGCGCTGCCAAACCTTTGGTATGAGTGATCACTAGTACAATTTCTTCAGGCAATTCGTTGTTGGCACTGTCTTCAGCGGGCTCACTAACCATTACAACAATTGCAAGATCGGTCACTTCAAACTGTTCATCACTGTTCATCCATTCTGAAACCTCACTTGCATTCGCATTTTCACATCCAGCAAACTTTTTCATCAGTTCTGCCAATGTTAGATCATCTTTGTTTGTACTGTTGGTATCCATTTCATTCCGTAAAATCTGGTTCCAAGACCCTTTTAGTGTCTCCGCGTTTATTTCAGACCATAAATTGGCTATCCAGTAAACTACGTCTCTTATCGTAGTTTAATTTTTTTTTTTTTAGTAATTCTTTTATGGTTCCTTCACCTTCTGTTTGTAGAAACATCTGAATCAAACGATGATGATACTTTTTTTTCTCAAGCATTATAAAATGCTTTGGTCCATAGGCTGTATTAAACTCGTGGTGTTAGGGGGTAAGAACAGTGTGCGAATACCTAAACATTGTAATTCTTCCTCATCAGGATGGGAATCAGCATTGTCAAGCGTTAAGATTGCTTTGGAAGGCAAATGCTTTTACTTTAGGTATCTTTTGGTCTCTGGAACAATATCTTCAAAAAACCATTTCTTAAAAATATTTTTGTCCATCCAAGCAGATTTTTGGTGGACATATGTAACAGGCAGTGCAAAAGCAGTGATATGTTTTTAAAGCTCCAGGTTTAGCGGACTTTCCTGTTATTACCAGTAGCTTCAGTTTATGGTCTACACTTGCATTTGATGCAGCAAGAACTGTTAACCTCTTTACGTTTTTTTTGTAGCCCAGGGCAGCCTTTTCTTCTTTTGAGGCTAGAGTTTTAGATAGAAGCATTTTATAATTTAGTCCTGTTTAATCACAATTATACAGTTGATCAGAAGTAAGATTTTCTTTTTGTATCATTTTTCTTAATTTCTCACAAAATTGTTTAACAGTTTAAGAATCTGCACAAGGTTTTTCACCGCAAATTTCAAGCTGCCTTATACCGTATCACTTCTTCCACCTATCCAACCATCCTGAACTTGCAGTAAAATCGTCCTCACTTCCCTTTAACTCATTCCTAAAAAATACAGCCTTTTCTTGTAGAGTAGGCCCTGAAATTGGAGTTCCTTTTTGTGTTTGCTGAGTAAACCAAATGAACAAAGCTTCACTCATTTTTTCATACTCAGATTTCTTCATTGTCTTCCGTTCAAATGATGAAATAGAACACTTGTTGGAGGAAAACTTCTCAATTTTGTCTCTGTTTCTACGCCAGTCTCCAACTGTCACTTCGCTGACTCCATATTCAGCAGCAAGTTTTTTTAATGTTTCTCCTTTGTCTAGTCTTTTCAAAGCCTCCAGTTTCACATTTAGTGGCACAAATTTTCTCTTGCTCCTACCACTCATTATAATGTATGAATTAAAACATTAAGAAACACACAGTTACATATGTACAACACTTTAACTAACTTGATACAGGTGGGCTCATTGCAGTACAGATGTTACTACACAAACATCTACACACAACGGTCAGCCTATGTTGTAAAATGTGTATTTTTACTTAAGTGTATTTTTATGACCACTGTCGCTGAGTAGGGGTAACAATAAGGATGTATGCACTACACAACTGGTTGTCAGGCAGTCCCAATTAGTGAAGGGTCAACAAAGAAAGAGCAGGTGCTCATCCACTTTAGTTTCAATGCAGTGTCCACCACTAGTTTTAAACCATCTTGCTGTTCGCACCTAACATTTCTGGTGCTGCACTTCAAGTTAGCATAAGATTGCCACAGTTGCTTACTGCATTTAGGAGAAGCGCATTCATTGCAATTAAATTAGTTGCTGATTTTGTCCCAGGCCACAATCTTATCCTTTAATGTAAGACCATCGGCTTTTTCACACTTGATAATGCATCTATACTTATTAACCAGATGTTAATTAATGCATTTCAAATAGTGAAACATATATTTCAGTTGACATTGCGATTCTAACCTCAATTGGGAACATCACATGGCAATTGCATGAGTGTAAATAGTTGTCTGCTATTGACACAGGACGCGCAGCGATACGTAGATGAAATTGTATAGAGCACGTTCAGAGGCAGTGTAGTTTGGCCACCACCTTCTTGAAAGCTAACGTTTGCAGTTGTCTTTGGCATTAACAAAATATTAGCTAACAATTTTCTGTAAAAGCTTGATGAAACACACAAGCTTTAACATTATGTTAAACTTTGAACACCTTGTTAACAAACAAGATTTTAGAGTATTTTAACATCAGTTGGTGAAACCGGCTCCTAGCACGCCAGGACCATTTTCTTTGGATACATCTAGACTTAAGGTTATTTTATTGTTATTGGTACTGAAATGTGGAGATTCAACACCCCAAAACAATTTACTTTCTTAAAAACTCTCAGGCTTCTACAAGTGGATAGCCTTACTTTAAAAGCTCTTCACCTTCACTTCCTTGGAGATTCATCTCCCAGGTGTTGCACTCCACCCAAAAGTTTCATACTGAGACGATACTACTGTGAATACATGTTTTGATGACCCCTGAATCCAAAAAGAAAGAATTTTTAGAAAAAGGTGTGTGTGTGTGTGTGCGTGTGCGCGCATGGTACATTTTTCTCAAAAATGACTTAATGATTTTCATTTAGAGAGCGTTATATGGCAGGTGAATGAAGCACTCCCATTTTCTTAAAATTCCTGTAACAATGGCATTATACACTCTATGGTAGCCAAAATTAATACATTTGTCAAACATGCCATATTCCTTTCATGCAAATCCTTGAAACCGCATAATTCTAAATATGTTTTACTTATTTAATAAGTAGTTGTTTATAACAAATTCTGCATTTATGATATTTAGATGTGCCTTTCCTGGAAAACTACTTAATATTTGCTTATTCATTTTTTTCATGTGTAGCTGAAGCATAAAGGAAAACTTTGAATCAATTACTTTCTTTATTCAGTTTGTCTAAAAAGAGATATGCATTTTTAACAATTTGCAGAAAAATGTTAACAAATTTGGAAATTATTTAATTTTTTTTACAATAATTTAGGACAAATATGAAAAAATGGAATTGATTCAGATTATTTCTAAAACATTAAAGATTGAGTAGAAAAAAATCGCAGCATTTGGACCAATAGGTTAAGAGAAAAAAGGTACATTCTTTTAACAAAATTTAAACTGTCGGGAATAGCGAAAAACAAAAACACTGCAACTGTAAAGTACAAATGTAATTTCTAACCTTCTAATGTTATAATAAACATAAAAAAACAATGTTTTTTCTGGCAATGTTTCTGTCATTAATCTCTTCAAGGATACCCATTGAGGTGGGGTGAGATGTTAGAAGCTGTCCTCTTGGAATAAGAATTAAAAAAAAAAAAATATATATATATATATATATATATATATATATATATATCTCAATTTGAAAAATGCAAATCTACGCAGAGCTTATTAATATGGGCATGCCCGTACCCAGAAAAATATTTTGGGGGGGGGGGTTGCATAACTAGATATAAACTTAATGTTACCCTACACAGTTACCATGTAACTACTCTGTAATAGATATTATGTGGACAAGAAAATGCTTGGAGACATTAAATAGACAGGAGAAACTCACCAGAACTAATATAATACACCTTACAGCACAAAACGCTGAGACTGCTTTGAAAAATCATCCAGCACATCCTCAGCGTTTATCTTGATATTGCGATGAACAGACATCAGTGCAAGACCATTGAGCTGATTTTCACCAGTGGAATTTCAAAGGTATGTCTTCAGCCACCTGAGTGATGAAAATGTTCTCTCTGGTGTTGATGTTGAAACCGGTAATGTGGCCAGGATCTGAAGCAATGTTGGGGAACAATGAAAAGTTACACTGCACAAAGCCTTCTATTGCAGACTGGTTGAGGTTTGTTTCTCCCATTTTGATTTCCACGCTACAAATTCAGCTTCAACAGTACTAGGTTCAGGTGGACAGTTTCTGTAAAATGTTACACATTCCTTCAGATCTTCACTGGTGGCTTTAACACATTTACTTGGAATGATGTTTTGTAAAGAACATATTAAAGTCTTGTGGCATTTAAATCTGTCACTAAGTTGTGTTTGAACATGATCTAGAAATGGAAGAAATGTATTCAATTTATAATGCTCCTCACAGGTCACTGATGAAATATTGTCTCAATGATTTTGCCTGCTTACAGTCCTTGGAAAGTCCATATGCACACCATTTTCAGAAGCCTTGGATGTGGCAGAGGTGAAAACTTCTTTGAATTCTTTTTCATAGTTTTTTTTAATTGTATTTAAAGTGTCAGATGGTCAACATGATCGCAAGCTTCTGCTAAATCTGCATTAACAGCCTGGAGTTGTCTGCACAAAGTCACGGTGAAACAAAATACCTTCTCTAAAATCAAAAGGGGAACAACAAATTTAGCTCCTTTAATGGCACTTAGCAGCTGACATACCTTTTGAGCAGTCTCTTTGTTTACAGATGACACTAATGCATTCACTAAAGTTGGATATAGCTCTTTAAATCTTATAACACTTTCATGCTTATGGACCCATCTTGTTTGACAAAGCCCTAACGGAGTACCATGTTGACACTCTGGCATATTCTCTTTTGTTGCATTCTTCAGAAAATCATTCCTTTGAGCAGATGAGTGGAAAAAATGTGCAACAGTCTGAGTAGTTCCTAAACAATTGCGTATCAATGGTAGGGAACACGAATTTGCTAGCACAAGGTTCAGTGAATGAGCACTACAATGTACGTAAAGGGCCATAGGGTATTCTTTCCTAATATATTCATTTACACCATGCAGGTAACTGCTCATAGCAGATGCTCCATCATATCCTTGTCCAACCATAACATCACAGTTGATGTTATTCCTCTTTAAGGTAGCAGAAATGAGTTTGGCCAAACCATAACCTGTGAGATCGGTTGTTGGAACAAATTCAAGGAAATCTTCCCTAGTCCTACCTGCTTTCCTGTCAACATAATGCACACAAACAGATACTTGTTCTATTTGGGCAATGTCTGTAGTTTCATCTGCCATCACAGAAAAACACTCGGCAGCATTCACGTTTGCTACTATATCTCGTTTGATTATATCACCACAAATTCCAATTAATTCGTTCTGAATTTTGGGGCTTGTATACTGTGAATTTAGTGCACCTGATTCCAAATGTTTTTGAAGCATTGAATCACCTGCACTTACGCGGAAACGTAGTAAGGCACGGAAATTGCCATCATTTGTTTCTGATTTCATGACATTTCCAAAGTCACATGTTCCACGAAGGGCAATTTCTTGATGGCCACAAAGAATAATTGTTTCTATAATTGATCATAGTTTCTCACGATTTTCAACACCTTGCTTAGCTTGCTCGCTACTCAGTTGGTTTACTATTTTTTGTGCTTTCTCTTCAACAACTTTTATGAAGTTTTTGGCCATTTCTAAGCACCGTTTATGATATGCTGGATTTGCATGATTGGAAAAATCTTCCAATGGATTTTTCCAATTACTATATTCTTTGGTAACAAGCACTCCCAAATGTTGATGCCGACTTTTTCCCCCTTCTGTCCCTCTACAAAACAACACACAACTTTGCACAATGCACCTTCCAGTTTACTTGCATAGGATAACCAAGGAAATTTGTCAAGCCATGTTAGCTGAAATCTCGCATTTCGTTTCGTTTTAGGTGGGAAAACATAGGTAGGAGTTGGAACCCACAGATTTTTCAAAAGCTGTTCCCTTTTTAGGTCGTCAATGTTTTCTGTTTTAACATACAAATAAATGACATTTTCACTGAAAGAACTATCCTTGGTTCCTAACAATATATCAGGTGATGAATGTGTGGCAATATCACTTCTGTGGGACTCACGATCACTAAACAAAATCGTCGATTCGATGGTTGTATCACTCATAGAGGAACCATTATTGCTAGCACAATCACTAGGCAAAGACGCTGATCTGATGTTTGTCACTTGTAAATACACTGTTGTTGATGTTGCTACTAAAATCGTGTTCATTTTCATGTTTAGATTTCTTGCAAAAAACATCCCAATTGACAACTGTTTACTCCCTCCAACAGCACTGCGTTTCATTTTTAACGAATTTTGCAAGGTGGCACAACGTGAATTACCGAAATGTTTTAAACCAACAAACTGCACTAAGGTAAGCTCCGTGTGGTCAGAATGATTACAACTGCATTTACGCAAGAGAATTTGTCGCGGTAATCTGTCGTGTTATCTTATTTGCTGAGCACCTGTTATTGTTTTAATATTTTGAATTTTGGGTTCTTTGTCCTCCGGCTAGCTATTATTACTCAGTCGAGCAAATATCTCTTGAACAGGGTGTGTAAATGGAAAGGAGTTGTTACTAAAAGATAACACTGATAAAAGAATTTGTTTTTACACTTTTATTGCCGTCACACTTAATTAATTTCACATATTTAATCTTGATACACGCCTGAGTGAAATTGTTATATTTTCGAATGTAACTACAATCACTTATTTGCCGCGCACTATTAATTCGCGTATTTCACATTTTGTAACTAACTTTACGATGCAAGAGATTCTGTAGAATTGCGTAATGTGTACTTCGTGAATGCTTCCTTAGAACTGCCTGACGTGTAACTCACGAGAGAGATTTCTTAGAACTGCGCGACGTTTACCTTGTGAATGATTCTGTAGAACTGCGCGATACTTGCCTTTGGCTCAAGAATTTATACTCCCTCACCCTGATATGCCTAAACATTATAATAGAGTTGCTATTGGTTAATAAATTGCGCCAACATTAGCGTCTTCTGTTTCGTCAGCCAATCATAATTATTAAAACATATGCTCTAGGGAAGATATTCCCTCCATTTCTAAAGAAAGGCGCACTACCCTGATGTCATTTGTTTGTCTCTTCTAATTGATAAACAACTCACCCCCTCGCTTCATTGTTACCTGCTCCTATTGTCAGTTTCAGTGAGGCCGTATAAATTTATTTCCTAACAATGCTTATAGCTAACAAACATCTAAAATCATTGTCATACAATAATGTTAATTTACACTACAATCACTCTGGCATTCACAGTGTTATGATATAAAGTACTGCCTCATGAGAATGCTCAGAAGCGATAGCAACACCAGTGTAGTAACAATAACATTGCAGTGTGATAATTTCTGTCATGTAAGCATTGCAACACGTAAACAAGCGGAGCTTGCTCTCGTATACAGTATTGTGTCTGCACTAAGCCTCCTATGTGGTTATGTAAGGCGACAATATTATTAAGTTTCCCTCTTCCTTGTAAATGTGCTACCAGCAGTAGACCTGCTGTTATCTATCAAACTTTTTCCCATATTGATTTGATGAAATAAAACATGTCAGAAGTTTTGGGGGTGGAGGGGGTTGAACCCTAAAAACCCCCTCTAAATACGGCCCTGCACAGGGGGTATGACGGGTCAGTATTGGGGCCATTTCTGTTTCTGTTTTATGTAAATGATCTGCCATTGTGTGTTCAGGAGTCTGAGCTGCTATTATTTGCTGATGACACGAATTTACTCATAAAAGCAAAAAATGAGTCGGATCTCCAGGAAAAAGCAAATTTTTAATCTGTTAAAGTTGACATCCTGGTTTAAGCCAAATAGACTACTAATAAATGCACAAAAAACAGTTGCTATGAGCTTTCATGCAAGTCATCAGAGAAATGTGATAAAGCCCAAAATAAAATTAGACAGCGATGTTATTAAGTATCAAGATGAAACTAAATTTCTGGGGATAATTATAATGGAAGAACTAAAATGGGGATCCCACATAAATATGCTAACTGGGAAGTTAAGTGTGGGTTGCTACATTCTAAACACATTGAAAAGAGTAACAAGTGCACATATTCTTAGAAATGCATACTTTGCACATATCCAGTCATATAAGGTATGGAATATTGTTCTGGGGTGCATCAGCAGAATTACAAAAAGTATTTCAGTTACAAAAGAGATATAAGGATAATGACTGGTGAATCAAGTAGATCTTCCTTCAGAGAATTTTTCAAAAAAATTAAGCATCCTGCCTGTAGCTAGTATGTGCTTATTAGAAGTTATCTATCATATCTGAGTAATAAAACATCAGTTACCAGATAATGAGAATCATTGTCACTGTACAAAGCAGAAAGAAAATCCACATGTACAATATTGTAGGACAAACCTAGCAAAAAGCAGTGCATATCACAATGATATTAAGGGGGGAAATGGGTGAAAATATGACCAAAAATGACAGAATTTCACATTTTGTGTTTTTGTACCAAAAAATACTGGGTGGTTTGTAATACATATATGCAAAGTTTTAAAGCACTACAGTGCCTGAAAGTTGCTCTAATTACATATTTAAAGATCTGCGCTCCTTAAATGTCCCTGAGAAGGCTTGGCAGGTGATGAAATCGCTGCATGAAGCAAAGAATTTGCTTTTTTTTTTTTACCAATTTTTTTTTTAAACCGATTATTGTGGGATTTTTTTTTTCCGTGAAGGTTAGTTTCTGATTTGTCATTGAGCCACTGTGATCAATATAACATAGTAACTTGATAAAACTCCATTACAAACACTGGAAATGTTGCAGCAAGTCTACAGAGAGTAAGCCATGGAAAAACTTAGGTTTTGAAATGGCATAAGCAATTTGGGAGGGTAAAGTGACCTGGAGGAGCTTCCCGCCCCAGAAGACCCTCAACTTCAAAGCCTGACATCAATGATAACACAATTGAGTCATATTGCGCAAAGACCATCGTTTATCATTACCAAAGATTGCAGAGATTATGAATATATGCTATGGATCAGCTGAAAACATTGTACGAAATATTCTAGGCTGTAGGAAAGTTGCAGCAAAGTGGGTACCTCATGTCATCAATGATGAACAGAAAGCTCATCGCATGATGGCATGTCAACAATGGAAAGGAAGGCTTCAGCGAGAACAGGATTTTTTGGACAGAGTTATCACAGGCGACAGAGCCTGGTTTTATCATTATGACCCAGAGACAAAACAGGAAAGTGCCCTATGAAAACATCCTTCAAGTCCAAGACCCAAAAAGGCCAAAGTTAAACCAAGTGCAGGAAAGCTCGTGCACCTTGTCTGTTTCAATCAGCAAGGCATTGTGTACGATCATGTGGATAAACTACATACTATTACTGCTGATTACTATTATGAAGTATTGACAGGACTATTAAGGAGGAAAATTGCCAAGAAAAGACCAAACCTTACTCAAATGGGATGGATCCTTCATCAGGATAATGCGCCCACTGATTGCACCATGACTCGAGAAACTATTATGGAATTAGGCATTTAGGTGGTGCCACATACAACTTATTCACCAGATCTCACTGTGTGACTTCCACCTATTTCCTACGGGGAAAAAGAGCTTCAGGGTTGTCATTTTCAGAGTGATCATGAGTTAAACCATACAATTTCAGGTATACTCAGCAGACTATCCAAAAGGGGCTTTAGGGAGTGTTTTGAACAGCGGGCAGAATGCTGGAACCATTGTATTGTAACCAAGGGAGAATATGTTGAAGGTTTGTAAAAGAATTTGAATAAAGTTGAGCAGTATTTTCCAGCAAAAAAGTAATTCTGGTAATCTTTTTCACACCCCCTCATAATTATTACAATAACATAAATTTCCCACATGCTCATTTATCAAATTAAATGTTTAGTACAGAATAAAATCAAATATATCACCAAGTTCTCAACTTCCTATAATACTATGTATGGATCATTTCACGCCAAATCATCAACAAAAATAATATTTTCAACCTCATCACCTCCAATTTCAATGGAATTTTATATACATGTTCCTATATGTGGAAACTAAGGCAATATCAATTTTTGCGCCAAAATTCACTTTAGTTTTGGCCACAGATTTTTTGAAAATTGAAGAAAGAAAAAAAAAACCAACTACATTCGACACACAACAGTTAATTAAAAATCGCAAAACTCCAGCCATACTTATTATTAAAAACTGAATGATGGCTCATTTTAAAGCTAATGAATCAGACTTCCTACTGGTGTATTAACAAATGTACTAAAAGTACTTTCTGAGTAATCTGATTTTTTTTAATTTTTAACTTTTGATGTGCTGCAACAATAATTATGAAAACTTGTCATACAAATATTACTTTTTAACTGCAATAAATTTCAGCCAGGGGATGCATATAGATTCTGAGTAATAAATAAAAGCATCCCTGAAAATGTTTGCAGCATTTGCCTATGCAGCGCATAAGAAAATTTCTTGTCAGCAGACACATTCCAATACCACATGGTGGAAATCCTGGAGAAGGGATGAGTGACTCAGACTCAGAAAAATGAACACATGTGCATAAAACATTGTTGTGTCAATAGTATGGTGATTAAAATGGAATCACGTTTTAAGTTAAGTGTTTGCTACAATCCTTTCGAGAAAACAGGACATACTAATTACAAGAAAAATTTAAGAAGTGTTCTTCCATGGATGAATAGTGTACTTCCAAATTTAAAAGAACATAAGGTGTGTAATACGTGTCGCAAACAAATGAAAGCACAAGCAGATGAATTTGAAATTGCACAAGATGTTGCAGAGAATGAACCTGGTGATGAAGAATATGTCTACTCTATTGCAAATGTAAGTGCAATAAATACTAGTCTTGAGAAGAAATTGAAAGAGTCTTGAAAGACAGTACTTAAAAATTTATGATGAGGAGGAGGAGGAACTAGGACCTTCATTGGGACCTGATTCGGAAATTTTGCCTCGGTTGAAAGAAAAATTTCGAAATTCCGGCAAAAGTCAGAAAATTGCAATTGCTACCTAAAAGCTGGAGCATAAATGAAATTAAGGAGTTTCCTACTTCTGAATGCATGGTTTGAAAGGTTAGAGAACTGGCAAAAGAAAAGAGTATTTTGTCCTCACCAAATCCAAAATCCAGGAACAACTTTACCCACGGTCGTTAAGGCACTTTTTGCTCTGATGAAGTAAGCAGAATAATGCCTGAAAAGAAAGATTATGTCAGAATTAAAGAAAGTGGGGAAAAAGCATGATCAGAAAAGAATAATTTTGGGGAACCTTAATGAGCTATATGCAGCATTTAGAGTTCCCTATGCTGATCTGAATATAGGATTCTCCAAATTTGCAGCTTTAAGGCCAAAAAACTACATTTTAGCAGGAGCAGTGGAACACATGCAGTATGTGTCTCTGTCTATCATCAGAATGTGAAACTCATAATGGAAGCTATTAAATTAAGCATACCTGAATTTTTTTAAAATCCTTCTTTTTACCTTCCAGATTATCAACATTTCTTGGCTAACATGGTATGCAATCCTCCTCAGATTAATTTTTTTGTTGAAAAGTGTAAAGAATGTCCTGGAACTTCAAAAATAAGAAAAGCTTTAGAGAATAGTTTAAACGAAAATTTCATTGAATGAGTAACCTACAAGCAATGGCTCATGACCGACAGATCGATGCTTGATAATAGTGAAATCCAGTGAAGAATTTCTTGGCTGTTTCTTACAGAATCTGGGTGAATTAGTGAGTCACTCTTTTATATCATCAGAGCTAAGCAAGTTCTTGAGTGACAGCAATTCAGCCAGGCCAGCTAATTGTGTTGTGTGAATTTGCAGAAAATTATTCTTTTGTTGTTCAGGATTCAAGACAAAATTCAGCCATACCATTGGAGTAATGTGCAGGCAACCATTCATCCAGAGAACCATTATGCAACACAATCTATCAAGAATTTAGTAATTTCAGACTGCCTAAAATATAACTTCATCTATTCACCTATTCCAAAGACATCTTATTGAATTTATTGAAACAAAAATATTTAATTCACCACAGAAAATAATGTATTTCTGTGATGGTTCTTCAGCACAGTTCAAAAATAGGAAGTATTTCATGAATATTACATTGCATGAGGAAGATTTTGGGTTTCCTGCAGAGTGGCATTTCTTTTTCCCCACTTATGGAAAAAGCACATGCATTGGTATAAGTGGGGCACTCAAGAGGCATGCAGCTCGTGCTAGTTTGCAGAGACCTTTTGTGAACCAGATAACTACAATAGAATTGATCATTGGATAAAGGACCAACTTCCAAACATTAATACTTTTTTTGTGATTAAAGAAGACTATACTGAAGAGGAAAGGCTGTGTTGTGACTCAAGTATCAGTTTTCTCTCAAGAGAAATCTTATGTAACAATTACTCTCCTTTGCCAATTACTTGGTCTTGTTAACACTACCCTCCTACTTGTTTGATGCAAAGTACTAACCTTTGTACTCGGCTCCTCTCCATGGTCTTGTTAACACTACCCTCCTACTTGTTTGATGCAAAGTACTAACCTTTGTACTCGGCTCCTCTCCATGGTCTTGTTAGCACTACTCTCCTACCTGTCTGATGCAAAGTACTAACTTTTGTACTCGGCTCCTCTCCATGGTCTTGTTAACACTACTCTCCTACCTGTCTGATGCAAAGTACTAACTTTTGTACTCGGCTCCTCTCCATGGTCTTGTTAGCACTACTCTCCTACCTGTCTGATGCAAAGTACTAACCTTTGTACTCTGCTCCTCTCCATGGTCTTGTTAGCACTACTCTCCTACCTGTCTGATGCAAAGTACTAACCTTTGTACTCAGCTACTTTTTTTTTGTAAGTAGCTTGCAAATTCACATCATCTACTTAAGCATCATAATATTTTTGTTTAAGATGTATAGTTTTGTTCTTTTTGGCAGGTGTTAAGCCTCTGCATTCCATTGCAGTACTTTGATAGGGTCTTATTCCAAGGCAGTCCAGTCCTGAGCCTGATTGGGGGACTAGTTTACCACAAGAGTGTTCTATTTTGGCGTGCATATTGTGCTTTTTTTACTATGTTTATTTAGCACTACCCTTGAGGGAAAGTATACAAGTACAAACCATTCTGGTTGAAATAATTTGAAAATTTAAAGAAAGAAAGATATCAAGCTAGAAGAAAAGTAGACTACCTTAGAATATGATGGAATGGAAGCGGAAATGTGCAAAAGTAAGGAAAGAAATTATGATAAAGGAAAATGCATCTATTATATTTACTGAAAAAATGGATTATAGGAATTAAGAACATAAAGCATATACCTTCATTTCTAGTGCACAGAGACAACACACTAATAAGAAACATGTAATATACAACAATAAAAAACTAGAAAATGAGCAAAAGATAGCAATATCTTTCAACAAAATCTACACAACCAAATACAGGTACCAAAACTGGACAAAAAGAAAGAGATTTACAGGTTTATTCAAAATAATAAAAAGTAACTTCATATCCCCAAAATACTGAAGGCATGTTTACCTATGGATTTAGCATGTGTGAACTTAATGAAGCAATCAAGAAACACAAAAACATATCCAGGTCCTGATAAAATCCATCATTTTATCAAACATCTTGGGGGGGGGGATGCAAAATGAAAGTTACTCGAGTTCTATAATTTTGTGTGGATAAACGTGCAAACAGAATGGAAAAAGTTAATAACTATCCCAATTCTTAAAGGTAATAAATCAACTTGCAACATCAATAAGCACAGACCAATTTCAGTGACCATTCACATTGGGAAAGTCGTGGAAAGAAAGATTTCAATATAACTCGGTTGGTTCTTAGAAATTTGGAAACTTAAATCTCTGTTTCAACCAGGTTTCACGAAACACTGTTCAACAAATTAACAATTTATACGATTAAGCCAAGATATTAAGGATGGTATAAACATAAAAGAACTCACATTAGCAGTGTTTATAGATTTTAAGTCGGCATATGATTCAATTTGCAGACGAAAATTGGGAAAATACAAGCTATTGGTATTAAATACAATACGCTGAATTGGATATCAGAATTTTTAGCACAAAGATGTGCAATAAAACTCAAAATTTAAACAGCTGCACAGAGGACTGCACAAGACATGGTTTTAAGCACTACTTTGTAATATATACTAAATGACTTGCCGAACACCTTAGCATATTCGGATACTAAAGTAGCAGTCTTTGTAAATGACATAGTGATCTGATCCTCCAAAAAATCAACACAACTAAACTCGAAGCCAACAGTAAATATAAAAAATGGTGATCAGAAAACCTAATGTGAGTCAATGAAGAAAAGACACAATATCAAATTTTCTGATTAAGAAAATATAAAATATAACACTGAACTGTCTAAAACCAGTGAAGCAATATATCTGGGAGTCATATTTGATGATAAATAATCATGGGCTAAACCTACAGAATGTCCCAAATGATGTGTACACTGTTTGAAACACTATTTCTCAGCAACAAAATGAGACAAATACAATTTTTGTTGTGTTGTATTCTTTAAACCCATACATGTTTAATATGCCTCCCTTCTGCCACAGTACACTCCCAACAATGACTTAGAACAGAGCAACATACTACCTGGATTGTTGCTAATAGAATATCATTACAGGCATATTCAATCTGACCTCTCAGTTCCTCCAGTGTTTGTGGTGTACAGTGTTCTTTAAAGATCCACAAAGGTAGAAGTCTATAGGGGTTAAATGCGAAGATTGAGGCAGGAACTCCATAACAATTTCTCTTCGTCTTATCCATCTCCGATTGAATGTGCGACCAAGAAAATTCCTCACATTGATTTGAAAGTGAGGTAGAGCCCCAACTTGGTGAAAGTAAAACCCATTTTCATTCTCAAAGAAGTCATTAAGATGTGGAATCTGGTTTCTAACATTTGCAGGTGCATCTGACCTGTGACAGTCCCTTCAAAGAGGTATAGTCCAATTATCCCTGGAAGATAGACCACACCACACCATATTGCTACTCCTGGAAGACTTGATAGCCCTTTCTTCAAATATGTTTGGGTTTTTGTATACACAACTGTGCCATTAAAGGCTGAATTCACAATTGTTGCATATATGAAAAGGAAATGCTTAAGTTATAACGTTTCCTTCTGATAAGGAAATTCTTATTACCATTTGATATACATAGATGGCACTTAATTGCTCAACACTAAGCGCTTTCTTATTTCCGAAGCGCATGTGGCTGCATGGTTCAGCTGTTTTCTAGCCACTCGGATGTGCGAAAGAATGTGTAAACGAGCATGCAGATGTTCACACAGCCAGTATCCATTTCCATATTCATTGTTGTATTGACCACAACAGCTTTACTTTATTTAAAAATCAAGTAGATCCTAAATTTAGTTAGCGTTTGTAGTATTAGTTATACAATTATAACAGTTGGTTTGAAAACATGACAAAAGGAAAACATTTCAGCAAGCAGGAAAGAAACCAACGAAAAGAGTTGGTGCTGAGATACAAAGATATTGTACAATGCAGGCAATCAGACGCTGTGTCTTCACAGAGAAAAAAGGGAGGCATGGCAGAAGATTGCTGAGGAATTTAATGCTACTTCCCAGAATATTCCTGAAAGTACTGAATTACTTTTATCGTCATTTATGATGCTGAGAATGTTAAGGTTAGGTTATGTTATCTTCTTTGAGCACTTATGTATGTATATCACAAGTTTATGCATGCAATAACCATTTAATTTATTCTTTATTAGCTTACAAGCTAGCTCTTGCTCTTATACTTTTTGCACAACTTATGGCTTATTTATGTTTTACAGAGGAAGGCTCTTGGACAATAGTATGCAACAGTAGGGGTTTTTAATTTGTTTTGGTTAGGAAATAAGTAGAAGACAGTGCTTTTACAGTAATAAAGATAAGTTGCTGATAAGTTTTATGTTAAAAACCACTGCAATGCGACTTGTTACTTGCATTTCTCCAAGAAAAGTTATGTGAGCAGTTAACTTTCACCTAAAACATATGCAACATTCTCACTTTATAGCAAGGCTGCTGGAAAACTAATTAAATTGAGAGCGCAAATAAAAGGGAACTGTAATGATAAAGTACATAATTGATAGCAAAGTGAAATTGAGACTTTATTATATTTTGCATTAATGCAATATACATAAAAATATTGCTGCTTGTAGGTTTGTTCACACTCAAACTAGTAGTATTCTCACTAAAAAACTGTACAGTTCTAAGGTGAAATGAGGCTTCACTATTTTAAACTGAAATATTATGCAAGGAAATGTGGAACCACAAAAGTACATGGATGGTCAAATATGAATTTTTACAAGCTTCCATGCATTAAAACCTAACCTCTCACAGCCATGAGCAACTGCAAGTGTGTGTTCAGTATTTTGCATTTAGTGAAGCAAAGTTACCATTTAAACTGATAGTCACTCATTTCCAGGGGATTAGAAACATCCTTGATGCACCCTTTGGGCACCCGGAGAATGTTTGGATTGTAGAATTCCTCATATTCTGCAAAATCATCTGCCATGTTGATATGACGAGGGGTTTATGACAAAAGTCATTGCTTAAGTCTGTGGTTATGCAGTCATAAGTAAAGACCTTTAAAATGAAGAGAGTTGACTATAAAATGAAAATCCGTATAAGAAAATGCTTAAGAATAAGCTTAAAATAAGCAGTGACTATGGATTTGGTCATAAATATGGCTTCATCTGACCAAACAGTTAAGCCTTGAAAAATGTGCTCTTTCATCATGCTTGTTTGTAGACCACTCACAAAATTGCAGTCTCCTTTCTGGGTCATCCTCATTCAGTTTGTGAACAATTCTTGGCATGTGGGCTTCCATTTTTGAGCTCCCAAAATACAATGAATATTGGATTTGTCACTACCAATCTCGTGAGAACCTTAGTGACTTATTTGGGGATTGTGCATCAATACTCTCATTATCAGTGGAACTTCTCTTTCTTCTGCGATGCCCTCTCAACACATCTGGCACCATTTCACTGACTCTGAACTTCTTGGATTCATGTGATTGTTGACCTTGTTGGTGGTGGTGTACCATATTCGACCCTCCAACATTGTTGAACCTCAACAACATTCTCCACATTCTAATAACATTTCAGCACCCACTTAGTTCATCAAACAATAAATGCACCATCATATTTATTTATAAGCAGATGAACATATTTCTATATTTTCCATTGCCTTCTGAATCATAAACAAAAGAAATTGTATTTCTGTCTCATTTCATTTTTAAGAAGTAGTGTTTCAAAGAGTGTATATATTAACTTGAGGCACTATGTACAGTACAGTGTAGAAAAGGTAACAAAGTTCCAAAATGCTGAAGAGGCTCACTGGTACAAAATGGGGTAGTTCTGGAAACACTTTCCACATTACATATAATATGTAATGTAATCAAGAATAAAATATGGTAAAATTTTATTGGCTACAAGTAACGTAAACGAAATCAACTTGAACAACTACAAAATGAAATAGCTAATTATAAAAGAATTTAGAACATGCCCTAAACCAATATAAAAAAATGACTACCTTAATCAAACACATGGGAAATTTATATCGAACCACCAAACTTTTTAAAACCACAATCAGGATTTATACAGAAATTAAAGGAAACCAAAGAAAAACTTGATATATCACATAAAAATGAAAAATTGCAGGCACGTGCTTACCCTGTCAATGATTTAATGATCAATTACAATCTGTTCTGTATCAGAGGACTTAAAGAAAAACTACATAACTACAGAAGAAGCCAAAGCTTTGGTTCTATTAACAGTAAACACAAAGTATACCAATGACTATTGGATTCACATATATAGTCTCTCCAGCAATATGAGAATGGAGCAGGTGCAGGAGTAACTATATTATTATTATCTTTCTATAAAATCAAAGGATTAAATACAACAGCTTTCTGTGGATAAGTAGAAGCCATAAAAACGGTCGTAGAGCTTTTGATTTATAGAACAAACCATTTCAAGAGAGCAGTTATTTTATTGGATTACAAAGCAGCCATAATGAAACACAAAAAAAAGAAATTGGGTAAACATGAGATGTTTAGACAACTATAATTTAAATAAATCATTAGTAATACATTGGATCCCTTCTCATTGTGATCTAAATGGAAATGAGATAGTAGACACTTTAGCCAAAAAAGGTACCAAAATTATAACAAAACCTGTATTGAACCTACCTTTTGAATCAGTGAAATGAATTAAACAATGTAAAGAATGAATATGTAAAGAATCAGAAGGAACAAACTTGGAAGAAATTGTCAAAACTAAGGACCTAATTTCAGATCTCCTTGAAAAGCAGCTGTAACTCATTTTAGACTGCTAACTGGACACAATTGCCTGACACATCATCTTCATAGGATTGGAATAAGAGTCACCAATTTGCCCTCTGTCTCCAGGATGTGATGGATGGACACTACCTACCAATATGCCCAGACTTAAATATCTCGGATAACATTATGGGAAAATACTGGGTGCAAGAAGAATGATTTGATAGCTAATCCCAGTGTATTTGAAAGCAACCAACTTAAGCATAATTTATACCTCATGGCTGTTCAGCTGTCGGCTATAAACTTCCTTTTAATCCAAAGCTGAAAATTACAGATAAAATCTCTCTTCCCCTCAGATCTTGCTTTCTTGATCTACTGTGCTGGGTGTTTCTTTGAAGGCTATTAGCTGAATATGGCTCATTTTAGATTCGTAGATCACCTCACCAACCCATATATTGCCAGTGCAAATGCAAATTACAGGTATCATCTATCAATCTAGAAAGCCATGCTGATCTCCCAACCAATTAACTTAATTTCTAGTTAATTTGATAGAAATTTGTATGTCTTCATCTGGACAGATTTCTCTTCCCAGTGCACCTGAGGGTATTATATCTTATCAGGATTTTTCCTCCATTTTCTGGATTCTAGCCTTGTGGTCCTCCTTTTTCTCATTCCTAGAATTCCTTCTTAATTTCTCCATATCTTATGTGTATAACCATACTTATTTTGTTGCATAGTTGCTGCTTATCCTCCACTTTAAGTCCAATAACTAATCATTTGGCAAATGCACATCCTAGTACTACAAGGTTTATCTTTTTGAATGCCACTTCCCAAGGCTTCAATTTCTGCAACTAAAAGAACTAATTCTTGCTCTATATGTCAGTACTCTTTGTTCTTTAGTATGTATTTCTCTTCAAATCAGAAGTTTGCAGAAAGCACTACCTTACTCTTCTCTAGCTTAGGAACTGCAGAATGAACTAACTTTTAGCTGAAATTTGGAAACATTTATGTAATATGAAAGATTCTTAATAAAACTATTTTATGTTCATAGGTAAAAAAGAGAGACAAGAAACTTTTGTCAGCATTCAGTGTACGAAACTCGGCTAAAACAAACTGGAATGAAGCTGTAACAGAAGCAGTGGTGGCTCTTAAGAAAACCAGGTAATGCTTGTTGCTGTGTAAAATAATATTTTTTGCATGTGAACATGTTTAAGAACTCATTTAGGTAAAATCAACATAACTTAACCCTATGAACTTCTTGCAGGCCTGAACGTTTGCAAGACTTCACTAAACAATTTCCAGTTATAACAAATGATGAGGACAAAATTGCAGAGAAATTAGATGATTCTCAGGAAATTGAAAGATCCAGAAAGAGAAGAAAATATAGCCACCATAAATCCAGCAGTGCACAAATAAAACAGGTATGCTTGGCTCTGTTGAGAAGTTGTATTTTTAATGAATTTGAACATATCAACTCAGTCTACCAAGTCTTTAAAAAATTGTTTGATGCCTTGTTTGGGTAAATGGTGGTCTAGTTTCTTAATGCTATATTTTATGACCTACAGTAATTAAACAGTTTAACTGTTGTACATGCACAAGTTGCCTTATCATGAGCTATTTTCTTTATTTTAATGCATTTGTATTAATTCTCAAATTAATATTGCTGTTGAGTAGTATTTTCTGAATATCTATAAACTAATGCCTAATGTGCATATCAAGGCAGTATTTTTAACACTTAAATAACATGTCTAATTATATAATATAAAATATAATAACAGCCTGCCTTAAAGCAATGTGTATAATATAATAAATAAAATGTATGTAACAGTCATTGTATTAATGTTCATATTGTTATGTAAACGTATTATGTAATTTAATAATGTAGGAGCTGTGAGAATATAGGTCAAAAGTTGTTAACAAAGAGGTAACAATCAGGTAACCTTGAGGCAATAATGAATTGGAAAGTTTAATAAGGCTACTAGCAATTCTTGGAAACAATAATCTAATTTTTGAGACAGTTTATAAATAGCCAATCAACAATCAGAAAAAGCTTAAGTTAAGTTAAAGTATTCTATTGGAGTAGAATTAGCCAATCAGAAACTGAAATAGAGCAAATTGTACAAATTCAGGCGCCAGTTGCTAGTAGACAGCGTTACTAACTGGATATGAGACGTGTCCTCGAGAAGTTTAATATGTATCCAGTGTGGTGAAACAAAAATTCAATATGGCGAGAATATTATAAAGTTTACGTGTTTAAAAAGTGCAAGTAATTAATAAATAATCTCACAGTTCTCTATATCAGTGAAGTGTTATTTAATCGTGTGAATGATTAATAAAAGGAGTGAAGGAAAACTTATAATTTGTGTAAGCCTACATTCTTTTGCCACATCACACCTTGTTCAGAGATACATGTTTCTACAAATTAATACTGACGCAGGCGAGGCAAACATAAAAAATATATAATATTTAAAGAAACATTCAAATTACAAAGTTAATTTTTTAAAACTTGGGGCGAAGGCCACCGAAAAATAAAGCTGAGATGAAGGCCACCGGAAACTTTGTACTATATGGTGCAGTTACTTCATCAAGTTCGGCTCCCCAACAGTTGAAATACAATACAACTCCTCCCTCTAAAAATAAACATCCTTCAATGTAGACTGCATTTTTTTGTAAATGCTTATGCAATTTTGTATGAGAATACCACAAGTAGGTTCCATCTGGTAATAATTTCACAAGTGCATAAGAAATGAAAACAACTAATGGTATATGCTAAAGCTATTTCTACTTTCTGTACTGCGTACTTACACTAAGTAGAGGAAGCATTGTAATCTACCCAAAAGTTCCAAAAACTTGGTATCAAGATTTCATTGAAAAATTTGAGTTCCCCTTGAACAAAAGCAACATTTTTAGAAAATGGTCTGTGTGTATATGTGCATTGTTTTTCTTTTTCCTAAGAAAATCCCCCACCCCAAACTACACTTTACATGGATTTTTTTTTTTTTTTGGGCTCTTAACAATTTTGATTAGAATACCGTGGGTCACTGGCAAAAACAAAATGCTGTTTAAGGATATAAACATTTAGTTAAACATTGTCTAACTTTGCATTGCTAAATCCAAGTCTATACAGTGTTTAGCTAAGCAGCATTTAAAGCACCATATGCCCCCAAAGTGAATGCAGCAACATTACACTGTATAATTGTTCCTGGAAGTAGTGAAAGAAAGGTTTGGGAAATTTTGACAGTCTTTTTTCTACCAGTGGTACAGAAAGACAAATGTCTATGCAAATAGAAAATTTTAGCACTATTGAAACAAACTCTTTGGGTGACATGCACCATGTTGGAGTAAATTGCTTTGGAAGTAACGTTTGCTAAAGAAGTCCCCACTACGGAAGTAGGTTATTACGGGAGCAATTTACTCCGAAAGTAATGTTGGAGAGCTCAATTACAATTTACTCTTTTAGTTATGACTACGAAGTAAGAGCCCATTACTCCCGAAGGTATTGTTTTGTTTGCACGATTTACTTGATGCAATCATGAATAAGGTTATGTGCGATAGGAAAAGGGGAGAAACGTCAGCTAAAGAGATAAATGTTTGTTGGTAGAAATAAAGAAAACCCATTTAAACAATACGAGTGTAAAAAAATGTGCGATAACCTGCATTACATTGGCCTTCAAAGCCAATGAGATACCGCCAACACTCGCAACGTGTGTTCCTAATTACTTTTTATTTTATGTTTATTAGTTTTTTACGTTTCTGATTTATGGGAGGTTAGGTTAGTTTATTTTTATATATATATATATATATATATATATATATATATATATATATATATATATATAAGCTTAGATTCCTGATTCACGGGAGGTTACTTTTATTAACGTTTTCAATGAAGACCCAAGTAATGCAGCAAAAGCCATAATGTGTTAAAAAGATGCTGGAAGAGCTATCCTGGAAAGTCGTGATTGACGAGTTTAATAATTTTAGCGAAGGGAAACGTACTGAAGAGTAGCTTAAAATTCTGGAAACAATGTTTGTAATCTCCATTTTGCATCGCAGATCACTTGCGTGTTGAAAGAGAAATAATCTTTCTGATTTCGGAAAAGTTCACCATATTCACGGATGGGTACAAAATGGGTACATGCGTGCAGCCAATTCTACACACAGTGTGTGGGAAATCTGTGAAAGTGAAGAATTGCCTTTTATTTTCTGAACACTCGTGTATATTTATATGTGTAGGTAGGTACCTAGATCTTAACCTCAGAAGCGCTCTAACAACGCAATGAAATACACGGCCAGCAGACGCTGTTTATTTATAAGATCACCTGTAATACCGAGATTGTGATGAACTTTACTTAACGTGACATGAAAAGGCTGGTAAACTAAAGGTTTTTGGCATGCACTTAATGTAATGGGAATGACTCTTGATTCATAGTTCTTTTATTACTTTGAGCTAGTACCAATTGGTTCTAACTACCATGTGAAACCAAACTTGATGTAATGGGAAGGAAAAATTTGACTTTGCCAAGCTTTTAAGTTGCATCATGTTAAGTCAATAATAAATATCTCCATTTAATGCAGTGTAAGACTGTCACATTACGTTAAATTCATCGTAATGACGACTCAAGCTTCTGAAATATTCCGGTGTGAAACACTCATAGGATGCATAACAATAATTGCAGTTTGGATTATAGAGCTGAATTTGTGTCTGAATTTTGTTGAAATGTTCTCCGTGCAGGTTCAAAAGGCATGTATAAGATTCTTTCCTAATACCGAAATGTTCATTGAACTTTTTCTTTCTATCTGTATAATCATATGGTTCTCGTGTAGCACTATCGCAGTCCTGTTGTTTTTTTCCACGAGATCATCAATGTAACCTAAGTAATCACTCTTTTCTTAATCGAGATCAATTTAATCTAAGTAATCCATGAACGCGTCAAAAATATCTTCCTCCAAATACGATACAGTATTCCAGTTCAATCGACGGGTTAGTTACTCCATCCAGGTCGCAAGAGTAAATTCTAACCTATATTTGTGCTCTATTTAATTCTGTAGTAATGTACTACATGATGGTGCTCCCCGACTTTTACTTCTGCGGTAATATAATCTGGGAGTATCTGAAAGGAGTAAAATTCTTCGAAAGTAGTTTACTGTCGCATGGAAGTCGCCGAATGTTGCCTTGAATAGTAGTTTACTACGAAAGTAGAGCTTACTCCAGGTTGGTGCATGGCGTCCTTTCAGAAATATTAAGAAAGTTTGAGATAGAAGATTACCAAACATTGCTTGCTTTAAAATAATTTAAAAATTGAAAACAACATTATAACGTATATTTTGGAAAATTTAAAAGTGTAATCTACAGCTGAAAAGCCACAAATTTGATTGCAGTATAATTTGTAATCTGTGAAAAATAATTCCAAATTACTGCAGCAGTTGCTTTATTTATTTATTTTCAAATTTAATGTCCTTTAACCTGATAGGTCATATCGGATGGTTAATGAACGAAATGGTTGAAGTGATGCTCATATAAGCCCAGGGTCCATAGAGCTTAGAATTACCGTACATTCATCTTCTCAGGATAAGGGAAAACCCCGGAAAAAAACCTTACCCAGGTAACTCGCCCTGACTGAAATTTGTATTTGGGATCTCTTGAATGTGAAGCAGACACACTGCCCCCACACCACAGACATGTTGCTTTATTGAACCTGAAAAATGTGATGAATTTGGTTATTTGATGCCAAAATGCAAATGCTCAAAAATCTAGGCTTGTAGTAAGCACACCCAATTTGATTAATGGCTACAGTGCATCTTCAGTATTCTGGATGCTGATGCTCACACTAGCTGAAGCATCTGATTCATTGCCCTTTGTCATACATTCAGCTATATTCACTTAAATGTCTGGGTTATCAAAATGTGTTATTAAACATGTTATTACATCAGCATACTCCCAATAATTTTTGGTAATGCTCAATCCAAAAGCTTATATATTTTATGGATGTGCATAAGAAATATTCTTGAAACCCATCACACAAGGCACCCAACAACTAGAGTATTTACGTTTCAATCCTAACCAAGAACCAATAAATGAACCTTGTGTGCAGTAATACATTATCAGTATCGCATCTGAATACTTCAATTCAGTGCTCTAAAAATCAGTTCAAACATTCTAGGACCACTTGTTCAAATGGTAGAGTTAATTAATGAATTTCACTTCAAACCTCCACATTAGACTTGCTTTTACTGCATGAAATGTCATCAAAAATGAGGCTAGATCATCTCTGGCTTATTACATAGGAAAAAGCTTAAGCATATTTTTTTCCTATTAAAACTCTGCACATACAGGCTGGAAGGGAACTTATTACATTCCTTCTAATATGTACTTCATTGAGGTATTGCAAACAAAAAAATACAATAGCATTTTTTTCTGTAATCCGTCATTTTTTCAAAGAATTTTTTTTTTTCCAAATTAGATGGTTTATTCCATGTGAATGTATGAAGATACTAGTTTGTTACTTGTAAGATGGGTAGAGTAACTTATTTTTGACCTGGTTTTGGTAGTAAATGTGTGACATCATCCAGGGTGTTGAAATAATCACTTTCTGAACACCATTTTGCAGACGTAATGTGGTTGGAGACATAGGCAACGTTGCTAGGTCAAGGTAGGTCATTGTGAGAACTGGCTCCCGAACATAATCAAAACAGCATACCTGAACTGGAAGGTGGGGTTGGGGGACTAGCAGTTTTGCTTTCCATATGACCCTTAATCCAAGCAAACACAACAAAAGGGTGTCATAATGTTTTGGTAAAATGACATGTACAACTTGGTAGCTATTGGCCTACACTAACGTATGGAAGTAATGTCTTCACTGTCCAAAATGTCTTTTGCGGTCACTGACTGAAAGTCACACCATGTTTATGTCGGCTCCACTTGAAGTTGAGTCATTATTAGAGTAACATTGCACTATGCATTGAAACACTCAGGTTTAGTGATAAAAAAAAAATGTGTTTAGTGGCTAATCATGTGTACAGTACAAGGTTTACGAGATGCCAACATTTTCATTTGGTATCTTATAAACCTCGGGGAGCATGCAGACAGCACATGAAGAAAGGCAAGCATGAAATACCATCACAGAGGAAGCAATTTTAAATCTTGTAGATGAACAACCCAGCAGCAATAGTCAGGGAATAGCTTGCATGGTCGGCGTGTCCCATTGGTTTGTTCTCAGGATGCTGAAAGAACAGTTATTGCAACTGTATCATATCCAACAGGTACAGGGTCTCACAGCAGCGGATTATGTGCTTAGACTGGCTTTCATTAATTGGTTCCTAGAACAAGGTACAGATATGCCACAAGTAATTATGGCACCAGGTGAAGCTAGCTTTACAAAAAATGGCATTTTAAATTTTTATAATACCCATACATGGGCAGAGGAAAACCCTCACAGCACCAGGGAGCATCATTTTCAACAGCGATATGCTGACGCCATATTGGCAGGAATATGTGAAATGTAAATCTACACTCATGAACCTTGTGCCAGCAAAAGTGAAAGCTGTTTACATGCTGACCTACTTCTGGTTTTGGAAGGGAGAGTGCCACTCCTGTTTGCAGCTACCCTTTGGCTACTACTCGCTGCACAACGTCAACATGTATGTTTTATGTTTTCGAAAAACCTAAAATATCTCCGCAAAAAATGTTATAAAAAACATGGAAGATACAAAATATGTTCCAAATAATGAGATATGTAACTGGTTTAAATTAATGTAATGATTTCTCTTCCAGCTGGTATAAGAAACCAGCTTGTTTGTATTAACTCAGGAGGGATTATACATTATGCTGAAATTGCTCTAAGAGATTAGAACAATCTTTGAGCAGTCACCCTTCTCACCCTTCTGCTTTATGCAACAATATCAAAGAATCGTATAATCTCCATCTTGTTTATCTGCTCTCGCTCCATACCTTGTGTAAAATAATACAGATGTTTAAGGTTAAACACTATCTAAAGCAACTGTTCTGCAGTTTCTAAAAATGGACACAATTTAGGCACTGTTTAGCACTACACATTGTTTTTGCAGTGAGTTAATGTCTAGATATAAACATTGCTTTTGGAAGTGGCCACACATATTTAAGATATTTTCGTGACAAATTAAATGTATAACTTGAATTTTCTGGGTATTAGCCTCTGGAGTCCTGTTCATTCTAAATGACTTTGGTATAATTGGTAAACCATAAGAGAGAGAGACAAAATTTTACTTTACAAAAAATGTAGATTTTGTTAAAGTACATAATTTATTTCAAATAAAAAAATTTGTATAGTTAACCATTTCTGAGATATTCCTTGTTTTGGTTTGAATACTGGGAAGTCATCATTAATTTTTTACTTTCAGTTAGGTAGAGAAGGTATTACATTCCACCCAAAAATTTGGTACTGAGATTTCACTGGAAATACATGTTTTGAGGCCCTTAAATAAAAAAAATATTTTTAGAGAAACATTTGTCTATATGTGTGTGTCTGTGAACAGTATAACTCAAAACTGAAAAGTTGGTTAAATACCAAACTTGGTATTTATGTTCAGTACCTTACAAAGACGTGAAGAAGGTTTTCAAGAAAATCCCTCCATCCCTAACTACCCTGTACATGGAACATATTTCAAAATTTTTTATTTTCTAAAAAATTGCTCTAATGAATTTGATTAAAATACATAAATTAAAAATATTTCCATGACAAATAAAATGTATATCTTGAATTTCCTGGGCATAGCCTGTGAAGTTCTCTTCATTTGGAAGAATTTTTTATAATCCTGTATAACTGGTAAATGTGAAGCAATAGACAAAAATGTACCCCACAGAAAATGTAGAATTTCTTTAAAACACACAGTTTACTTCAAATAACCTTTTTTGTGGTAACAGTCATTTCCGAGATATATGTTATTAATAGTTTGAATACTTCAATACTTCTAAAAGAGTCTTCCGGGCTGATTTGCCATGGTCTGCTGGAGTAATTGGATCCAGACGTATCGTCCACTACTGCTGGACATCATCGGTGGCGTGGTCGAAGTCTTCTTGGTGAAGGTACAGTTGTGTCTGAGGCTTCGACTGTCCGGGATGCGGTATTTATACACGGGGGGTCTTCTCTGATTGGCTCGGGCTCGCTGAGGCAGTGCGGTAGGTGTGAGGGGCCTAGCTGCATACTCGGCGCTACTAGATTCTGATTGGTTCGCGTTGTTTGACTGTCTGTTAATGCCATCGATGATGGGGTACCAAGTTTTGTTGAGCTTGAAGGCTTCTTCCTTCCTATTGAAGTTGTTGGAATGCTTATAAATTTCTATGGCTTCACGCTTTAGTCGAGCATGGTAGCGTGGGATGTTAGATAGAATGCTGGTGTCCTGAAACTTGATGACATGCTCCCCCTCCGCTTCTATAGCATGTTCAGCGACCGCTGACTTTTCAAATTGTCCAAGACGGCAGCATCTCTTGTGTTCGTTTAGTCTGGTGTTGATACTGCGTAGCGTCGTGCCAATATATACTGCACCACATGAGCAGGGGATCCAGTATACGCCAGCCAAGGAGAGGGTGTCCCTCGGGGCCTTGGCTGAGCGTAGTAAGTTATTGAGCTTTCTAGTAGGCTTGAAAACCGTCTTGATATTATGGTGTCGCAGGAAGCGTTCAATCCTGTCGGTGACGTTCTGAACATAGGGAAGGAATACCGTGCCTTTGCTCTTAGGTGGGGTCGGCTTAGCAGAGATCGGCTGATGTCTGGGTGGTCGGAAGGCTCTCTTTATTTCTTGTGCAGAATAGCCAGCAGACCATGGCAAATCAGCCCGGAAGACTCTTTTAGAATTACGAACACCGGCCGTGAAAGCCTACGCTTACTCATGAGTTCAATACTTGGCCATTTTTTTGAAGTCGTTTCAATTTTTGGTTGTTGGAATTATTAAAGAACTAGTAAAAATATTTAAATGAAATTAAGGTGAAGTAAAAGATTAAATAAATTCACTAAATGCACACTTAGATTAAGGGGGATGCTTGTTACCAGTATCTAATACTGCTGGACACAGTAGTTAAAAGATTTACACAGTTATCAAGCTAGGATTAAAAGGGAGTAGATGCCAACTGGCAACCGGTTGGAAGAGCTGCTGACTTCCAGTAGCAAAATTAATATTGGAAATATTATTAGAATTAATTATGTTAATGTGCATTTTATTTTGTTTCATTTTATTATTCATTATTTTAGTTTAATAGGTTAAGAATACATCTGAACAATTATGAATAGAAATAAATCATAATATTAGTGTAGTGTAGTTTGAGGGACATTGAAGGATTCAGAGACCCCCCACGCCTTAACCATTAGAAGTCTTTTGTGCTGTCCCTTATACCCAGTATGGGAACTCATGGGCACAAATACTCATGGCCATGGCTGGATTCAAACCTGCGACCCTTTGTGCCACAGAAATTATGTAATAAGTATGATTAATAAACAAATTTGGAATATATGTCCTGGCTTAGGCAACCAGATGCCAGGATGCATTTTTATTTATTTTTATCTTTTTGCTTCTCGCATTGTCATGGAAAGAGTATGGAATTTTAAGGCCAGCATATAGCATCTAGTTCTAAAACATTTGACTATCGCTATTCCCTTTGTATCTATAATGAAATGTGTAACCCAGCTATTCTAGAAAATTTGATCTTGATTAAAATGAAGTAGATAGGAAAATAAACTTTTGTAAGAATAATTTGTGTACCCACTAATAAGGGATATTAGAGAAAGTCATGTGAATGTAACCCATCAGATTTTTTTTCCCCCGTGGTCATGCAAAGAGTATGGAATTCCAAAGCCATCACATGGCGACATGCTTTTGAAATGTAACTCACTTTAGCCTGCTGAATTCTTCTTATACCTACAACAAAATGTGTAAATGTGTATTGAAAGTTTATCAAGAAGTACATAGAAGAATGAGCTTTTGTAAGAATAGTTACACTTACTCTGTCTTATTGTTCAGTTTAATGTACTTAAATATACTCTTAATTTTTATGTGGGAAGAATATTTTCTTTATTTTAGTTTCTATACAAACTATGATCAGTTGAACATTAGATATGTGATAGTGAACATCAGGTATGAAAATTTAATATTTGAGCATCAGGTGCAGTAATCCCATTTCGACAATTTCACAGTGACAAGCAGTTATGGTTGGTTTAAATTGAAGCCATTCTTATTTTGGATTGTTCTATGTAAAATGTTCAGCATATGAGAATGGTATAGTCAGGGGAATTACATCTGATACAGTGTGTCAGCCTTATTTATATCGAGCATTCCATTCATCATGATCTGCTGGTGTAAATAATAATCAATAGAGATTGTTTTTTTTCCTTTCTTTCTTTTTTTCTGTATTTACAGTGTTTTAAACTAAAATGCAATAATAAAATATGCTTTTGAAACATTTCCCATATATAATATTGGCTCATAGCCCAGTCAGTAAAGCTTTTTTTTGCCAGAAGAAATTAGAGACGAGCTGAATTTTTACCAGTTGTTAGGACTAAGTACGCAAGTATTTCCTCAAAAGTTCCTTCTCCTCCCCTCCCCCTTGTGCTCCCTTCCCCACAAAAAATGAATTTTAACATATTTTGGTAAACATATTTTCATGGGAATTTGCAAAAGAAATAAAAAATTTTTGTTTTTAAATTTGCATTTTTTTTTATTTTTAGAGCATAAAACTTATTTGCTATAATATCCCAAAAAAGTCTACATAAAAGTTGAGCATAGTTTTCAAGCTTTCAAACGATATACATAATCATGCTGATGATCGGGAACATATAGACTGCAAGAGATTAGTGTGCATTGCTGCCCCCTGTTTTTGTTTCTTAATTAAAGCAGAACCGATTATAACATCTAGTGCTACTATTGGACTTAATAATGTAAAAACCTTTTACAGATGTATTCAGAGACTAACTGGTCTCTTCTATTTATGTTCTTGAAACATTTTTTATGCATAAAAACAGAAGTCTTTAAAAAAAAAATAATAATAATAAAAAAAAATTGTAGATATCATTCACACAATACTAGAACATAGTGTGGGCATACAAGGAAAATCCACTAACTCCTTTCTTTTTTTTTTTTTTTTTTTGTGACTTTTGTTATATTTGAGTCTCCCATTGCTTGATCTTTGATCCTAAGAAATTAAATAAGTCCACCAGATACCAGTATAGCTGAATTTAACAGACGTCTTTTCTCTAAGTCCAGCTAGCCATGATTAATGATCATGGGAAAGCCACCAAGTGCACATAGTGGATTTCCACCATTTATAGTGTGACCAGAGTTTACTAGGAAAAATCCACTAAGTCCAACTGACTATTGGCGGCATTGTATGTTACCACCATCAGGTAAGTGTCACAATAATTATTTCCTTAAACTTTCTTCCAGGCAAATTATGTGTAGCTTTATGGTGCATGTTTATACTGCCAAAACTTTGCAATTCTTGAAACATAATAAACATAGCAATGTTACATTAATAATGGTTCAAAGTTAACTATAGATAATTGTAGGGTTTAATATTTTGTAAATTAATTCCATTATTGCCATTTAATTTATTATATCATGCTAGGAAACAACGTTAATTGATATTACTTTATTGTACTAGGAATTAATTGTAACAACATACTAATTAATACTTTCATTGAACAGGAATCAACAATGAGTTCCTTGAAAAGCCAACAATATATGCTACTCCAATATGCAATCAAGACAATACCTGTGCTGAATCCATTTACAAATATGAACTGTTAGAAAATGTACATGAATTACCAGAACCATTTGGAAGTCACTGATTTAGACTGCACTTTTATCTGCCCTGAAGATGAGTCCTCAGCCTCTGAAGGTAGGCAAAACCTTTGAGATGATTAAGACTAACAGGAATTGCTTTTATATTCATTACTTAGCTTATTAAAACTATTAAATAGGAAAGTTTTACTTCTTGAACAAATCTCTAGTGAGTTTAATCTAGATGTAATCATTTTAACAGAACATTGGTGTAATAAACATCAAATAGATTTACATAAACTGGATAATTATAACAAAAGTCTGACTTTTGTAGAGGAAATACCAAGGATGTGGTGCTATCTATACCAGAAATAACATCCCTTTACAGTCGATAAATGTGACAGAATATTGTAAGGAAGAAATCTTGTAACAGGCATAGAATTAAGTGTACAAACTGGTAAATTATTAATATTTGGAATTTATAGATTCCCATCATCTTCAGTAACAGATTTTTTTGCATGTTTGGATAAAATGTAGAACAAAATTTTTGCAGCAAATGTACATATAGTTTTAGCTGGTGACTTTAATTTTGATGCTAATCATGAAAATAATGTTTATAAAAACTGCTGGACATATATAATATTTATAATATTAAGGATTTAATACATGAGCCTACAAGGGTCACTTCTAATGCTGCTACAGTGGTAGATCATATAGCATCTAATATGTATGAGAAAGTTTATAATACAGAAGTTATAAATGCCCATATCTCAGACCACTATGCTCAGCTTATTGACATCACTGATCAAATAGTGGAGGAAAATTGTAACCTCAAAAAAAGATACCGAGTAAGTAATGAAAAAAGTTAAAATAAATTACTTTTATTTTTGGCTGAGGAAAATTGGGAAAGTATCTATAACATAGAGAATGTAAATAAAAAATGGGAAGAATTTTATGGTATATATAGGAAACATTTTGATTCTGCCTGTCCTATGATTAACAAAATCCGGAAAAGTAAAAATCTTATTAAACCTTCACTCCCTACTTATATAATAAAACTACGAGAAAAAATGAAGAATGACGGTTATTAATATCAAGACGGTTTTCAAGCCTACTAGAAAGCTCAATAGCTTACTACGCTCAGCCAAGGACCCGAGGGACCCCCTCTCCTTGGCTGGCATATACCGGATCCCCTGCTCATGTGGTGCAGTATATATTGGCACGACGCTACGCAGTATCAACACCAGACTAAACGAGCACAAGAGATGCTGCCGTCTTGGGCAATTTGAAAAGTCAGCGGTCGCTGAACATGCTATAGAAGCGGAGCATGTCATCAAGTTTCAGGACACCAGCATTCTATCTAACATCCCACACTACCATGCTCGACTACAGCACGAAGCCATAGAAATTTATAAGCATTCCAACAACTTCAATAGGAAGGAAGAAGCCCTCAAGCTCAACAAAACTTGGTACCCCATCGATGACATTAACAGACAGTCGAACAACGCGAACCAGTCAGAATCTAGTAGCGTCGAGCATGCAGCTAGGCCCCTCCCAACTACTGCACTGCCTCAGTGAGCCCCGAGCCAATCAGAGAAGACCTCCCCCATGTATAAATACCGCATCCCGGACAGTCGACGCCCTAGACACAACTGTACCTTCACCAAGAAGACTTTGACCATGCCACCGATGATGTCCACCGCAGTAGTGGACGAAACGTCTGGATCCAATTACTCCAGCAGACCACGGCAAATCAGCCCGGAAGACTCTCTTAGAATTATAATACAGTCAGATTATCACATAATTGAATATGGAATCCCTCAAGGTACAGTACTGGGCCCTCTTTTGTTTATTCTTTATGTAAAAGATGTTGCCGTGACTAAAAATTCTAGTATTTTTTCCTTTGCTGATGATACAACTGTAAACTGCTGGGGTGCGGATTATAATTAACTAAAAAAAAAATATGTTGAATACTTTAAGGAACCTATTTAAATATTTTGAATCAAACAATCCTCTCTGTAACATAACAAAGACAAATTATATGTTATTGGAATTATGTTCTAGAGAAATAGCATCAGAAATTAGTTTAATTCTAAATGATGAACAAATAACTAAAGTGAGACAACATAAATTTTTAGGCATAATAGTGGATGATAAGTTAACCTGGGCAGAACATATTAATTATGTATGCAAAAAAATTAGTAAATGAATGTATCTCTTAAGGCATTTTGAAGTATTTTCAAATAAGTATATTCTTTGGTTGTTATATTATGGTATAATTTATAGAAATTTATTATATGGTATAGAGATATGGGGAGCAGCAGCAAAGGTATATATGGATAGATTATTCATTCTTCAAAAGAAGTGTATTAGGATTATAAATAATATGTCGCCCACAGAATCATGTAGAAATGCATTTATAAACAATAATGTACTTGTGCTCTATTCGCTATATGCATATAAGTCAATGCTATTTGTAAGGGAAAGAAATCTAACAACAAACAGTAATGTACATAACTATAACATTAGAAATGAGGCAGATTATTACAGAACTGGATTTAGTAAAGTATACTGAAAAAGATGTATACGTTATGGGAACTATTTTTTCAACAAATTGCCAACTAATATAAAACTTCAAAATGAACCTAGATTTAAGAAGGAACTTAAAAAATACTTAATTAAGAATTGTATGAATTACATGAATGAATTGTAAAATTGTAATAGAAATGACAATGCTAGATATTTGTATAAAACAAATCTATGGGCAATAAAGATTATTATTATTATTATTATTATTATTATTATTATTAGTTTTCAAGCATTTATCTCGCTATCTTATTTATCTTTAAAAGATGTGACACGCTTATGTGACTCAAAACAAAATTGCAGGTATAGTTCTTCTTTCTTAATTGTTATTTTTATCTTGTTCTAGGTGACATTGAGATAAAACATCCCAGGAAGACTGTAAACAGTTGATTGATAGGGAAAAAATAATCTACCAGAAGAGATAAATTTGGACCACAGGAAGAAGCGAAGTAGGTGTAGACAGTGCGATCCAAGTAGTAGGTGTATTATTGAAAAAAAGACGTCACAGTGAAAGCCTATCGTACAAAATTAAGAGCAAAGAAATGCCTGCAAAAGTTCAAAATCAGCTATTGCCGCTTTAAATGTAACAGAATTTCTGAGGGGGATAGAAAAATGCTGTGTTCTTGAAGTGTTATTCAGAAGTTAGAGACGGTGAAGCCAAACAATAAATTAATTGAATCTTAAGTGGGTGGATACACTAAAAGTTCACTTACTTGAAATTAATCGAACATGTTTCGAAAGTACATCTTCAGTTTTTTTCTGACTGAGCATGCCGGGAATTCAGGTCTGTAGATGTAGGTGGTGTGGAAGTGGTGGCATCTGATGTGTCCATGATTAAGTTACTTAGATTGAGTGGCAGGATTTTGAAGTTCATTACCATTTTCATGCATTTGATTATGTGTACGTTTTCCCAAACTTTTAGTTCTGTTGGATTGGTAGTGCATTTCAGGAGTCTGACTGGGGTTGATGTCATGGTTTGTGGTCCAAAAATGGGGTTGATGTCGTGGTTTGTGGTCCAAAAATGGTTTGCTGTGGCAGATTTGTCCATCTGTTTATTGGATATACATCTGAAGTGTTCTTTCCTTCTGGTTTCAATATTTCTTTTTGTTTTGTTAATATATCTCAAGTCACAATTTTGACACTTAATTAGGTAGATACCAGATTTTTATTATTATGGAATTTTATCCTTGACAGGGGAAGCTAGTAGGTTCTGAATTGTGTGTTTATTCTGTGGTGCCAATGATATGTTGTATTTTTTGAAGATTTTTACTAAATTTGTGATCAAGCTGAAGATGGTGTGTGAATTCTATGAATTATTGTTTTGGTTCCTGTGTACAGAGAGTTGTATTTTCTGTAATGCTTTTTTGTTTCTGGAACTTTTTTATTCAACAATCTAAGCAGCTTCATCATGGACACACCAGATGACGCCACTTCCATGCCACCTACATATACGGACCCAAATTCTTGGCATGCTGCTCAATCAGAAGAAAGCTGAAGATGAAAGCAAGCAATGCTTGAGAAACAAGTTTGATTAATTTTAAGTAAGTGAAGTTTTAATGTGTCTACAGACTCAAGATTCAGTTAATTTATGCTGTGTTCTGTTTACTGGAAGCTCTCATCTTTTGTAAGGCAAAAGGATTTTCTTCTTAGCAACACAACAGAAAGAAGCGCCAACAATCGGGAGAAAGACCTCCTAGAAAATGCTCAAAACAGTACTTCAAGGTAAGAGGAGAAAGCATTAGTTTGTCATTTTTCCTCAAAACTCTCTGTATTTCAAATGATGTATCAAATGCATTCAAATACAAAGGAGAGATTGGAAATTATATTGAAGATAAGTGAGGGATAAATGAACCAGGAAACAAATCTAAACCAGAAATCAGAGCTCATGTGAAATCCCACATTGAAAGCTTTCCTGTTTTAGCATATCATTATTCAAGAAAATCTACCCAAAAGAAATACATGGACAGTACTCTTAGCATTTCCTAAATGTATAATCTCTACAAGGAAAGCTGTGAAAGGGATGGAATGCAAATTGTCTCTCTTATAGCCTATAAGAGGATTTTTGGGACTGAATATAACCTGAGTTTTTATCACCCAAAAAAGGATCGTTGCTAAAAATGTGAAAATTATGCAACAGCATCTGTAGAGGAAAAGGCAAGACTTCAACAAAATTATGAAAATCACCAGAAATGTAAAGAGGAGTGCAGTATTGCCAAAATTTCTGAAAAAGAAAGAACTTCCAAAGATCCTAATTTTGCATCAATTACTTTTGACCTGCAATCCATTCTTCAGATCCCTTCTAGTGATGTAAGTGCTATGTATTACAGTAGAAAAATCTGTACCTATAGCTTAACCATTTATGAACAGGCTTCTCCTAATGGTGCATTTTGCTTTTGCTGGACTGAAAGTAATGGCAAAAGAGGAAGTTCAGAAATTGGCAGCTGTCTCATTAGCTACTTATCTAACATTCCTTCTCATAAAAAAAAATCTCTTTTCTCTGATACTTATGGAGGGCAGAATAGGAACAAACAAATTGCTGCTCTGCTCCTATACATGGTTCAGAAAACCCATATTTACATTACTGAGCATAAATTTCTTGAGAGTGGGCACTCATACATAGAGGCTGAATTAATGAATAGTACGATTGAGTCTCCCCCCCCCCCCAAAAAAAAAGAATGTTCCAGTGTATACACTGGAAAACTGATAGCATTTTTTTGATTTGCAAGGTCAAAGCATGTATGCAACAAAACTACAATGTGAAAAAAATTAAATTTTCAGATTTTGTTGACTTGCATCAGCTGTCCAACGCTCTTATTAAGAACAGAAATAGAGACATTAATGGAGAAATAGTGAACTGGTGAAAGTGAAATGCTTTCACTACAAGGATACTCCAGGCATTATAAATTATAAGTAGGGGTATTCTGATATGTACAAACAAATTAGTGTTTATGGAAGGGGAAGACCTGCAGCATTACCCAATCAATTACCTAAACTTTACGCCACAATTCTTCCTATCTCCCAGCAGAAAAAGGAGGATTTGCTCAAGTTGTCAGAGTGGTGCTATTCCTGAAGAGTTCCATGGATGGTACAAGCAGCTCAAAACATCCAACAATTGTCATGACCTCATTCCAGAGCCAGAAATGGATGAAGAGTCTGAAAATGAGGCCTTAGAAGATAATGGGCAACAAACAGTACAACAAGAATAGAGCAGTTACATTGACAGGAAAAATACACTAAGTCCAACTACAGCACTTTTGAGGAAAAATTTGTTAAGAATTATAATTGTAAAAGTAAATTAAGTTCTACATTTATGTATTTTACTTATTAGCTCCAATTTCAAAATAAAGTATTTCTGGTAACTCAAAGGTGCTTTAAATATTTTAAATTTAGTCCCAAATTTTAAAATATAATTTTCTCGAAACTTTTAAACTCGGACTTAGAGGGTTTTCATTGTATGCTCACGATAGGTCAAAATTAAAAAGATGGTTTATAAATGGAGAGCCCATAGAGGTTGTGGAAGAAATTCATTACTTGGGGATCAGACTCGAGGAATGGGAAATGGGAGGCGCAGACTAAATATGCACAATTGAAAGGAAAGCTGTTAGTCTGGTTATACATAACACCCACACTGACGAATTGTCTGGAAAGAGTAATGAAGCAGTAGATGAGTCAAAGATGTTATATGGAATAGAACCTGGGGAGTCACAAAGGGGAGCTAATGATTGATGTCCATAGAATGTTTTGTAAGGAAGTTCTGGGATTACCCAAGAGCTCACCAAGGGGCGTGGCACTGGCTGTGTTAGGAAGGGTAGGGAGAAAAGACATAATAGTGGAGAGAGTTTTGAAGTATTGGTACAGATGTATAAATTTAGATGGCAATAATATAATAAAACAATGCATAAAGTTCCAAAAAGATGTAGTAGTAAGAGAGTTGAAATGTGTTAGATGGGAGATAGGAAATGTGTTAGAAGAAATTGGGATGAGAAATATTTGACTATTAGATCAAAACAATAGCATGGATTTTGGAAAGAAATGAGACTAGAAGACGCTTAGAAAACAAAGATATGGACTAATTTTGAGAATAAAAGTTTGTTGACTTTGTATAAAACAGTTAAAAGAAATTGGGGGAGGGAGAAGTATGTAGACATATGTGGTCAATTGGAAAGATTAAGTCTTGCTTGGATGCGCACAGGAGTACTATTTTTAAAAAGAATAGGAAATAATTGCCTGGGAAGGTGTATTATGTGTGACAAATTGGTTAGTATTTTCCATTGCCTAATAGAATGTGAAAGGGTGGAGAGATGATATGTGAAACAAAAATGTGATAATTTAAATAAAGAAATAGTAGCAGTTAAAATGTTGGCAGAAACAAAATGGTGGGCAAATTTTTTAGGAAATGTAAGAGATAAGTGGTCAAGGAGTTAAGAAAGGGGCAACAGAATGGTTACAATCTGGAAAGTGCAGAGATAGTATAGTAGTGGAATTAATTGTTCTTCCACACAAGCCGTGTGATGGAGGTTGGAAAGGTAGAATCAAATGACAGAAAAATTCATTGCCATAGCCGGGATTTGAACCATGCATCTCCCGGTCTCCGTCTGATTGCTCTAACCACTGAGCTATCATGGCAGCATGACATTTAATTCTTCAACTGATTCGCAATTTTTCCGGTAAATCCAAGGAGATCTCAAATTGTGAGATATCCCAATGGCAACTTACAATGTTGTAAGTACTTTTAAGTCCCGGGCTTCATAGTTTCAACCACTATTAGGTCAGTTGGAAAATTTAATGTCGTGCTGGCATATTGCCATGGTATCTCAGTGGTTAGAGCAACCGGACGGAGACTGGGAGATCCGTGGTTCAAATCCTGGCTATGCATTGAATTTTTCAGTAATTTGATTCTACCTTTCCTTAGTATAGCAGCTTTATCCCATACGTAATCCTAGAGGTTAAAGAATGGGATAGCTAATTTATAGAAGCACTAGATTTTTAAATGTATGTTATATTTGTAGTATTGTATTAAAGATGGAAATAAATCTACATAAACCCATTGGAACATTAAATCATATACATGCCACATTCTACTGATAAAAGCTGCAGTAGCTTCCATTCTTGAGCTTATTTGTACAACAGCCTACCTGGTCACTACAAAGAACAAAGTTACATCAAACTTAAGGAGTTGTTAAGCAGAGTATTGTTAAAATCATATACCATTCAAGAATTTAAGAGAGATAAACCTAAAAGTTCAAATAGAAGCATTACTGTTGATATATCATGTTTATTATTGATGTTTTTGTATACTCACTGGTATGATAGGCTTAAGTGTTAATGTACTTGACAAGGCTATTATTAATGTATCAATTTTATGGTGAATAAAGCTAACTAGATAACAGGGTTAAACAGGTTTCTATTTGTATAGCTTTAAAATAACAACACTGATCTATAAACATTTTAAACTAATTTTTCTTCAAAATAAAGCTGCTCTCACGGACCCTAGTAATGATGTATGCATTCATCATTGAAGTGGTTTTAGTGCAAATTGTATATATATGTTTTAAAGCACCACGTTGTGGATGTTGCTCACGTAATGTTGCTTACCTCACGCGTGGAACCATCTTGTGTGACGTCATTCGTCGGTCGCCTGCTAACTCCATCTGGCGTAGCAATCTATATGAATTAGTTTTAAGGTTATGTATATTGTCTTCCGGCCAGCTATTTAGGTAGGCATTTAATTCTTGCAGGGTGTGAAGCGGAAAAGGAATCTTTTATCCAAAAAATTACTAGTGAAGAAATGTGTTTTATAATGTTTTATTGTCGAACACGTGCACTAACACTTTCACAAATTTATCTTGATAATCGCCATACTGAAACTGTTTATAATAACTTCTCACTTTTAACTCACGTACTTCAATTTTTGTATATAAGTGACTTTGTAATATTTTAGATCTTTAATGATTTTCACTGCGTGTAACTTGGTGAACTGAGCGGCCAACGTGTAATGTACGGAGAATTTTGTATAACTGCAGGAGACGATGTGTAGTGCTTCGTGAATCTTGCCGAACTGGAGAACGATGTGAATGCTTCGGGAATCTTGCTGAACTGGAGAACGCTCGCTTTGAATCTACACTATTTATAGACTTGCCTCAAGCTACACCTAAAGATTATAAATGAATTACCATTGGCTAATAAAACGCGCCAACATTAGCGTCTATTTTACTATCCAATGAAAACCACTAATACATATTACTTTTATAGAATGTTCTGGAAGCTTTTTTTTACTGAAAAGGCGCGAAACATGACGTAACTTCCTGGTTCCCGGTAACGATAAACAACTCACTCCCTTGCTAAAGTATTGTGTTATTGTTAACAGTTTCAGTAGAGCCGAAAATTATTATTTACCATTAATAATTACAATTATTAAACCTCTAAAATCAATGTTACATAAAAATACATATTCATATAAAAATAATTATTTACATTAAAGTAATTTGTGATACAAATTACCGTCTCATATGCCCCACTAGAAATATAATTATAAATATTTATAACCTGTTTAGAAATTTTATAATTTTGTTTTTAGTCTCCTAAATCTTGTAACACACGCTATCACTTTCACTTTACACTTCACACGCGTTTAACACACGACATATGTTTTATCTTGCCACTACTTACTGGCTTTGGTTTAATTTGTTTTGATATTAATCTGTCGTTACAATAAATTTTTTTTTTTTTTTTTTTTTTTTTTTTTATAGCAAATACTTTACCCTAAATTATTTAACTAGTGTTACAAAAAATGGTTTACTTTCTTATATTGTTACCAAAAATTTATCAATTCAAGAATTTTTTTTTTTGTAATTACCATACATATTTACCAAAATATTCACCCTTTACATATATTTACATCTCTTAAATCTAGGCACTGTTTCACATGTTCTATTTACTACATAAATATTTGTTTCAATTATTTTTAATTATATTTACCAATTTTTTTGTTATTTTGTACTTTGCAAATATATTTTGAATTTTATTTTAACAATACTCTTTGAATTGTATTTGCGTACTTTTAATTTAATGTCATATTAAGTTTCAATCTTTGCATTCTTAATTTTTAATTCTTGGAATTGTATTTACGTACTTGTACTTTAATATCATATTAAGTTTCAATCTTTGCATTCTTAATTTTTAAATCTTGGAATTGTATTTACGTACTTTTAATTTAATATCATCTTAAGTTTCAATCTTTGCATTCTTAATCTTCAAATATTTTGTTACAGTTACTAAAAATTTAATTATTTATTTTTTTTTTTTTTTTTTTTATTTTATCATTTAATTTATTTCACTTTTCAAATGACATATATAAATAGTTAACCCTCTTACGTTCCAATACATTTCTCCGCAAGTCGTCTTCAACTATCCAGCATTTACTTTACATCACATTGCTATTTACCCTCCTGGATCAAATTGTGTGTGGCTAAACATTACTCGTAGCCGTAACCTAACCTTCAAATTGTTCATGAATAACCTCTTGTATTCATATGACATTTCGTTCCCTGATAATATTTGAAAACAATCTACAGTTTCTTTTACAACAAATCTTTTAACAACTGTCATTTTCAATTCTTCTACTATCTCTTTAACTTGAGAATACTCTGACAAATCTGTACTAAACTGTACTGGACTGGAGTTTTCAATTTGAACATATTGGTACAATTTATCTCTTTGCATTTCTGATTCTTTTTGCATTTCTGATATCTCCGCTCTGAAATTGACTTGAGCCTGATTTACATCTACAATCCTAACCTCTTTTATCTCTATTAGCTCACTTGAAATACTACTCATTTGACTTCCTAACTCTACGCCTTCTACATTAACCTCACTTTCGTTGTTACCTATTTCCTTGCTCATGTCTAGCATTTTCTTTGAAATTTCTCCTATCTCACTTACTATTACTTCCTTTTCATCACTCATTTCTGGCATACTACTATCTAGCGTTGTAACTTTCTTTTCAATTTCTTCACTACTTTGATCTACTTTTTGCTCTAATATCTCATTACTCCTACCAATATCTTCAATTAACTCCCTATGACTTTTTTGCATATCTTCCCTTAATTCCATAAAACTCTGATCTATTTTCTTACAAATATATTCCCTCGTTTCCCTATACATATTTAGCACTTCCATCATTATACTAGCATCAAGATTAACATTTCCTGCAATTCTATTCTGACTTTTTGCACTAACATTTTTTTGCTTCAATACTACATTGTTTGGGCCTTTTTTTGTAACCTGTATTGAATTACAGCTAACTGTTACACTATCTCCCTCCATCATTGTTTTTTCTATGTTATTAGTGGCCATTGTTTTTGTTTTAAAAAAAAAATACAATCACCTGACTTTGTGATGCTGTCTGTTGATGTATCCTTGATGTCCAGCGTTCTGCCCCTTTCTCCTAGATTTGTATGTCGCTTCTGCGTTGTATTGTGATGAATCTACGTCGTTTCGATGTTTTTTGTATCCACTTGTCCGCGCCGTTTGTCGCTCCTCTTGTTCCTGGAATCTGCGTCTCGTAGATCATTTTACTGCTGCTTTCGTTCCACGTCCTGATAGCTATCATCTGATCTTGGTCACTTCGCCTTCCTTTCCTAGTCACTTCGCTCCACGTTGATGCGCCAATTTGAAGTGGTATTTATTGTTTTTACATCACGCGTATTTGCGAGAGAACTTGCTTTATGTAATGTCTTTTTGTTGTCGAGCCCCACGTTGTGGAGCCAATTTGCGAGAAGACAAATTGTATATATGTTTTTGTGTCCCCACGTGGTGGATAATGTTTCTCACGTAATGTTGCTTACCTCACGCGTGGAACCATCTTGTGTGACGTCATTCGTCGGTCGCCTGCTAACTCCATCTGGCGTAGCAATCTATATGAATTAGTTTTAAGGTTATGTATATTGTCTTCCGGCCAGCTATTTAGGTAGGCATTTAATTCTTGCAGGGTGTGAAGCGGAAAAGGAATCTTTTATCCAAAAAATTACTAGTGAAGAAATGTGTTTTATAATGTTTTATTGTCGAACACGTGCACTAACACTTTCACAAATTTATCTTGATAATCGCCATACTGAAACTGTTTATAATAACTTCTCACTTTTAACTCACGTACTTCAATTTTTGTATATAAGTGACTTTGTAATATTTTAGATCTTTAATGATTTTCACTGCGTGTAACTTGGTGAACTGAGCGGCCAACGTGTAATGTACGGAGAATTTTGTATAACTGCAGGAGACGATGTGTAGTGCTTCGTGAATCTTGCCGAACTGGAGAACGATGTGAATGCTTCGGGAATCTTGCTGAACTGGAGAACGCTCGCTTTGAATCTACACTATTTATAGACTTGCCTCAAGCTACACCTAAAGATTATAAATGAATTACCATTGGCTAATAAAACGCGCCAACATTAGCGTCTATTTTACTATCCAATGAAAACCACTAATACATATTACTTTTATAGAATGTTCTGGAAGCTTTTTTTTACTGAAAAGGCGCGAAACATGACGTAACTTCCTGGTTCCCGGTAACGATAAACAACTCACTCCCTTGCTAAAGTATTGTGTTATTGTTAACAGTTTCAGTAGAGCCGAAAATTATTATTTACCATTAATAATTACAATTATTAAACCTCTAAAATCAATGTTACATAAAAATACATATTCATATAAAAATAATTATTTACATTAAAGTAATTTGTGATACAAATTACCGTCTCATCATATGTTCAGTTTTGATGTGTTGTTTCAAGATTTAAATCTTACTATAACATTGCATGAATTACAAAACATTGCTGCATGAATAATAATTATATATATTACATTGAAATGAACTTGTATGCTTGTTTTGAAATATATAAAATGTTGAGTTATTAAACATTTTACTTTGCATGCTGTGCCAGTTTTTAACACAATAAGTAAATATAACATAATAAATTACACAGGTTGACATGAGCTCTGTAAAGTAAGTAGTATTCTTTACTAATTTGGCATCCCTGAACATGAAAATGATATAAAGTTTCTTCCATCACCTTTAGTTTTCTCTGCACAGCTACCACTCCTCCCAACCTACTGTGGGCTGTTTACTACAAGCAACTGGCTGTGAAATGTGTGTTATTTAGCGTAATTTCTAAATGTTGCAACATTGCTTGTATGTAGGATGGGGAAAATGCCCTTGAATGCGGAAATTTTGTTATTGCCGTAGAAATCAACAGTTTACTAGTGCGAGGGCTAGAAGAAGATACTTACACAAGTTGTTGTCGCTGGCATTATTTCATTGAAGTGGTGTTTAAAATGTCGGGAATAGCCTGATACATTTTGTTACATATGTGATAACTACAAGATGTCAACAAATATTGGAATTTTAACTTATTTTGGTATCAAGCTTGGGGATAAGAAGTCATTTGCTTTGCACACTGTGTGTCATACATGCGTGGAGCAATTAAGGAATAGGACTGAAGGTAAAAAGAAGTGTTTTAATTTGGCTATTCCCGTGGTATGGCATGAACAGAAGTATGGTGTGGATGTTTGTTACTTTTGTGTAATAAAAATAGTGGGATCAAATAAAAGGATATATGAACAAAATCATGTAACCGAACTTTTATTTGGTGGTTAGACCTTTCCCTCATGGTCCAGAGCTCCCCAGCCCTTCTCCAACATCAATGGATACATTTGAAGTCCCTGAACTGGAGGAAGTGAATGTGACTATTTCGAGGATGGTGCAGATAACCCAAAACCTGTTACTCAAACAGAACTTAATAATTTGGTGAGAGACTTAGGACTCTTAAAAGATGCAGCACAAATTCTGGGATCACATCTCACAACAGTGAAAAAGATTTATTTCCACATGATATATCTCATTTAATGTACAGAAATTGTGATAAAGGCTTTAGGGATTTTTTTTTTTTTTGTCACAGTTTAATGGTGTTCTGCAAATGTATCACCACACTATTGACAAAAATGGGAGTTAAAATATGTGGCAGTAAGCAATGGAGGTTATTTATAGATTCTTCGAAGCGAAATTCGAAAGCTGTATTACTACATTTTGGAAATGAGCTAGCATCAATTCCAATTGCATGTTCAGCACACTTAAGAGACGTACAGTACCATGAAAGTACTCCTTCAAAATGTGAATGTGTAGAACACCAGTGACTTGTATGTGGCAGTGGTTACTTTAAAGTGATGGGCATCTTTCTCGGCCAGCAAACAGGGTACACTAAGTTGCCTTGCTATATGTGTGAATGGGACAGTCGAGCATATCACGAGCATTGGAGTAGGCGAGAGTGGCCTATGAGGGAAAACCTGCTAGTGGGATTGAAGGAGTTTTAAATGAGCATTTGGTTGATCTACATAACATTTTGTCTCTACTGCACATTTGATGTAGCAGTATGCGAAAGCATTGGACAAAATGGGAAGCTGTTTCCATTACCTGTGTAGCGATTCCCAAATCATCAGCTGCAAAGTTGAAAGAAGGGATATTTGTTGGATTGGATAGATGTGAAGTTGATGTCTGATGAACACTTTGAAAGCGCAATGATGGAAATAGAACAGCAAGCTTGGAGAGGTTTCAAAAATGTTGTGCATCATTTCCTTGGCCAGAATAAGCAGCCTGATTACAAGGAACTAGGGAAGGTATGTTACAGAAGTTTAAATAGTTAGGATGCAAGGTGAGCCTAAAACTACATTACCTAAAGCCACAACTAGACAATTTTCAGTATAATTTGGCCGATACTTTTGAGGAACATGGTGAATGGCTTCATCAGGAACTTAAAACTCTGGAAAATCGTTAATCAAGGTTGTTGGGGAATAAACATATCTGACTACTGCTGGTATATCACACACGGAGAAGTGACACAGAAAAGGATAGGCATCATACGTTCATTCACAGGCAAACCTCAATGGAAGTAGTACCTCCACATGGTAAATTTCCATATCACCATATTTTGCTTCTTTTGATATCATATGTCTCTCATGTTTCTTTTTATCATTTTAGTTCTTCCATTTTGCCTCCATCTTCCTATAATTGCTTTCCAATTTCATTGTGAATACATTACAATGATAATGATTGTGGAAAAACCTTATGAGATGTGGAGAAACAGGCATCAATTTTGTGCTCAGTGCAATCTATCTGGTCAAAACATAATTTCATGTAAACCCCAGACAAAAAGTAAAAATTGGTTGACCTGTGTTATTAAGGCAGAGGTTTGATATGTAGAACTCCTTTCTGGATTCACAGTTCATTTTCAATAAATGATGTGCCTCAAGTTTAAAAAAGCAGATGTGCAGTGTATTTATCATACATTTATATATACTGTGTCTTTCTTAACCTTAAGATTAACATTACATTCTGTTGGATATGTGTGTTGCCATTTTGTTTTAGGTTCTTACAGTGCTTTTGGAGGTACTTGTAATTATAACCAAAGTACCATAAAGCCAAGTTAGTGAGAAACAGTGGTAAAAAATGATCATGAATATTATGCTGAATAACAGCCATTAAAAATAGCGTCTAATGGTATATACAGGGTAAGGATTGGTGCGCCTTATGCCAGAGTTACACATAAACGACTGACAAGTCATGGATACGGAACACTAACTACTGTACTAACTTAGATTAGACTTGCCTCACAACAGATGTTGAAATTGATGACCTTGAACGCGAACACATTCCCTGTATCTCCGAAAACAATTCTGGTTTATTTGCAAAAGTTAATGTTGACTGATTGCCCGTTGCCTGTATTTCTCTCGTGATGTTGCCCTTCAGTTCTTGTAATGTGTGCAGATTTGATGCACACACTTTATTCTTTAATGTTCCCCATAAATAAAAATCGCATGGAGATAGGTCAGGTGAATGAGGTGGCCACAATCCTCCACTTAATTATTCTGTCACCATACACACTTTGCAATTCATGCATAGAGTTTGTAGCAGTGTGCGCTGTTAAAACCAACCACACAATCTTTCATTTCTTGTTAGTTGTGGAAAAAATTTATTTAAAATTTGATGTACATAAAATTGTGAATCAACTGTTGTGTTGAAAAATATGGGACCAATAATTCTATGCACTCACTGTGCACCAAACCCCAACTTCTGCAGTGTGGTGAGGAACTTCATGAATAATATGGGGATTTTCAGTAGCTCAGTATCTATTGTTCAGAGTATAAATGTGACCTTGAAAATAAAACCACGCTTCATCAGAAAGTGGGTCCATGTAGCCATTATGAATGGACTGCAAAAACTAATCACAATAATTAACCCTACTTACAGGACCTTTGGTTGTAAAGCACGAACTACAGATACCTTGTATGGCTTAAGTTTCAGTAGTTTCATTGCCACAAAAGCTGATGTCTTGGAAATGTTAACCTGTTGTGCTAAACGTCTGTGATTTTTGGGGTGGGTGCTCTAATCGGGTCCCTACTTCATCAAGTTTCTCTGCTGTCAGCACACGGCGTTGTTGAACATATTTCTTGTTCAAAAAAGATCCTGTATGCATGACTTCATTGACAAGGTCATGAATAGTTTACTTGCTAGGAATTCGAACACCTGCAAACCAGTGTTGAAATTCTCTACACCTTCTTGCAGAAGAATATTTCACATACGCATCATGCAGAAAAATGTGTTGTTCTAAAGTGTACTCGACCATTATTAATGGACAATTTATCACCAAGAGACATCACAATTTTACTCTAAACATGTGCACAGACGTCTTCCCTCAAGACAGATCCAACTCGACTGATGCTACAGTGCTACTCTCTGGTGGCAGGTGTGCCACTCCTCACCCAGTCCAATGTCACCGCGGAATGGTCCGGCCGATCTACGAATGCATGGTACAACAATCAAAGATAGAAAGTGAATTTCAGGAAATTGTAAGGTAATCAGTAGACCATGCTGGCATCAGTCATGTGACAGATCATTTTAGTAACACTAGTAACCAGTTCAAACATTTGTATTCCCAACACTGCAAGAAAACATTCATACTGCCGACATATAAGGCAAGCAAGAGTATTTTTTATTTTAAATTTGTTTTCAAAACAAGGGAATTGATTATAGTCCCTTTTTTGGATTCGCAAAAGCTTAAGGGTTCTACCCTCCATTGTTTCCCCAGAGAAGAGCACTGATAAGAAGTATCTAGTGTTAGATGTAGATATGCATTACATTAATAAATATTACATGTTTAAATTGTACAGGAATCAGATGCAGGCCCACCAGCTTCTTTGAATAAAGCAGCTAAGAGCAACTCGGCATCACCACGTACTAAATCAGTCGTGAACACTCCAGTAGTAAAGAAAAAGTACCATAAAAAGAAGTTCACATCATTTGATGATAAAAGGGGAGTGAAAGTTTTTGTGAACAGATTCAGAGATCGAGTTGCTTCAGAATATCCTCTCCTAGATGAAAAAGGCATTAAAAGCTATCTGCTAAATGACTGGAATGGAATGGATGAGAATCAGAAGGCCAAGTAAGTGTAAATCAGTTTTTTTCATGCATGAGGCAAAATATGTGTGTGTTACAGCAGTACTTCATAATTAAATTATGAAATTTTTGCTAGTTTCCAATTTAGTAACACCAAGTTCCTAACAAGGGCACTTTAAGATGTTAAGTATGTTTTTCTGCTACACTATGAATTGGTGTCATGATAGTAATATCTGCACTAGCTGAGAGTGATGTAGTGTGCAAATGTAAATGCCTTCTGTTGCAATCTAAATATGAATTTTAAGTATTGATAATTGTGCATTTTGGGCAGCATCATAACTGAAATAAAGCAGATGCTTGCTTGTCTCAGAATGTTTTTCCATCATTTATACAACTTTTTATATCCCTTAATTAACTTTATTTACATTTTTAACCTTGTATTTACATTTGCTGAGGTCCAAGTTTAGAATGTCCCAATAAGCTTGCATATAGTTACTCTTTAAATAAACTTTTATGGCCGATAAATAGGGACCCCAGATTGTCAATAAATAAAATAATGTAATATCGGTGTAAAATATTATAGTGAGCGGTGTTTTGGGCGGTAAATATAACTGCTTAATGGTGTTATCTCGTGCAAAAAAAGGGGAAAAAACAAAAACACAGTTTAAACTACTTTACTGTGGAACAAGGGCACCTTACATGTAACTTAAAAAAGAGCATGAAAATATTTACATAGTATACATTTCGACTGATTTACTTTGTTAGAGACAAAGCCACCAGAAGTTCGGTGTTCTCTGACTTAAGATTTGTTCTTAAGTTTGTCATGATGTTCCCATATACAGAGAAAAGTCTTTCACTGTTCACATTGGACATGGGTACCCACAATAGTTTCATACACTTCTCACTGAAACACAAGTGATCACATTGAAGTTCAGAAAGTAAATCCATATGTTCACTTCAGCAGCATCATCTAATTTCACACACACTATGTTCTTCAGAGCAGCATATCCCTCCTTGAATGTCTTCTCTGGCAAGTCTCGCAGAAAAGGTAACATTCATCTTGCTTTTTCTATAGTTATATCAGTAGATGCCTCATTTGATACTATTTTTCGTACATCAATTTACCTGCAGAATGAATATCATCATCAGCTGGATCAGCTGACATTAAGGAATTCAGCTTGGTAACTGACTTTATGCCCAATTGCTTGAACTGACTGATAACATAAGACTTTTTTAGGGTTGGCAGTCTCTGAAGAAGACTTGGAAGTTTTCTCTCCAAACGAGCCCTCAGCTACTATTGTGAAGCCATTTGATATATCTTTAAGTTTGCTATATAGTTTATGAACAAATGGATATTTAGATCCCTCAAGCACTTCAATAAGGCAAATGGTGTCTTTGCAGTGTTCAAGAATGAAAGATACCTGGCAGTTTATTATATTTTGAGACCGCATTGAAATACTACTGTGGAATTGGTTTGAATTCCCGCGTGCCGCAAAACTAAACTGACCTGGCAACGTCTTGCACATGCTGTCTGTACGGTGTGCGAACGGCACGTTGCCAACTCCACCGTGAGCTGAATTGTGCATGCGCTAGCTTAATTTGAAACGTGGCTCCATCGGCATAATTCCTTTTCTTTTTCAGAGCAGAAGCTAAACAGACTCCTTGCGCTAAATTGTAATGTAATTTAAAGAATATAACGACTCCAAACAAATCTTTCAGTATAGCAGACACAAAATATACCTAGACATGTGTTCACATTATGGCAACGTCGCGAGACAGCAACAATTTTCGTGTGAGGGGTACAGGAAACGGAGACAGTGATTGGTAGAAGAGGCTGTCTACTGTCAGAATTGACTTGAACCAGACTTAGAAATTCATGCATTATTTAACGATACTTTTGCGACAGTGTTTTCCAGCCGGCATGAAATGGGGCGATGCAAGCACAAATCGTTAAAATACGGCATTAGAGAAGAATTGCAGCTAGTATTGTCATTTAAATCCAAAGAATAATTTGAGTGAAATGAGAAATCAGTCACTGATGCGGTGTTGCCGAGTTCCAATAAACATGGCATTCCTTTTGTTGTGCATGCGATAGGTGAAGAGGACGGGGTAGTCGAAGCAGTACCGATGTTTGCCGAAGCTGTGGTTAAATCACAGTGCAGTTTGGGGTTCTGTGCCGTGCAGTACACAACATCGTGCAGCATGGCCGTAGCGAATGACAATACACGTATCCATAAATGATTGGTAAGCCAAATATCTGATTGTTCATGTGAAAAGGAGAGACAAACGCCAAAACCAAAAAAAAGGAGGGAGAGAGAAAAATGTCGGGTTATTTTGAACATTTTTTTTTCATAACAGTGCTATTTCGCATTTTCGTGATATAGAACTAATGTCGCATTATTTCGCGACTCAGAATGGATATATATATATATATATATATATATATATATATATATATATATGTGGAATTTAAAAATAATTGATTAAAGGTTTTCCTTATTGTTAATTTTCGGCCAATTTCACGAATTAACTACTCGCGAAAAGTCGGGGTCCCTACTGATAAACAATGATCTTTTTCTACAATCACATGGCTCTGGATAGCAATCCTATAGGATAACCTGTGATGTGTTAAGTTTACCGTTCTGAATTTGATGGAAGTGCCACTATTGGAGAATTCTAGAACTAGAAAACAAACAAGAATTCTCTTGTGAAGTAGAGAACACCACACTAGATGAAACTTAGTGTTTTCATTTGTCATTTTAGAATAAAATGGAAGTGACGAAGCGAAGCAGGGTTCAAAACTTACTTATGCCAACTGCGAAAGACTGATAAACCTTGTAGAAACATAAAGATTGCACGAGAATAAAAGTCTGATCTGGTAACCTGGAGAGAGAAAAACTGCTGAGAGACAGTCATATCAGAGTTCACATAACCTTACCTGTGTGTTGGTGACTATTTGCTGATGTATTTCTCGTTCTCCTTCTGCTAACCAGAAATGTATACTATAATATTATGTAGAGAGAACATTTGTATTTATGTGTATATAATTTCAATTCATAAATTACTAAAACACAGTGTGTCCATAAAAATGCTGTCATACTCCAAACTGGCACCACGTCACCTTGGATAATTGTACTTATATGAAATTGGTGACATTCAAAAGAAAAACTCAAATATTTTTGTGCATACCAACAATGGACGGGATTGTGGGAATCAAACACAGAAACTAGATTTACTCACGTTTGTGATTAGTTAATATGGGTTCATTGTTGGATATTTAGCAGGTAGGTTATATGTGAATGTTTGCTTTTAAAATTGTGTTATTAAAGAAGTTTTAAGGAGTTATGGCGAACCCACAAGAATGTAGTTGATGTGTTTTGGAATATCATAGCATGCAGAGTCTGGTGCAGGTGCAGCATGCTTTTAGGCAAAGGTTTCAACATCAAACTCCTACACACACATCAATTTGAAGTGGTACCCTGATTTTCTGGACCATGGCTGCATATGTAATAAAGGAAAGGCCATTGGAGACCATGTGTCAATGCGGGAATTGTGGAACAAGTGTGGGAGACATTTGTACGTAGCCCTAAGAAGTCTGTCCATAGAGTTAGTCAGCAATTAAACATCCCTAAATCCACCATTACTAAGATCCTGCATATGCAGCTGAAGTTTCACCCCTACAAACTGCAATTACTGCATAAGTTGAAACCTGATGACCCTTCAAAATGATTAGATTTCTCCAAACATTTATTGATACAAATGGAGGATAATGAAAATCTGTCAGAAAAAATAATTTTCAGTGATGAGGCAACATTCCACGTTAGTGGAAAAGTGAACAGGCATAATGTTAGGATTTGGGAGAGCCAGAATTCACATGCCATTTTGGAAGTTGAAAGAGAATCCCCGAAAGTGAATGTCTTTTGTGCCGTATCGAAAATGTCAAGTCTATGGCCCATTTTTCTTTCGAGAGGTCACTGTCAATGGTCCAAAGTATCTTGACATGTTCACTGAATGGTTATTTCCACAATTGCAAGAGGAAGGCAATGAATTTATTTTCCAACAAGATGGAGCACCTCCTCACTGGCATTTATATGTTCAGGAACATCTGAATGAGAGGCTTCCAGGAAGATGGATTGGATGTGCCAAAAATTGATGTCTTCTACAAGTGGCCACCGAGGTCGCCTGACTTGATGGTCTGTGATTTCTTTTTATGAGGTTACATAAAGGATTGTATCTATATGCCCCCATTGCCTCAAAGCTGCAAAAAGTGCAACTTCGTATCACTGCTGCCATCCAGTCCTTTTCATCAGATATGTTAGAGTGTGTGTGGCATGAATGGGAGTATCACCTTGATGTCTGCAGCATCATTCGTGCCACATTCAATGTCTTATGAGATATAGTAAAAATATTTCGAGTTTTTCTTTCAAACATCTTCACCCAAATACAAAATAATTGAGTTTTATTTTATGGATGCTCTTTAAGTGCTGTGGTCCTTAATGTCCTATTCTATATTGAGCATAAAAGATTGGAAATTTTGCTCAGAGGCCTCTTTATCAGGCTTGAGGTTTTTTTACGTGCCATGAATCTATGGCACGGGTCCACCTTCCCTTCTGAAGGAAGCCATGCTAAGGATTTTTACATCTGAAAAAATCCATGGCCCTCCGCTGTTAATCCAAATACGACTATCCAAAGCAACGCAATTCCAGTTCAAAGTATGACAGTATTTTTATGACACACTGTACTAATAAGGGTTTACAAAGCCTGTGTATTATAATACGAACACATTGGATTGTAAAAGAACATACTTGCAAAGAATGTCGGGGGTTATGGAAGTCGGATGTTCCACTTGCATGAATATCTGGATTTTTCATCCATTATTAGGAATAGCCAGGGCTGTAGGAAATTGCAGTTATAAGGGGTAAAGGGGAGGATTAACCATAAGGTCCACTAGATGATAGTACAGTGATTTCGTAAAGAATGGCAGGAGGTATATGAAATTCATTAAAATGTCATTAAAGTTTAAAAAGCTACCCACGAAACATTGGGTAAGCCAGCTAGTGTTTTATGAAAGCAAGCTTATAAATTTTGTCTTTGTCCAATGTTTAGAAATAATTTATTCTCTCTTATGACCTTAGGCTTTCTTCTGCTATGCAGAAACATAATTATTTCCTTGTTGTCCAATAAATACAATTCTGCCAGGATTGCTATTGCTAGTGATAAGAATTGTGTCAGTCGTAAACATGAAAACCTATTTGTCTGATAATGGATGTATCGGCTACTCCAGCTGGCTGAAAATCTATCGGCAAAGATATCTTCCAAATAGTGCCATCTGGAGATTGTAGAATGCCAATCGCTAAAAAATCCAGTAAATAGCTTTTTTGGCAGATTGTGAAACTGCCCTTAGTTTAGAATTTCCTGCAGTTAGTGGTAGAAATTGCCAATCATGGTTTTCATTTATGTTACATTTTCCAAACTGGTGCAGTGCTGTCAACATGCATAGGCAGGTTTCATGTTAATATATGCTTATCACCTGCATAGTCGTGGACATTGTTACATACAATTGCCGTAGAAATTGGCAATCTTGTATTTGCTTACATGGTAACATTACACTTGCAATGCCTGTTACGAGGGTTAGTCAGAAAGTAATGCCTCCTAATTTTTTCTCTTTTAATTTTTAACAAAATTAAATGAAAATTACTTAGCAGGATAGCCACAACATTCAGGCTTAATTTGTCACTTTTCAATCTAATCTCCATCTTTTTCCACTGCTTTGGTCCATCTGAAAACAAGGGCATGTATTCTAGTGCAATAAAAATCAGTCTTTCTTCCTTTGCCAGTGGCGCAGAGATGTTTTCAAGAACTCATCTTCAAAATGAATCCTGCGATGAGCTTCCTTTAGTGGCCTGAAAAGATGGAAATAGGTCAGGACTATGTGGTGGATGGGGCAAAACCTCGCATCCAATTTGCACAATCTGTTGAGTGGTGCAAAGACTGGTGTGTGGTCTTGCATTATTGTGCAAAAGAAGAACATCTGCCATAGCTATTGATGGACGAACTTGTCAAAGGCATGCTTTAACTTCTTGAGGGTGCTGATGTACTGGACAGAATTTACTGTGCACCCCTGAGGCAAAAATTCAACCAGAATGACACTCTGCTCATCCTGAAACACTGTCGCCATAACTTTCCCTGCCAATTGCACAGTTTAGAATTTTTTCTTCCTTGGCGAAGATGTGTGATGCTATTCCATTGACTGTCTCTTCGATTCAGGTTAAAAAAAAAATGAACCCAAGTCTTGTATCCAGTCACAATTTTTGCTAAGAATGCCTCTTCCTCTACATTGAAGTGCTGCAAGAGATTGTAGGCTATTGCTTTTCTTGTCTCTTTATTTTGGTCGGTTAACATTCTTGGTGCCCATCATGCTCAAACTTTTGAGAACCCCAGTTTACTAATAATCTTCATCACGCTGCCTTTACCAATGGAAAGCATGAAAGAGAATGCATCTATTGTTACTCGGTGGTCCTTACGAATGATCTTGTCAACTTGCTGAATGTTGCTTGGGGTCACTGCAGTTGCTGGACTGCCATTCCTCGTTTCATTAACCAATGATGTTTGTCTTTCAGCTTCTCTACATCAACGAATCCATTGTCTAACAATGCTGATGTCTACTGTTGCATCCCCATAAACATTTTTCAGCCTTTCATGAATGTGAATGGGTGTTTCACCTTCTCCATTCAACAATTCTATCACAGAATGCTGCCTGATATGTACACCAATGTCTACCATTTTTATAACAGACTGCAGTGCTGCCACCTGTTAACTTGGGAAGCTGTTATTGTAGTGGATTGCAGAAGAAGGTTTGAGAAATTGTCCCAAATTCGAATTTTTTACGTAACTCATGTATTTAAGGATAAAAAAATAGGAGGCATTACTTTCTGACTAAACCTTGTACATTGTAAGTCTGCTGCACATACCAGGAGGGCCAATGAATTAAGAACTGGCTGTGCTGTGTTTTTCCTGTTTGCATTATTGGCACTCGTTTCCATCTGCGGCTATAATAAAATGGTATGTGAATGCAACCATATAACATTTTTAAAACTACTTTTAAAGGTGTTGCTTATCAACTTTGCAAAAGGAAGTGCTGAAACTGGCCACTGTCATTTGTCCATACAGTTTTGGCACCTCTTTAGGAAACTATTCATCACTTGTTGTAGTTCATATTGAGAAATGCTAGCAATTTCCTGGCAGATATTTTGTTTTAATTCTTTCAGGATATGTGGGTTTGTCTTGTACACATGTTTTAATTTACGCCAGAGATAGAAATCACAGGGGGTTAGGTTGGGGGACCGGGGGGGGGGCATAAATCTCTACTAATAATGCTGTCCTCAAAACACATTTTTCAATTTGATAAATAAACAAACTGGAAGTGATACACAGTGAAGCGAAATAATAACTTTTAAAAGTAACATTGAGTAGAAATGAACACGTAATGCTTCACTAACTTTTATTTACACGTGGTACTACATATATTTCCAGATGTCTGCGTCATCAGCTACCTTTGACTGCTGGAATGATTAGTTGTATTACCTCTGGAATCTTAAGGCTCTCCTACTGGGCATGTAATGAATCTGTGGAGTACATTGTCTTCACGGGAATTTCAAAAGCATTGACTCATATTTTTTCAAGAAAGTCTTCCCCATATTTTCAATTTCTGTTGGTCTTTGTACTTGTATCAAAAGATGGATGCTGTTTTTAATGTTTTGGCTGGAGTTTCAAAAATGGTATGCTACTGCTGATTTTTGTGTGTTTGTACTTTGTGCGCCTAAGATGTTCCTTGAGGCAGGTTTCAACATTCCTTTTAGTTTTTCCTATGTATATTTTCTCACAATCTCCACAGCTGATTTTGTAAATTCCTGGTTTCTTTAAAGAAGGGGTTACATCAGATCTGTTTGATTTAATTAAGTTTTATGTACTGTGTCCATTTTGTGGGGCTAGCACTGTTATAACCATGGAAGATCTTTTGGAATTTTCTCATGAACTTATGGTGTTTAGTGAATTTCTTTGAACCTTTTCTTTTCTGTTGTTGAAAGTGTTGTCTGATATCTGTTTCTTCTTTTTTAATTTCTGTTGTTTTTTTATATATGATGGTTTTAACAAGTCAGTACCTGGAGGAGAATGGTGATAAAGTGTGCTAAAAGAAGATACAATATCTAGTTTCAAGTACAAGGACAGCTATTTGTTACTGATAAACAACATTGTAGTTTTGTGATTTACACCTCTGTGGACATATTGGTGCTAGATATTGAGAGGGATGAAATGTTCATTCAAGAAATGCTAGAAAAGTTAATTACTTTTACAAAACATATTTTGCACCTTTTGTTTTACAATATACTTGCATTGACTGAGCCATCACAGTATTTAGATTTATTTTATTACCTGTTTTGAGATATAAATTGAGCAAATCTGTGTGACTAACATTAAATAGGTACAGCAGAGGAATGTAGATATACGATAAACCATGTAATTGAAAAAGCAGCTTTTACATCACAGAGGGAATATATTTATGAACTATGTTTTTAAGTATGAATACTAACAACTTCCACTTCTGAACAGTTGCAAACCTTTTGTACTTGGTTTTCACAATGACAACCATTTTAAAGCACCACAAAAATGAGAAAAACAGCACTTAGAGCTTTAAGGGTGAATGTAACCAGTTTTATGTGGGTTAACACTAGTGAGACTGTACATTGCATACTAGTTTGGTACATTTATGCTATGTACATTAGAATTATTGTAGAGGCTGCGTACATACGCATTTCGAAAACTATGGTCAGTCCAGATGTGTGTGTTTGGCAGATAGATGCTCTCCCATTTCCTGCCTTGGACCAGATGTGTTACTTGACAAGGGGACAAAATGCTGAAAAACCCTTAGCAGCCTATGAGCATGGGTGGCCTTGTTTTTTCACTTGCATATGGGGCCATGTTTGAAACAAGGCGAGGGGACTGTCTCTTTGGAAGCCGTGTGTTGATATGTTTTTGGTTTGTCGGGAAAAATATGGCCCGTTAACATGTGAAGGTAGTGAGGTATATAAGTAAACTATATTAGGCAGAAAAGTGAAATAAAACTAATAATCAAGACAATACATTGATTACTTTATAGCAGCATAACAACCCTGAGATATCATTGGAAGCTCATGCCTTGAGAAGAGGATTGAACCTCATACCTCACATCGAAAATCTTCCTAAAAATCCAGACCTGCCTAAGAACGTACAAACAGACACAAATGGTGCCCAACGTCGGGGTCCCGAAACTGTTAAGTGGAATTTAAGGCAATTTTGGAGTAATGCCCGATGGAACCTTCATCTGAGAAGACAGTGAAGGCGGAAAAGCAGCCCACATAGCACCCTGATGATCTGCCAAGAGGAATGGCTTCCTGCGCAACATCACTGAGCTTCAACACCTATACGAGAAAGGAAAACCCTACACCAATAAGTCCACCCTATTGAAGTGATAAAATGCATGTGAAGTGCATAAGTGCAACAAAGGCTGCTTAATGTTAGCGGAGCAACACAATGGCTCTACGAACGAGCAGCAGAAACTGTAAGTCACATTTGTTAAATAATTGTAAAACTAATGGTATGTTGAAAGTCATGTTTCTAATACATGCAGTTATTTGAATAATTGCAAAACTGATAGTATTTTAAAAAGCAGATCTATAGTATATGTGTTATGTGCTTTTGAAGCAGGTGTTAATGCTGAGCTAAGTCACATGAAATCCATAATGGAGGGGCAGGAACACTCGCAGGAAAGAATTGTCAATTAAGGGATACAATTACGCATGTTACTGCCATTCAGCAGAAAATGGCGGACATGCTGGAAGCAAGGTCTTGCGAACTCGCAGAAGTATGCGCGAGATTTAACAGTTTACAAATAGGCTCACATCAGACCAGTGCTCCCGCTGTATCAGCTGTACCGACACCTAGTGTAAGTAGTGAAGCAAGGTTGAATGACTGCCACAACACTCCTTCAACCTTGCCTCCTGTAGTTTTAAGTGTGGATGCAACAAGTGTACCTGATGCCGCTCATACACATACACCATTTCTGGCTCATTTTCTAAACAATATCCTGATTCCTACATTTGCTAGCACTCGCGACAACACCAAGCAATACTTATTTTATACCATGTGCGGAATTCTGGACAGGTATAGAATGATTTTAGTGCACTGAGGCCTACTCGGGCAGTCGCTTAGTTGGTTCTGGCTAACCATAGGAGACCATGTTCCATATGAGCAGTTCGAGACAGCCTTTCTTCAAAATACTGGAACAGGAGCGCACAGTATCTGGTAAGGAGTCAAATAAATAATGGTCACAATGAGCAAAGTCCACAGGAATCTCCTGTTTACTATTTTCTCCGGCTTGCACAATTAGGTCAGCTCCTGGAGCCACCTGTGCATGAAGGCTTGTTTCACTTCTATCTCGGCATTTTACCGACAACATAAAGAACCACATCATGGTTGCTAAACCAAGTGCCTTGGGGGAAGCCATTGAGCTGATTACTGCTCTTCAGGGACACGAAGTACCTTTAGGGGCTCATAGGCCATATAATTGGTACAACAATGACAAGACAAGGGCATCCGAGTTGTCAAATACCAATAGAAGTAACAATTCTGCTGCAAGGCAGAGGTACCAAGAGCGTTCTCCGTGAAACAACAGCAGACAATATAGGTCCAGAAATTCAAACCAGCAACAAGAAAATAACTGACCACTCAGACATTACCAGGAGTTTCCAGTGAATTACTAGAGATTTTCGTGGAGTTCCAGAAGGCACAGACTGGAAAGGAGAATCTGCAGACAGCATTACAATGGGTACCAAAATAGGCCAGAGAACTTGAATGTCAGAGCCCATCATGGCAAATAGAGCGATAGGCCAAGCAATAGGCCACAGGGAAGGGAAAGTCCACAGCCCAACATCATGAGACAGCCATGTCCTGCCACACCGCCAACACACATGGCTGTATCACCGATTAACGGGGGTCAAGCAGTGGCCTTTACACAGCATACACAGAGTTCGGAAAACTGAATTCAGGCAGGATTGAAAGATCCAGCAGAACGCAGAGGTTTATTCGCATGATATAGGGGGCATTGCCACAGCAAATTTAAATAACATTGGCCAAAACAATAATTCAGGAAGTGGAGTAATAAGCAACCTGCATGACAATATAAGCAGGTCTAATGACATGGATAGTCCACAGGAAATACCGTATTTACGCAAATCTAATGCACACCCCATATTTGAAACTTAAAATTATGAAAAAAAAGGGTATGTATCGAATGTAAAGCGCATCAATGACAGAAAATAGGTAATAAATATAATTTATTTAATACAACAATGTATTTGTCGTATCTATAAACCATCAGATTATAGAATTGAAAGTGCCCAATTGTTAAGTGACACATTGTTAAAGAACAAAATTGTTATGCGTTGTTTTTTGCATCCTGTTGTTTTGATAACTTCCTTTGTCCCCTTCTCAGTAATAGTGTAGTTCCACGCCATATCAAACAAATTGGTGTCTCATCAGCGTTGCCATTTGTCCCATGCATTTTTTTTCTTTCTTTCTTTCTTTCTTTCTTTCTTTCTTTCTTTCTTTCTTTCTCTCTTTCTTTCTCTCTTTCTCTCTTTCTCTCTTTCTCTCTCTTTCTCTCTCTTTCTCTCTCTCTTTCTCTCTCTCTTTCTCTCTCTCTCTTTCTCTCTCTCTCTTTCTCTTTCTCTCTCTCTCTTTCTCTCTCTCTCTTTCTCTCTCTCTCTCTTTCTCTCTCTCTCTCTTTCTGTCTCTCTTTCTCTCTTTCTCTCTTTCTCTCTTTCTCTCTTTCTTTCTTCCGAAGTGAAATGATATACCGCTGAAACGGTTGTAGTTTGTCCTCAAAATCTGCAGGAAACTTCTGGCACATTGTTGTATGGCGTCTTAGAGATAAACCCGTCTGCTGCATGAAACGATCCACCCATCCATGGCTAGCCTTAAACTCTTGTTTCGGAATGCCAAGAACTTCAGCCTCCTCTTTAGTTTTCTTTCGTACAGTGTCACTAGTCACAGATTGTCCATTCTTCCTCTTTTCATGCACAAATTCCAACACTTTTTCATCTTCAGGACGTCTTCCTTTGCGAGGACCTCTAAATTTCTTCCTACTAGCTTTAGTAGCAAATAATGCCAATTTCTGTTTTCGCCACAAGTGAACATTGCTCTCTGATACATTGAACTTCCTTCCTACTTTCTATTACCAATTTCCCCCCCCCCCAGAATAAAGGATTAGTTTATGCTTTAAAAAAGCATCATAACAGGTTCTCTGTTTGCCCTTGCCTTCCATATAACTAAAAACGCTCAATAATAGGACAATGATAAGTGAGTGGCTAGCTTATCACGAGTTTCCGGATGCATCTTAACTCCAGCAATCCATTGTGACCTAATAAAAGAAAAATTTGAATGAAGTTACTGGCGTTCTATGCAACGGATTTGCACTCGAATCTAATGCACACCACAATTTCGAGTACTACATTTGGTCAAAAAAGGTGCGCATTAGATTTGCGTAAATACGGTAATAGAAGCTCCAAAAGATAAGATGATTATAACTGGTGAAACGTATTATTTTATGATAGTGGTGCGTCAGTTTGTCTGCAAATCAAGTTTTTTTTGGATTACCTGAAAACGAAGAATCCAAATTTGCAAACTTTGCCTGTACGGAATACCTTCTGTGTTGTGACTGGAAGATTGAAACGACGCTATATTACAACAAGTCTAATTACTGCGTACATTGGAAGCATAAATATGGAACTTGTCTGTCTTGTGATAAAGAATTTAGTGGTTGATTTGATCATTGGAAACGCGTTATTGATAGCAAAAAATGCAGTAATAGATTACGATCTCTCTAGTTCTAGTTTAAAAAAGGGTGGGTTTTATGCCCAAGCACTGCGACCTTAAAGATCTATTGCGCATCCCCCCTTTCATCAGTTAAGTAGTATGTTGCTCGTTATGAACTTAAGCAGACTGCTAACTGAGGCTTTCGATAGTTCATCTATCTTTGGAAAGTGATTACCAAAAATACTTGCTTTTTGATTCGCAAGAGCAGGGCAATCAAATAGCAGATGAGTAACAGTCTTATCTCCTTCTAGGCATCTACTACAGATAGGGTTGTTAAACAGTCCCATTCTGTATAGATTAAACTTTAGGGCACAGTAATGAATCCTGTTGCCCATGCAAGCCTTCTTTTGTTTAGACCGCGCAGGTACTTTGCCCTGCTGTTATCCACGTCTGTAATAAAAAACTTGGAATGTCCGCAACCCTCAATCAAGTTCCAGTAGTTTTTGTGTTCTGCTTGAGCCCAACACTTGATAGCCTGTTTCACTGGTCTGTAGGACACCCCCAGTGGGGTTTCGCTACCAATCTTGGCTGTTTCATCTGCTTTCTCATTGCCTGGTATACCTGTGTGTCCTGGCACCCACATAAGTTGAACCTTATTGTGATCAGCCAGTGTCATTAAGGATTCCCGGCATTCTGAGACGAACTTTGATTTTATTGATGGAGATTCAAGTGCTTTAAGAGCAGCTTGACTGTCTGAGAGAATAAGAACACTTCTATTCTTATATCTCCTTTTAATGCTTTCCATGACACTGGCTAGGATTGCATAAACCTCAGCCTGGAAAACTGTAGCTAAGGTACCCAGAGTATAAGAAATCTGGGTGCCATTACCGTAAAGCCCAGCCCCCATTCCTGATTTGGTTCTAGAACCATCGGTATACCAGATTGGGCCTTTGTTATTATGAGGTTTTACCAGTCTTTCCCATTCAGCCCGCTGTGGATAGGAGACCGTAAAATTCAATTCAAACTTGAATCTTGGTTCAAGAATGTCAGTCCTCATGTTGAGTATCTGTTGTACATTCTTGTCGCAAGGAAGCTTGAGATTAATATGTCCAGTACTAGACACTTTAGTTTGGCGACAAATACAGTGATACATGATCATGGCTTCTGCCTTCATCCATATGTGGAGAGGTGTGAGCCCAATCAGCATCTCCATTGCCACAGTTGGAGTAGTTTTGAAAGCTCTCATAATTGAAATGCAAAAGGTCCTCTGTAATTTACAGAGTTCCTTTCTGCATACCTTTAAATTAACTCTAAGTCACCACATCAGTGCGGCATAGGAGAATATAGGTCTAACCATAAATTAAATTGAGATTTATTTATGGACGCTCTTTAACTACTATGGTCCTTAGCGTCCCATTCTATATTGGGCATGAAAGATCGGTAAATTTGCTCAGAGGCCTCTTTATCAGGCTTGAGGTTCTTTTATGTGCCGTAAATCTACGACACGGGACCACCGGCTTTACTTCCCTTCCAAGGAAGCCATGCTAAGGATTTTTATGCCCGAAAAAAAAAAAAAAACCATCGCCCTCCGCCGGGTTTGAACCCGCGACCCTGGGAACTAGAGGCTGGTACCACTAGTCCACGGAGGACGACGGTCTCACTATGACAGTGTATATCCAATACACTATACTAGGTTTCAGACCCCATGTCTTACCAAGCATACCTCTACATGTCCAAAAGACTCTGTAGGCCTTGGTAATACATAATTCCATGTGATGTTTCCAAGTTAATTTCTTGTCTAAAACAAGCCCAAGATATTTAACTTGTGTTGAATAGGGCACTACTTCACCAAAGAGTGAGAGTCTGATTAAATCAGGCCCCCTTCTCCTGGTAAAGGGTACCACTACCGTTTTGCTTGGATTAACAGTTAGATTATTCATCTTGCACCAAGCTTCCACTTTCTTAAGAGCCATTTGTAGCACTTGAACTATGTGAGGGAATTTCCCTCTTATGATTATGCAATATCATCTGCAAAACCAACTATGAAGTAACCATCACTATTGAGTATGCAAAGAAGTGTGTCCACTACAAGGTTCCATAAAACACCCCCCTGCGGGCAGCCCCTCTCCATGGACACATCCAGCGTCTCCCCACATAGATTCATGGTTATCTTCCTTTGTTGCAAGACAAAACGTATCCACTCACAAAGGAGTGAAGGTACATCGTGTGTATAAAGGGCGTCTGACACTACATCACAAGATGTCCTGTCAAATCAAGAAAAGCACCAATGGCTATTTCTCTGGCATTAAGCGCCTTCTCAATAGTCGAGACCACTTGATGAAGTGCTGCTTCCATTGATTTCCCTATTTGATAGGCAAATTGGTATTTGTTTAATTGATGTTCCATTAAAACATTATCCCTAATGTGCCTATCCACTAACCTCTCCAGAGTTTTAAGCATAAAAGAGGAGAGACTTATAGGGTGATAAGCCTTAGCCTGGGCGTAACTAGGGCACCCTGGTTTAGGTATAAACACCACCTTTGTTTGGCTCAAATATTCAGATTCTTAAATACAGATCTACGGTTAGTTGTTTCATCAACATTTGCAATAATTCTGATGGCCTTCTTCTGTAATCTGAAAATTTTTAAAACATTTTTTTTGCATTTGTGTTTCCCCATAATGAGATCCCATATTGTATATGAGAATAAAGAGCATAGTATACATCTTTTAAGCCTTCCTATCCATAATTCTTTTAGCCTGCCTGTTACATATAGACCTTTGTTTATTTTTTTAGTTGTGTGTTCTATATGTTGCTTCCGGCTAAGATGTTTATCAATTACCACCCCAAGAAAATTTGTTTGAGCTGTCTCAGGAATATTTTCATCATCAATATCAATTTTCATGTTCTTTGAACACTTTTTAAGCTCAAACCTCATCCAACATGTTTTATTAACATTTATGCTTAAGTCTAAACCCATGAAATATTGTTTTACTATTTTTAATATTTCATTTGCTTTGTGTTTAACGTCGTTTTCGGAAGATCCTTTAATTAAAATTGTAATATCATCAGCATATCCTACTGCTGTACCACCATTCTTCTGTATTAACTCAAAAAGATCACGTATATAAAGTAAAAATAAAGATGGTCCCAATTTTGATCCTTGTGGTATTCCTTGTCTAACAATTCCCGATTTTGGCTATCTTTTCCATTTTTCCACTTATATTTTATAATTTGTTTCAATCATGTGTGTTGGATTCTTTAAATATGATTCAATCCAGTTTTGTGCAATTCCACGTACTCCATATTTATTTAGTTTTTCTATGAGAATATCCAAGTTCACAGACTCAGAATCAAAAGCTTCACCAAGATCAATAAATACTGCAATTAATCTTTCTCTATTATTTAATGCGTTTATAATTATCAACTTTTATGCGTAATTTTAACTTGTGTTCTGCCACCTATTGAATAATACAATAAACGCAATGAATGCTTCGGTTGAACATTAATACACATTTCCAAAAATATACGTAAGCTTATTTTTCTCCAATGCAATGTTTTAATGCCAATTGATGTTTTAGAACTTTCAATTTCATTATTGTTGATGGAAATGAAACATGATAAACTGAACATGCCCTATTCCTGATAAATAATACTGAATTAAAAGGAATCCGGAAATGAAGCAACATGACTGGAAGTTCCTCCAAAACTGCTCAATCAGCCCCAGTTTGTTGCTCTTGGCCATGAGAAAAAAAGAAACCCAAAACACAGTAGTGCTACAGCTCACTCAGTAAACACCAAGGAGATTAGGGATCCTCAGAAATCGAAGAGTAATATTTATAAGATACGCTTTCATTGCAATTTGTTACATTTCAGTTCATATAATTATGAAAGGAAGTAAGATAAAAAGTTTGAAACAAAGCTCTCAACATGGCATAAGAATAAGGGAGAAAATCATTCTGACAGCAGGCAAATACGGGAGTCAGGAGACTGTTAAAAAGGGGGTTCAAATACAGGATAATCTGGGACATATGGGAGAGTTGGCAACCCTAACTAGATGCATATGCAAGTAATGGATGCAAATCTCTTACTATGAGCATAAAATATGAAACGACTAAACACCACTTAAATATGCTTTGTGTCGATATTTATCTGTAATTGTCTATCATCTTACTAATAAGAAAGAAGTCAAGTATGAAAGAATTGCTATAAACTCAAATCCTTAAGCCAACTTTTAAAGATGTTAACAGAGATATGTGTAGTATAAAAAAAAATCTGTGATTACATGCTATAAAGGCAATTATATGAAATGGCATCTTATTTTCCTCAAAACCTGCAGAATTCCAGGTGTTTATTTATTCATAAAAAGGGTTTTCCATAAACCTTTACAATTTGCTAATTGTAACAGTCATTTGCATTTAAAAATAGTACAATGCAAATTTGAAACAAATTAATAACCAGTGCCATTCCTGCTTTCTTGTAATCATGAAAGTTTTAAGGTCTAGTCAGATTAGACTAAGGACATGTTATGGCACATTATTGTAGACACACAAACTTCTTTTTCATATATTTATTGTATTCTGTCTAGGCTTAAAATAACAATATAGTGTTAATATTGTGAAAATATATTTGAATTTTTAGGTTTTGTGTTTTCCACTTTCCTGACAATGTGGCTGAAGATGCTGAAACATCACCCAGTGAAGAAGAGAATGATGCAGAGTCCAGTGATAAAGAAAGTACTGAGACAAGACAATTTAGTCCTGTTCCTATGAAGTCTCCAAATTTCATTCTGAGGAAAGATGGTGTTTTGTTTCGTGGCACAAAGCAGGAGAAAGTGTGTCAGATTTGTGAAAAACCAGGAGATACTGTAAAATGCAAGGGCCCCTGTTGTGGTTCTTACCATCTTGAGTGCCTTGCAGAAAACAAAAAAGAAATACCTGTTATAGAGAAAAGTAAAAGAGGCAGATCTAGAGGCAGTAAGATACACATTATTAAAGGTGAGTGTAACAGTAAGATACTAAAGAGAATAAAATTTTAGGTGACAGAACATGCAAAATGGGCAAATAAATAAAAAAAAAAAATGCAGGGCTAGAACATTTATCGAAACAGAGTTAAGTTATAAAATACTTATTACAAGGAATTTACTCTTTTATTATTATAGGGCAGTGAACTTGTATTGTAATAAAAGAGTCTGGTCTTTGTATTGTTATAAATATTCACTTGACACAATTAGTTGTAACTTCTTAATTTATTTTAAAGTCAGTGGTCCTCTTTCAGTTATAAAATTACTATTAGTTAAAATAATATGCCTACCAAGTTACATTCCTTTGATCTAGCTTTTATAGTGAGATATTAATTTTTAATCCATCCCTGTGGGGAATTGGTCAGTGCTCTTGACTGGCATGCATGGGTAGCTGAATTCAACTGACAGCCAGGGCAGGGATCTTTCAGTGACACAAAACTTCCATTCTGGGTTCAAGACTGGGCGCATGTGAGGTCACTTCATTCCCAAGCTATGGAAGGCAATTGCAAATTATTGCGGTATTACCTTACTTAGTTTGCTCTTGAACAGAACATCCATTATCATTTATTCTGCGATTTAAAGACAACTTATCACATGATAAATGAATGCAAGTTATATGTCATTTGGGGAATAATCCTAATTAAAGTAAAATTCCTCCCTACAGTCATTTGTGTTTCAATTTACCAAATAGCAATAATAATCAGAATTAACTATTATAGCTTTCATACAGTATATTAGTATTCATCTAATGAAATGCCATAGTGCCATTATTTTTGTACTCTGTTGCCTGAAGATGTCAGCTGTGTTTTGAGCATGAGCTGGTGATCCTTGGACTTATAAGCTGAAACTTACTAAGGTGATAATTCATGAACTTGAAAAATAAAATATACAAGAATAATCCACATACATTAGAAGAACTGAGACAATATAAAGGTGAAATTGTAGTACTTTCACAAGAGGAATTGTGTGAGAATGCAACGTTTATTACAAAAAATTTGAAAATTATTGCCAATATAATTTTCAACATCTCCTGTGACAAAGATAGGGTGATATTGTTACTGTAGTTGAGAAATCCATGCAAATGAACCCAGGTGTTATGTAAAAGTGATTTTCCTGGCTAACACCTTGCTAATAGCCTGCCAAGCAGGCCTTGCTTTCTCAGTGCTATGCAGAAAGATAGCATTTTAGTGTATCACAGTGTTCATTCATTTTATTTATCTTCTTCAGAAGGAACAAAGTTTTAGTATAGATACCCTGTAACAAATTTGTTGACCTGTGAAAGGTTAGGGTGTTTCTTTATGGCCAATGAACTTAAAACAAATAATTACTGCCTCATTGCAGTAACGCATTTTAATAATTGATCTCGATGGTGTTACTGAGTCACTTTAGTATTATACAAATGACGTAATACTGTGGAAAAGAAAATGCCTCTATGTGGTGCATGTGACTGTGATGTCAACAATAAAGCATACAGGAAAACTCATTTTCATAATTTTCAAAATGGAGAAAAATCTCCCATAAGATATAGGATATGGGTAGAACTTTGCAAAAGAAAGAAATTTTTGCCTGGTCAACAAAGAAAAAAGAACTTGTGTTCATTCATTAAAAGGTAGTGGTGAACCTAAATGGTGGACAGGGTAGGTAAGTATGACTACCCAGGATTTTCAGCAAAGTATTTAGTATATTCATTCCATCATGGATTTAAATTCCTGCAAAATTATTGATTTTGAGCTTGTAAAGAGGTGTGGTGAAAGGCTGCGTGTGACAACATACTAACTAGGTTTGCAGAACAGGAAATGTGTAGAATTAAAGAAACATAAAGGTGTAAGTTATCTGTTAACATCCAGAAGTTGAAGCTGAATAAATGTGATGTATAGCATTTGTGTAAAAGTCTAATGAAAAAAATTAAAAGTGTAGAAAAAAATACCCAGAGCTAATGGCATGGAAACCCAGTATAAATAACCATTTATAGTGGGAAAGGACACTACAAAAGAAAACAAGGAAAGAAACCAGTATACAATTCTATAAAACAACGGCAGTTCCAGTGTTAGTGTATGGCAGTGAAACATGGACTATTAAAAAAGGTCCATGTTTGAAGTAAAAATAAATGCGGCTGGAATGAGCTATCTTAGAGCAATTAAAGGATGTACTGTACTGGACAAAATAAAATATGAAGAAGTAAGAGAAGATTTAGGTATCTGTCTAATAAATGACAACATTGAACATTACAGGAACAAATGGAAAGGTTGCTTTACAGAGGATAAAAAAATTCTGATTTCCCAAAATGGTTTATATTTATAGACTACATGGAAAAAGAAGCATTGAAAGACCAATGAAAAGATGGAAAGAGACTTGAGACCAGAACAGAAGAAAGCTCCTAACCCGTGGTGGTGGTGGTGGTGGCGGTGGTGGCGGCGGCGGCGGCGGCGGTGGTGGTGGTGGTGGTGGTGCCATTTTAATTGAAAAATTCACCTCTCTTTTTCATCATATAGAAATGAACATAAATGGCTAGAAAATAGTGTATGTAAGTCTTGTGAACATGATGAATTATTGGAGGAAGAAGAAGAAGAAAGAAAGAAGGAAGGACAGAAATCAAGAAAGAAAGAAATTATGGATTAAAGTACTATGAAATGACTAAATTGGTCTGAAGAAAATTGCTTTGGATAGTACCTTCATAAAAGATGTCTCATATTCGACATTGTATATATACTGACATTTTAGAAAGTTATCATAGATTCGCCTCGGATATGCTCTGAAGAGAAATTTTTCATGTAATGGCCTTCAACGTAGATCCATGATTGCAGCGCTAGAGCACAATTTCAATGTAAATAAGAAAAGGCTGGTGTCAAAAGTCAGTACACCAAAGTATCTGGGTCTTGGATAATGAAAAATAATGAGGAATCTAATGAATAATAGAAACTGCTGATAATGAGTGAAGTAAAAAACAAATAGCTGTACTCACACTGTGTGGATTCATTACTGAACATAGCAATTGATCTGTCACTACCAAAGATATTAGTGAAGCTTGAAGCCTACATATTCTCCAGTGGTTTCTGGAAATGGGTTCTAATATTAAGCACTATACACATGGTATGATGACTCTTCTGGGTCCAATAGCAGTCCATGAATTAGTCCATACTGTAAACTGTTTGTAGCAGGAATATCACCAGGTCTTTTTAGCAGGATTATTGTCAGTGAGTAATTTTTAGCTCCCCTTTTGGTTTTTTAACACAAAATTATGCCTCATGATGTTGAAAGCATTATGATCCATAGTTAATTTGTGAAAATTAGGTGTTTGTTATAAAAATAGCCACCCTTCACTAATTTTGTTTTCATAGTTCGAGCTACATACACGTTTCTCATTCATAGGTATATATTCATTGCAGTTACACAAATGAATAGAGCCAACATGTTCATTAGTGTTCATACTGTCTTGGAATTGCAGTCAGAATGGTGTAATTTTTCGAAATTGCACTTTTTTGGTTCAAGCTGATAAGGTCGGATACCATGTTCACTCGTTTTAAAAGCAGATGCCGGACTAATGCCTGTCACATAGTATTAACTGGATTATGAGAAGTGATTGGTTACTTTTTAGGTCTGCTCTCTGTTTATAGAGGTAAATGATAACTTCCTCTAGTTAAAATCACATGGGGACTGAGTCATTTAAAGTATCTCTGTAATGCTGTCTATCTGTTAATATCTGTTGCATCCCAGCAGCTGGGTGATCTGATGATGCAACGCTTGTATTGAGGAAGATGTAATGTGATAACTAGGGCCCGGATTTTTAGGTTTTAACCTATATTTTTCCTCGCTATTTAATTAACACATTTCAAGATATATACTCGTTTCACACTTCCTGGAGCACAATATCCGAATTTCATTACACCTAAAAAAACCTAAATGAGGGGTTGACACCTAAAATAACCTAAATAGCTGTTTTTCCTGTTTCGAAATGAATGTTATTTTCGGATTGAAACTCATTGTAAAATTATTTCCACCACTTATAGCCAGTAGATAGTTCAAGTTACTACAGTTAAACGCAGCACATGTGACGTCGTGACACCTGGATGCAGTTGATAGAAGGTCAGGAGGAGCGTACTTGGCTGTCTGCTGCCATTTACTCTGCCGAGCACTTAAAAGACGTTAAAAATGCTGTCAATGAATTGGATGAAAGAGAAGCTTCCTGCATTGCCAAAGCTAAGAAATCACTCGAGTGCCCCACTCTTGCCGTTTCCCTTGCATACATTGACACATTTTTGTTTTATACCATGAGCTACTCTCCAGTTGGAAAGTACAACTTTGCCACCGAAAGATGCTCTAGATATCATTGGCAATGTTTCCAGTAAAGAAATGCCTGGACCAGTGGGAGTTGCATGTTCTTCGAAGTTGCAGAATATTCTTCAATGAAATCCTGCTTTTGAAGATATGAAAATCATCAATTCAGTATTGCAGGGAGAAAAGTATATAGGGGAACTACCCCTAGAGCCTGCTGCACTGGCATATGTTGTATGCTCCAATGACGTCATGTTCCGTTGAAAGAACCTTTTCTTCATACAAGAATGTGTTACCTGATAGGAAATCGTTTACACCAGAAAATTTGAGAATGTATGTGTCTACTGCAATGCCAAAAAATAAATCTTACAACTAAGTACCAAAAAAGCAAAATTATTGATACCTGTACTCATCCACGAAGCAAAACATAACAAACAAAACAAAGAAACACATTTTCTCTAGTAAAATTGTAGATTGCTGTTAGACCAAGTATGAGCTGCATAGAGTATTGGTTTTTAACTTTTATATTAAAATAAAATGCATGACAGTAATGGGTCAGTGTGGTGTACACCAGAGTTTCTCAATCAACCTGTGCTCCACAGAGCCCTAAGGGCTCCATGAGCACATCCCAGGAGCTCTGTGCCCACTCCAGGAAAATAAAGAATATTAAAGAAAGGAAACAAATGGAATTGAAGTTAAAAAAATTATAAATTACATTCAGAAATTTGTAGAATTGAATTTCCTACCTGCTTTAACAGAGGATGCTTAGCAATTCAACATATCTCAGTTCCAGAGTCATAATAGTGGAAATAGCTGAAAACATATTCTTTGCGGCTAAGTGAAGGTTTTATGTAACCAATGAAAGTAAGGGAGTGAGTTAGGGGTTTGAAGGTAGTGCTCAACAGCAGTTACTGTTCCTGCTTGTTGATGGCAAAATGAAACGAGTATGAGAAAGAAGTATTTTTGCTAGAACTTGACCATTACCTCCCCCTCCATCTGCTTCCGAGGGTCATACGGTCACATCATTAGCTCCTAATTATTGTAGTGTGATACTCAGCTGACAAGGTTTGAGTGAAGAGCAGGCCTGATTATAAACATTTTGAAGAATAATCAACAGTTGAACTGGATGTAATGATTAAACTCAAGGTGACTACTGATACTGAAAATACTAGAAATATACTTACATATTTTTGCATACTGGTTATACTGAAATTTTACTGGACTTTGTGGTTAAATACTGGAAGAATTGGATGAAATATCTGCATAACAAAGCTTTATTTCAGATTAAATTTTCAAGTGATTGGTCCTTGGAAGATACTGTTAATCAAGTAAATATGTTTTGAATAAGTTGTTGTTTTACATGATATCCATTTTTCAATAATTTTTTTATCTATGAAATCATCCATTGAAAACATCTTATTCACTAAATAAGTGGAGGTTGGAGTTTCTGCAGATTTTCTTCCGTTTCATACTGCCCTTTCTTTCAGTTTCTTTAATATTCATATTACTTGGTCCTGATTCATTTGTATTTTCTTGTAAGCAATTTTGAGTTCGTGGATAAAGCAGATCTTTAGTTTCAGCTGTGCAATATTGTTGAATATTTTCATACAAGTAAATTTGTTCTGGAATGGGGTGAGGCCTTACGTTCTGTTAGCATCACAAATTTACACTTACAGCTTGCCCATTCAACTCTATCTCACACCACGTAACTCTAGACTGATCTACATTTGTAGAGAAATGGCTGAAACTAGGGATTTGGTTTCTTTTCTTTCTTTCTTTCTTTTTTTTTTTTAATTTATTACAAGTTCAAAAAGAGTTTTTGTTAGCTTCTGAACAACAGTGTTCCCATCTTCTTTTCCAGTAGTTACTGCTTTATTTAATTGGGATTCTTTCTGAACTACCTGCTTTAACCACTGAAGCAATATCTTGCAATGACGAAGTAGGAGTGACACGATACTTCTGCTTCATCAAACTGAAAGCCCAATCACAAGATAATTTGTGTGACCTACAGATGAAAAATAAGTCGCAATACAGCGCATTCCCTGTCATCACCCTCTGCATTAAATAACACTTGAGAGTATAATTCTAGTTTTGTGCAATGCAGTTGTCTGCATATAGAAAAACCTCTGTCTCACCAAGTCCGAAAGTTTTCTAAGTAGGGTGAAGCATACTTGTAAGAGAATTTGCTTCTTTCTTTATCACTAGAGTTTTCAGGAGCAAATAGTGGTTTTAAAGTGATTAATCACACATGACACCAAATATACTGATTTTATAATGTGACAAAAAATAAACTGGTACCGGCTACAGAGGGGTAGTTGCATTTGTTGAATCATGTTAAAGGAATAGTGACAGGAACTGGAATATGACCAAGGTGACTGTAGTGCAGGAGGAATATTATCTCTTCTTTTCAGAGCTTCTCTGTTTTGTATTACTGCCTCTGTATTAAAATTACCTCTGTCATTACCCCTACTAAGTGGTCTCTCATATCCTGTGTATAACAAAATAAAGTAATCAATGCAGGTGAGCAATGCAAGTACCAATTTAAAAACCAAAAACAGTATGTGTATAACACAGTTTGATGGTGAAGGGGTTTTAAATGGTTATTATTTTGTATTTCAAAAACCACCTGCCCAATATACACAGTTGTATCTGTAATTGCATTTTTCACACATTTCCAGCATTGTTTCAAGATGGGAGACTAGTTCAAGTAATTTCAGGATCATTCCAACATATGGCACTAGAATCTGAAAATCAACATTTTTAACCTGAACCTCTACCTTTTGGCTCTCCTCTAAAAATATGATTTGCGACTTAATTGGTGGTTTCCTCGACAGCGTCACATATATGTAAAAGTTATTGTATTGTGATGCAGCTGCTATGGCCCAAGGTTATTGGGAAGTCAGTGTAAACACAGTGCACACTATCGGCAGATAGTTGGAACCTTCTGGAACCTTTACCCCTCCTCCTCCAGAAAGTTTTCAAAATAGTTCTGGAATGGTCGAGAACCTTGTGGAAAGATTCCACTTACTATACAAGTGAGCGTTCTCACGAGAGAGGAGAGTTGAGTTGCATCAGTCAGTCATGAAGCGAGTTGGCGGGTGAGTTTCCCATGCGACATCAAGAGCAATTCTCCAAGTGAGTTGTTGTTATATGCAGCGAGTGCTACTGTGGAGGTCTTGTGTTTGACTCCCAAGTGAAGTGTACTGTCCGGCGTTAAGAGACCTATGTCATAAAGGAATTGAACTAGTTCACCTTAGTGAAGTGAACTCCCAGTAAAGTTGGACAAGATAACTTAGAACAGTGACAGTGAGCACTTAGTGAAGAGCAACAGTTGAAAAACTGGACAAAGTCACAGTATATATGTTCATCTCCCAAACCATTGGACCAATTTAAACATGCACATTTATTACTTCCATAGCAAAAAACTTTGGACGTTACACATTCCTCAGGGAAGGAGGAAAGGGGTTGAAACCTTATAAGTGATGAAGCATTAGAGAGTGCATAATAAATATATAAAGAAAGCAAACTTTGACCAGCATAACATCAGAAACTAATCAATTTATATTTACTATTAATGACAGGAGGAGACTTCTGTCAGTGGTTAGAGATTATTGCCATGTCCAGAATTTTTTGAAATGGTGCTTTGTGGGGGAGTAAGGAATCTGTTAGTCTGCCAGTTTTATCTCTATTTTGTTGAACATATATGCCAGTGGATTCTTATTCCCTTAATGTGAAAATTGTGGAGCCTATGTTATTAAATAGTTACAGAACCAAAGAGAAGATAACCAAAAGTTCAACATTTCATCTACTGTGCTATGCAAAAATGACTCGGCCACTTGGATAATCTTTTACCCTAAAAATGTTTCCAGGCTGTACAACATTTCCAGAATTTGGAAGAATTTTTTTGGGAAGGGGGATGGAGAGTATGAGCAGAAATTCATATGCTAATATTTCATTCCCATTTCCGTGCTAAGTTTTGCTCCACTGTTATGAATAGTATGGGAGCTTTATGAAATTACAGTTCTAAGAGGTAAAGAGTCAAATTCAGCATAAAATCCCTCTAGATCATTGTGCAATAATGTGACAAATAAAAACACTGGTTAACTCATAACAAACTTCATTTATTATGGGAAACGCATTACAAACCTAGCTTTGCAGCTCTGACTTACAAATCACTCACTTGCATTATATCATAAGTGCCTGACATTTTATTTTCTAACACCTTTTTATGGTCCTTTGTTGTTAGGGAGACACATTAATGCAATGTTCCAGAATTTAGTTGAACTTCTCGGAAAGTAGCCAGTCAAAGCCTCTTCAATGCTTGGCCGACTACCATAAGATTAGCTTTTTCAAATCTCCCACAGTTAAAGCCTTCATCCATGGCTTGGCCAACTGTATCATGTGAGTTTTGCCACAATAATTTCATAGAGAGTACTGAGGGTAAATTAATTAATAAAATTGTTAATTGAGATTTAAAAAGCCACCCATTCAACATCAGGTATGGCAGGTAGTAAGATTCACAGCTTCAAATTATGGCTGTGAAAACAAACCAGCAAAGCTGTTAAGCTTACCATAACATGCATTTCAATACTGCTGCAATATGACTCAAAGCAATACTGGAATTTTGTCAAAATCTATACCAGAAATACAATTTTAAACCTTCAAGGCAGTAGACACCCTGAAATTGGACTTGAGTTTATTGTATGGACCGTATTGTTGTTCTTGCCAATCACGCAACATCTATTGGAAACATATGTTTTTATTTTTTGAGCTTTGGTTGAACTTTAATGTATAGCCAAGTTTTGACAATATAATGTGTATTGTGACACTGGAGAATAAATTGAGATATTATAGGGCTTTTCAAAAAATATATTTCATTGCCTGGACGTAACAAAAATATTTAGTATTTCATAAAGTCCCTTAAAGTGAGAATGCACTGTTTCTTTACCTTACGATCAAAAATGTAGAGTAACAAATGAAACGGAATGTATTTTCATTGTGCCATGAATGCATCTGTATTTAGTTTCTAAATTATCTTCAACAACCATTAACCTTTTAGGAAATTATTTTTACTGTCTGGCAGCATAAGCTTTCAAATGAAGCTTGACTGAATCTTCAGGAATTGCGTTGTCTGAGTTTTCATGCCAAGTGTAAATTAAATCAATGAATGGTTTATTTATTTCTTCAGTTCTGTACATTTTTCAAAATATGATCTTGTACATGGAGTTACTGGATATTAATGGATCTTAGGCACTTTACACCCTGGTTGTTTATGTATAATGGTTCCTGTCCCTTTCCCCATTCTGAGTATTTTGTCATTCTTGATTATGTGCTCAATCCAAGTTATCACACTATGATACCGTTTGAACTAACCAACTCCCCATTTTGATTCACTTGTGCCTTTAAACAGAGTTTGAAAACGAAGGCTAGATAATACTAAAATTGAAGTGGTAAAGAAATTTGGTATTTGGGATAATACAAAACAACAGTGGTAGTAAGTTCAAATAATTTGATACAAAATGGATTGTCAGCATTCATACTGTGTAATATTATAATAGAAAGCAATCCTACAGTTAGTTCTATTGAAGTTATGTAAAATGCTGTCACAATTAGGTAGCAGTGTATGAGTTGCACATTACACCTTGAGGTTTTGTTTAAATATTTATGGAAAATTTTTCAGCCTCAAAAGTGTACTTGCATTTAAATTAACTTTAGAAAACTTAGATAGCACTAACAGTATATCTCGCCTTCCCTTATTGTTTGTATGTACTTATTTAGATACAAGAAGCAAGCTGTTTAAATAAATACTTATTATAGCATTCCCTTTAAATATTGGGAGACATTGCTTTTTGCAGTTCTTTCCAAATCTGCCACACTTCCCAATTTTAGCACATAACATACCAGCATGAAAATGATTAAGTCAACATCCATGTGAGATATTTTCATTTTTCATTACTTTAAATACTATCCTTAATCTTTGCTGTATAGAGGAAGAAAGGAGGTGGTGCATTTTTAACTAGTTCAAGATTGGCAATAATTAACTTCAAGGTTCCTGGCACATTAACAGTGTGGCACCTTTTGCTGCTGTCAGTTGTGATTTTCAGAAGATGAAAGGGAAATACCTATAAGAGATACAAGCAGAATTGAGTCAGTAGAACATACATAACCAATGTATTTTCTTCTGTAGAGTATGTAATGCAGAATTACATGTAGATAATTAATACTTTACAGAAATATGAGGATGTGGGGAAAAAATATTGTATATTGAATTGTAATAATATAATTCAGAAAGTTGTGCTTCAATTTACTATATGGCAGTAAAAAATACTTACCCCTCAGAGTTTATAAGTATTCATCTGATGGAATGGTACAGTGCCATTATTTTTGCATTGTGCTGCTGGTGTTATGAGAGCATGTGCCAATAAAAAGTACCTTTGACCTTGTAGTTCCTGGATAACAGTCATAGGGTAAGAACCAGCCAGAAATTTAAGTTGATAATTCATGAATCTGAAAAATAAGATGTACAAGAACAACTTGCATATACAGTGTGATTCTTTTGCTAGAGGCCCCAAACTTTTGCCTATATGTTGACCATTATGTGAGTTTTATGATGAAACTTTGTGTACGCATACCTTGAACAATGTAATGTAGTATCATATCCCTCCTAATAGGCTTGGACTGTTCCACTGACCTTGGCTCTGCTTAGTCACACGAACGTCTCCGCATGCTATACTCCAGTGTTGGCTTGGAAGCAGCATTGACAATGTCGTACACAATTGCAGAACGCGTGTTTCTTGTTCGTAACTACTGGCAAACGGGTTCATTTAAATCATGTCAAAGGGCATTTCGGGCTGAATTTGGTATGCAACGTGTGCCCTCAAAATGTTGTATTCAGAAATTGGTAACAAAATTACAGACGACAGGAACCTTGATCACACAGCATGCAGGTGGCTGGAAAATGAATGTGGGTGTAATGGAAGAAGTAAAGGAGCGATTACTGGCGTCACCATCAAAATCCTTGCGACAACTTTCCCAGGAAATGAATGTTCCATATTCTGCGTGTCAAAGAGCTGCTAAGAAAGCAAACCTCCATGCTTACCGTCTGACATGTGTTCGAGAATTGCAACCGATGGACCATGAAAAACGTGTGCAGTTCTGTGTATGGTTTCAAACCTTTATTAACCAGAATCCTGGGATTTTGGACTTTACTTGGTTCATGGATGAAGCGTGGTTTCATCTGAGTGGCTACATAAACTCTCAGAACACACGTACATGGGCACAAACAAATCCTCATGCCCTACATGCAGAACCTCTGCATGCTCAGAAAATTGGAGTGTGGTGCGCAGTGTCACATAGGCGTATTATAGGCCCTATTTTTCATGAGAATACGGTAAACACTGAAGAATACATTAGAATATACACTGACTTTGTCAGTGGGTTAACAGATGTTGAATTAACTCACGGATATTTCCAACAAGATGGTGCAACAAGTCACACGTCACTTGCAAGCATGAGGGAAATTGAAAGCTTTTATGAAGATTGAATCATCTCAGAAACTCTTTGGCCACCAAGATCTCCTGACCTAACACCACCCAACTTCTTCCTGTGGCGATGTCTGAAGGGAAAGGTATACAGAAATAGACCACGTACAATTGCAGAGTTGAAAGATGCTATACGTCAAGAGATTGAAGCCATTACCCAGGAGACTGATAAATGTATTCCAGAATTTTGAGTGACATGTACAAATGTGTTTGGATGTGAGAGGACCATTTTCAGCATTGGATGTGACGGTGCATAGTTCAAGGTATGTGTACACAAATTTTCATCACAAAACTCACATAAATGGCCAACATATAGACAAATGGTTGGGGCCTCTAGCGAGAGAATCGCACTGTATTAGAAGAACTGAAAAACAATATAACAAGAGAAACTGTAGGAATTTCGAAACTGGATTTGATATGTAAATGCTCTTTCTATTAAAAGATGTCGGAAATTTATGGTAGTACAAGATATCATTTTCAGCATCTTCTGCGAAAAAGGTTAGGAGACTAATGTAACTGTAGTTGAGAAATCTATGCATATAAATTAAAGGATGTGTGCAAGTAACTTCAATAGCTGACAGCTTGCTTCTAGGCTGTCAAGTAGGTTGTGGTTTCTCAGCATATTGCAGTGATCAATCTGTTAATATTCATCATATTTTTAGGTGTAATACATGTTTAAATACATTTATTAACCAGTCAAATGAAGGGCCTGTTCCTGATATAAAACAAACATAAGGCCAATGGATAAAACTCTTAATGTGCAGGAATGTCTAATAGCTTTGCAAACTTAGCTAAGATTTGAATAATTGCATTTAACAAGGCTGTAGAAAGCACATGGAGTATTAATATCGTGATGAGCTGCATGCCAAGCTATTAATTGGCTGGTAAGAGATAGAGATAACTAGCACACTCGCCCAGCATAAACACCAGAAATGCTTGAAGTGTTATTCAGAAGTTAGAAACAGTGAAGCAAAGCAATAATTTAATTGAATCGTGAGTCAGTGGATATACTAAAACTTCACTTACTTTGAAATTAATTGATCCTGTTTCGAAAGCACAGCTTGCTCTCAGCCTCAGCATGTTGAGAATTTGGGTTTGTAGACTTAGGTGACGTGAAAGAGGTGTCATCTGGTGTGTCCATGATGAACTCAACAATCTAAGTAGCTTCATTGGTGAAGTAACAGTGAGAGCTTAGTGAGGTGACAGTGAAAACTGGACAAAGTCACAGTACCTTTACTTTTTGGTTTAAGAAATGTGTATTCTTCAATAAAATGATCAAAATCATCTAGAGCATGTTTGAATGGTATAGAATATTAGTTTAAGCTTTCATTTGTTTCAGTTAAAATATTGACATATTATGCAATATGACAAATCATAAAAATTGAACATTAAAGGAATACATGACAGTAATAGCCAGTATTTTTAGCCTATAAGCAGTGGTATTCAAATGAGTAGTTACTACTTAAGGTATGCCAATTACACAGGCCTGTGAATTTAAAATTTTTGTCTGTAGCATGGGGCTAAACGGGTCTCTAAACCTAATTTTCGTATGTTGTATTCAAATCTGCTTTCCATTTTCTCGTATCACGTACTGCTTTTTTTGCATGCAAAAAGGAAATATGTAATATTTGAGTTTATTTCTAGCTTTTAAGTACAGTTTAAAATGCGTGAAATCATGCAAACTAAGAAACAATCTAAATTCTACAGATGCAACAGTTTGCATTGAACTAGGAAATTTCAAACATACCGTATGATTTTACTTTCTCCTCTGCTTTGTTGAAAACGAACACTGAGTTGACTTGTGTGTGTATGGTCCTAACGAGGGTTGTCTTTAATTAAATATCAACAGTAGTCGGCCATGATGATGTCCCATTGACCCTGGTGCCTTGTTTCCATTTCCTTTATGTCTTGGTGGAATCTCTCTCCCTTTTCTTCACTTAGTGCACCCAAGTTTTCAGGAAAAAATTTAAGATGCGAGAGCAGAAAATGCAATTTTAAGCTCATATTGCAACCGAGTGCCTTTTAAATTTTCTAGCAAGGTTTTAACAGTATGCTCATATTGGTCAACTTTAACATTACCCAAAAACTTGTTTATAACTTTATTGAATGAGTCCGAAGCTTGAAGCTGCATGTCTAATGATATTTTTAAATGAATGTCCCTCATGAGTTCAAATCTATGGGCCATCAAAAATGCCTTCTTTCATTTTTGATTCAGACAACATTGGAACTTTCTGAATAAGATGTTCAAAACATGGACATTTGTCCAAAGCTTTGACAAATTGCTTCATTATCCCTAATTTGATATGTAAAGGGAGTAGCAAACCTTTTGAGTCAATCAACAGGCAATTTTTTACATTTTTGTCCCTGGCACTGAATCTCTTCTTTTTGGTCAATTAGTTTCGCCCCAGTGTCTTTCCCTGGCTCTAGAGTCCCATTCACACAAAAAGCACGGGAATTTCGTGTACCCTGCTGTTGGCCAATAAAATACTGCACACTTTAAGATCACAGCACACGTACCACTTGTGTTCATTATATTTAATTTTTTATAGGACAATAAACAAATTTTGGTATGTTTCTTTAAGGGACGTAGAGTGAACTATTGGAACTGAAGCAAACATATAGCCATTGTGCAGGAGAACACCTTTCAGACTTCTCTTGCTTGAGCCAATAAATAGATGCCAATCTTTTGCTTTGTAAGCTGTTCCAAGATGACTTATCAAGTTAGGGATATCACAACAATACACTAGTTCCCCTTCCTTTACAAAATATTTCTGGAACTCTTCTTCTCGATGTCTGTACCAGTAGAAAGTTGTTCCAGGTCCTAAAAGACTTTAGTAAGATCCAAATCATGTACCAAATCATTTAATTCTGACTGGCTTAATGGATTTGGAATGTCATCTTCTAAGCTTGGGGACCAATTTAAATCATCTTTTACACTCAAAGCATCAGTAGTACTCTCTGGTAATACTGTAGGTGGTAATGGAACAGGAACATCACGTCCATGAGGCACAGCCTAATTGCTGATGGCAAGTTTGGATATATAATGACCGCCTTGTTTTCCCTATTGAATCCAGATATATTACACAGACAAAAATAAGTCATTAAAATGATTTTTTGTTTGTGCTATACCATAGGAACACCAAAAGGCATAGATGAACACACTCCCTTGCACCACTTAGATTTTCTACACAACTTTTACACAGAATATGAGGAACAAAATTCTTGTCTTGATCTCCTAATTTAATTTTTAAAATAGGTCAGTTACAAATTCTTGATAAACATGATAATGTTTCTTTTCTGCTGCTTTATCACATAACACCCACAGACATAACAGAAATTGTTAGGATTGCTCACACAGCCCCTCCTAGATATACCACTCAAAACACTTGAACTTGCCAATTTTATCCACAAATAAAATTCACAACACAATATGGCTTCAAAAGAGACCCGCTCAGAAGTAGTTAAAAACTGTAATGAGGATTTTAAGATAGGTTCCTGTTGATATCTTAGGCAATAAATGTTTGAGTTAGGTTCAACATTAATGTAAACAAAGATAGACAGTGGTACAACATGATGTCATATGATTTAGCATGTTTACATATTCTAATCAACCATACTGTAAGTTGGATATTCAGTGATGTTAATACTAGCATACTGAACTTTCAATTTTCTGTTGAAACAGAATTGTTCAAAATCTGTACATGATATGCAAAAACTATTATTTTCGAAATCAGAGCATCCAATTTCACCATTATGATGTAAAATATTGCATGCTGCAAAACCTTCGCAGGCCTGTGTGATCCATCGTTAAACTAAAAACATAAAATTCTCTACCTACCCTATGCAGTTTTATACACATTCTACACTATTCTCTATGTGTAAATAGAAAAATAATATTCTGCATGTAATGACCCAATTCTGGACACATTAGAATAAGAAAAGGAGTAGAAACTATTGAACATAATAACCAGTAGGGTATTGAGTGTACAGGATCCTGCGACATCAAGCAGCTCCATATACAGAGAACATGTTTTGTTAAATGCATTATTTGAAGAAGTAAACAATTCATTCATAAACCTTTTGAACTTCTATTATTTTTTCTTTTACCAACTTCTTGCATTACATTTCTCTTTTTGATTTCCTTCTATCTTTGAGTATGCATTCTCTTGTATAGTCTAAAGTTGATCACAATGTAGCTAAAATAATGTTTAATGCACTAACGCTGAATTATTGGTTTGACATTTCAGATCAAGAATCAGGCAATGAAAAAGCAGCTGATCTGACACCAGACACAGACAGAATAAAAAGCAAAACTCTTTCTAAAGAAGAGGAAAAAGCTGAGAAGGGTTCAGCCGAAAGCATCAAATTTGAACCTAAAGAAGAGGCTAATGAATTTCACTGCAAACGTTGTCAAGCAGGAGAACTTCCAGCTTGCTTTGCTTGTGGCAAAGATAAGGAGGAAAAGACAAATGTAGAGAAACGCTATCGCTGTACTATAGGTTGGTAGTTAGGGATTAACTTTATTATTATTATTATTATTATTATTATTATTTATTGAATTTCCAGAAAACAGAAAAGAAACCCTGTTGTGCAGAGCATATTAGGGTTGTAGTTAGACAATTACTATTAACAAACAGATTGAACATTACAATGAAAGCATGTTAAAGATGCGATGAATCAATATTACAAAGTGAGAATAGCAGCATTCTTTTTGAATATATAAAATAGAGGATTTGCCTGTTCATTGTCACAAAAGTTCAGATGATTGTGTAAGATATATCTTGATCTTCCAAATACAGAACACTCAAAAATCAGGTGCTGTACAGTTTGAGGGCATCCGCAGAAGCAGAATAATCAGCTCGGACATTGATCTTAAATCACTCGAAATATGACTTAAATTTGTCATGACCAGATAGGAATTGAATAAGTACAAAGTTTCTCACAAGTGTTTTGCTCTGGAGTCGATGCTGGATCTCGGGGAAAAAATATTTCTCTTGTAACATATCCTTTCTGGGTTGTGCCAGAAGTTTTTCCATTGGAAGGTCATGTGATTTTTAATTGCCCTTTTCAGATAACATATAGGAGCTCATCATATGAGACTTCCATTGTAGATTTTGGAGCTTCTTTTGCTAGTAGGCCTGCTTTCTCTTTCTGATGTACCCGTGTGTCTGCAAACCCAGGAGAAAGAGGCGTGGAGGCCGGTTTAGCTATTAATCGTATATCCGTGACTATTGGGTTTGTATTGTTCTTATCATTGATTGAGTTAAACGCTGCTTGTGAATCACTGTATAATTTTGAATTTTTGTTGTCTTCGCACCACTTTAGTGCTGACTTAATGTCCCAAAGTTCATCGTGAAAGACCAAACAATTTGAGGAGTGTGTGTTGTGCTGAAATATTTCAAGGTCATTTACATGTACCACGGAAACATGACCAACCATTTAAAGCTTGCTATGCAATCTATGCAAGTGAAGTCAAGATTGAATAATACAATGAAACCCTGATATTCACTTTCTAGCAGTTTATATTTTCCGTTGGTCATGAATTTTCTCTAAAGGCTGCATTAAAGGGTTCTCCTGTTATAAATATCTAGTAAATGCATCTATGTTCCTTAACTTGGGATTTTTGGCTCTAGTTATCTGGTTTTTAACATCAGTATATGCAATGATGGGAAATGTACAGAAAAAAAGTAATTAGGATGAATTAGTTACCTAAGAAACATTTACTCTATTAAAATAACTTTTTTGAAACACACCCAAGTTTCTCCCAATTCCATTGTTGACTATGCATAAATTCCAAACTCACCAAATTGTACACAATTATTTAAATCTCAACTGGTAGCCAGACAATGAAATGATGTGTGTAATATCCAGGACTCAAATAATTGATATTAAGGATGACAATGCTTAGGAGAAGGGCATATTTAAGGGATTGATTCATATATATATATATACTTACACCTTAGCTTCAAATATTTGTTCCCATAAGCAAATGGTGACACATTTATATGAACTTGATTTTGTGACACCAACTTTGCTTGTTTGACGATTAGGACATGTTTCGAGGGGTATTGTCCTTATCAGCTATATACCTACTAGCAGGAACTGTTTTAGCTGTTCCCTGCTTCTGTTTAGACACATCTAATGGGTGATGAATCTTTTGAGGTCACTCAGTCAGAAAGTTGAAATTCTTTCACATTATTTTATGATTGTGTGACTGTGTGCGTGGTTCTACCTGCAGGCTGCCTCCTGGCCAGCTGTCGGAACAATAGCAAGTGCAGAAACAATAGAACAGTAGTCATTTTGTGCCATTTCCCCATTCCAGAGGATTGCTTTTGGTCTTTCTGTTAGGCTATTGTCCTCGAAAATTATGCTTGTACGCAGGACCTATATCAGGGAAGATGCTCGCGCCCAGTTTGGTCAGTGTTGAGTTCAGTTTAGTGCTGTTAGAAGTAACAATTGGACAGTGTAGTTTATTTGTGAGTTGTAGCTCAGCAGTCAGTTGTGATTTGATTCGACGGATCATTTGTGTTGTACTCTTTGAGTGCATGCCAAAGTGACTCAAGTGTAACATGTTAGTGATAAATAAAGCTTGTTTTTGCAGTAACTGGTATTCTCATTTGTTGCAATATAAATTTTTTCCCTGATTTCGCTGCATTCTGAAGGAGTTTTAATAATCTAGCTTCTTGTTTTACCTCATATGTACAAAAATGTGTGGCAACTGCAGATTTATTTTAACTGTGTTAGTCAAGTTTTAGAAGTGTTCGTTCATGCTTGTTTCCAAATTTCTTTTGGTTTTTCCAGTGTATGTATATTTGGTCACAATCTAAGCAATTGTTTTTATAGATGCTGTATTCATTATGAGGCATTTTGTCCTTTGGAGATGCATTCAGTAAGTGTTTTAAATTGTACTTGTTTATGGCCAGAATTCTGTAATGTTCCTTAGATGTTTTTTTGAATCTTTTGTGTGCCCATGAGTAATATGTGAATTTGCTGTACTTTTTTTTTTCTTTCTTGGTTAACTTCAAGTTTGGAGGTGTGTTCTTTCATCTTTTAAACGTTTTGTTCTTGTTGTCTTTAATCCATTATGAAACCATTGTGCAGTGCTATGGTTTTGATTTGTTGTAATTCCTTCTTTTTGTAGTCGTCTGCTTAATGGAACCTTAAGAAGTCTCTCATCCTTTTAAAAACCAACTGTTGGTCTTGTATTGGGTTGAAGCTGTCTTTCTTCATTCTCTATCACCTACCTGTAGTAGATAAAAGGAAGTATTGCATTCTGCCCAAAATTTCAGTATCGAGATTTCATCCAAAATACATGTTTTGGGATCCGCTGAACCCCTCAAAGCCTCTTAAGAAAAAGGTTCACGTGTGTCCATCTGCAAACAGCATAACTCAAAAATGAAAAGTTGGTAAAAACTAAACTTGATATTTAAGCTCAACATCTTCAAAGGGTGCAACATGAAGATTTTCAAGAAAATCCCCCTACCACATTAATTTTCTCAAAAATGGTTTTAAAGGTTTTGATTAAAATACCACATGTATAAAGTATTTATGCCCAATAAAATGTGTATTTTGAATTTTTTGGGAATACCTATGAGTCCACTTCATTTTAAATGAATTTTGCATAACTGATAAACCATAAACAAAAATTACTCGACAAGCAATTTAGATGTCATTAAAACATACAAATGTATTTTAAATAACTCTTTTTGTGACATCAACCATTTCTGATATATTCATTGTTAATGGTATGGATTTTTCAATAATTTGTCATCTTATAAGTGCTGTCATTATGTAGTTTCTCACAATTTCATGGAAAGAGTTCAACATTTTAAGGACAGCATATAGGGACCTGCTTTCTTTTTTTTCTTTCTTCCAACAGCAAGAGTTTTATATCATAAATAAAGATTTGAGTTCCATTTCCACATATTCTAAATAAGCACTTCTTGCTTATTCCAAAGCAAAAGAAAATTATATATACATATAATGTAACGTAGTTAGAGGAATCACATTTTATATTAATACTATAACAAACATGTGTGACTACTTGTTCTTAGGAGATTGAGGACAGTGGTGTAAGTTAATATTTGGGGAAGAATTTGAGTCAATCAGTGACCTAATACACCACTTACACTAAATACTAGGAACATGTTTTGGAGATCAATTGTCCCTGTTTTCTACTTAAGTTCAACTCTGATTTGTTGTTGATGTAGATGATTTGTAGCCCTTATGTGGTGGCTCTAGCAACTTGCTGAAAAACTTTGGTATTTATCCAACATTTCAGTATTTAATTATACTGTTCACACACATCTGGACCTTTTCGTAAAATGTATTTCCTGTAAAATCTCAATATAAAATTTTTGGATGGAATACAATGCTTCCCCTACCTATTACATACATTGCAATGAAAGCAAAAATGTAATCTCGTTAAATTGCACAGTTAATGTCAGATAAATAGTTTGTAGTGTTAACCATTTCTGAAATATTCTTTGTTATTGATTTGAGGTTTTAAATTTATTAGCAGAAATTAAAATCAGTCACTTTAATTAATTCAAAAATTAAAATAATTTAGTTTAAGCATTTAAACAAACCAACCTAGATCAGATTTTGCTATGGCAGCATACAGTGTGATGACAAAGGCAAGGCAATGAAATTGGGTGAAGTAAATGGAAAAATTACTGTTAAATCAGCAAATGGAAGTGAAGAAATAAACAAGAGCTATGTGGAAAATGGCAGAAATGAAGGCACAAAAATCCAAGGAACAGAAGCCTCAAAAAAATAAAAAAATTTATGAAAGCACATGAACTATGCTGTTTGCGTGAAGAGGAAACAATAGCATCGCTGCAGAAGGTGACAGAGCTATTAAACAAGGACCTCAAAAGCACAGGAGGAGATAAAAACACTGAAAGCAGAAAACTAAAAATGCGAATACATTTCCCAAGCAAAGAACATGCAGATACTTGGAAGACAAAGAAATGGTAAACGGTGAGTATCTTAACCTCAAATAAGTTTTGAGGTGCTAAGAGAAGAGGAGCACCAGGATACAGGTGAAGTGATTAAAAATGAAGATGACGAAGTCATTCAAAGGAAAGCAAGTTATGATTGGAGGAATCTAATCTTTAGGAAACTGGAGCAGAATACGAAAAAACAAGGATGACAGAACATGAGCAAGATAGAAGATAAAGAAAGTGTGGTAGTGTATGGTGACTCGATGGTGAACATAAGCTTAAAAGGTGTAAATATGAAAGTAAACATTCAAGGCAGAATATCTGCCGAAAATTTTAGAAAATGAAAAGCTAGACAGTGCAGAGAAAACAGTGGTGCTGCATGTGGATACAAATGACTTAGAAGAATAAAAGGACAGAATGAGGTAATGGATCAAGTCTATAATACAATAAGAAGCCACAGGCCTAACTATGGGAAACCCCCTTTCACCATTTTTAGCAGAACTATATATGAGCCATTTTGAATGCCATATTACTAAATCTTTCCCACATCTATTCAAAACCTGGTATAGGTATGTAGATGATATTTTTGCTGTTGTTCCAAAAAAACTTACAGAAGATGCTTTGAAATTATTAAATTTACAAAAAAGATCTATAAAATTCACAATAGAAAGAGAAGAAAATGCCACTTACCTTACCTAGACATCAGGATCATCGGAAATAATGCACACAACAAATCAATGTTCAGCATTTACAGAAAACCTACTCACACAGAAAATTATATTAAAAACAATAGTTACAATCCTACAAGCCACAAACATGCAATTTTAAATAGCATTACAAACAGGTTAGTACATATACCATTGGAGATAGAGGAATACCAGAAAGAATACCAACACATTATCCACATAGCCACCATGATTGGATACCAGAAAAAGGCAATAGATAAGAAGATGAAGTTTGAAAGACAGAAATACATCCAACAAAGGACTACTTTACTCAGACAACAAAACCCACAAGCATATAGAAAGTACACTTACCACCCTTGGACACATCATAAATTTCAAAGGATTTTCAAGAAATACAACATACTCCATAGAATAACCACAATATACAGAAACTACTATGCAACAGAACAAAGACCCTATCCCCAACGATAAATCAGCCGGTATACATCAAATAGTTTGTAATGACTGTAACCTGGTATACATAGGAAGAACCAAAAGAAATCTTGAAATAAGGCTTAAAGAGCACATGAGATGCATTTTCCAAAAACAGGCAGATAAATCAGCAGTAGCACATCATTTCTGGTCTTCAAACCATGAAATCACTCCAAACATAAAACTCTTAAAACCGATCAACAGCAGCAATGAATTGGACATCTGGAAAAAAAATATATATCGTCAAACACAGGAATCACCTAATGAATTTCGAACTACTGCCGCCCAGCAGCCTTTGGAAGTTCATCAACCCAGCACCAAAGAACACCACTAACCCCACACATTCCCAGACAGTAACCCGGCAAAATCAATTGGAAACATGCTAACGATGGGAGCAAACAGTTCTTCTGAAGCACGTTCAAAGTAAGAACCTTTTAGTGATGTAGTGTAACAACTTCCAACTCTCGTTATTTTAAATGATGACACATCACTGTTACTAGTTTCTCAGTCTTCAAAATTAATTAACAATAAGAAGCGCAAAAAAGTGTTTCCCTGGGGCAGTTATTGTGGTAAACAGTATTACTGCAAGGAGGGACTGTAGTTATAAGTTGATATAAGACATAAACAAAGAAATCAGATGAGCATGCAAAGCATTAAGAGCAGTATATGTAGAAACAAATACATACATTAATGCAAGTTGTTTAGGAAGGGATAGGTGAAATAATAACCAAAGTTGTAAATATATGCATGGGACAGGGAAACTGAAAACTGGTCAAGAGTATGACAAAAAAATTAATATAGACACTGGTCAGGGGTATGATAAAGAAATATATATATATATATATATATATATATATATATATATATATATATATATATATAGATGCAGATCAGGGGTGTAAAAGAAAATTAATACAGGTAGTATTATAGAGCAGGAACACATTGATGTTGCTAAAACAAAGTGATAGGTTAGATACGTCTGGTGAAAGTCAAAATGAAATAGATGAGTGTCAGAAAGCTTCAAAAAAATGTAAAAGCAATTGGGGTATCACCTTTTATCACCAAAATGTGCAATATATTAGTAACAAAAGAGCACTTTTAGAGCTAAGCATAAAAGATCAAGAGCCAAATATTTTGATTTTCACTGAGCATGGTTTACTATCGGGTATAATCTAGGAGCATGGTATTGTGGGCAAATACATAATAGTGGGGGGGTTGCCATTTATGTAGACAGTAATCTAAAGTACAAAGAAATAGACTGTAGAAAATTTTCAGGAGAAATGGTGTGCAATAGCAACATTTGAAATTATGCTAAAAGAAAAAATATAGGATTAATTGGAGTATATACATCCCCAGCAGCAAATAAGATATTTATAAAGTACTTAGAAAACTTTCTGGACACAATGCAAGAAAATAGGATTAATAACCTTATGGGAGAGGTGAATATAGATTTTCTAAAAGACAACGTAGCAAAATGCACCCTGGAGCAAACCTTCATCAGGCAAAATCTAGAAGTAGGTTTTTTTTTGAGCAAGTTTTGTAGCGAGTATTGTTGCGTATTGGTTTGTGAGCTACCGTATTTTTACTTATATTTTCTTAAAACTGTCATCTCTCGAGTAGTTAAAGCTTTTAGGAGTGTAGTCGAGTTTAAAGTGCAGCTGCTTTACCATAAGAATATTTTTTCTATTATACATTGTAGTGTAAAAAACAAATAATACCATACGCTAATATCAGCTGTTTACGTCCGCCATATTGAATTGATCTGTTTGTGTTTGTATAGCCTATTTTTTCGTGTTTTCTGTGTTTGGACGCTTAGTGACTTGTGTTTGTGCTTAACTAGGAAATTACTTAGTGCATTACTAGTGGTTTAAAAGGTAAAATAAGTGCTTGGTGTATTACAAGTAGTTTAAGAAGTGAAATAAGTGTTTTGGTGCGTTACTAGTGGTTTAAGTTGGTAGACGTGTATTAGATTATCTCTTTGTAACTGTATGTTATTTCTGTGTGTGTGTGTGTGTGTGTTGTAGACTAACTTATTAAGATATAAAGCTGTAGGTGTATTATAAATTGCTATAACTGTAGTAATTTCTTTGGATAACCGACATAATAGTGGTGTTTTAAAATAACCCGTCCCGCCCTTGCATTGAATGTAAACAAACCTAACTGCTAGTGTATTTTGGAAAAACATTGTAGTTGTAACATAAGTGCTTGCAGTGTGTACTAATCTTCTTACGGTGTTAGTTTACCTTTATTGTCTCTGTCAGTGTAGTGTGCTAATGAGTGGTAAATCGTGTGATCTTAGTGGTAATTGTGGTGCTTGTCGCTGGAGGGTTAGCCAGGGTGTTTTCTGTGCAGGATGTAAGTTTTGGTTTTAATGGGCATGTGCGAACATTGTTAGTGAGAATGTGAGTAATTTTGCGGAGTGGTTTTGTGAACTTTGTAAGTATAAGGCACTGGTCAGAAAGCACGAGGAAACCATTTCCAACCTGAGAAAAGAATTAGAATTTTTCAAAAAAGAAACTAGAAGCACTGTTTCAGCTTCAAAGATTTTGGCTAATAACTTTCAGGACTTCAGGATGGTATCTAAGAATAATCTCAGGAGGAAAAGGCATTTCTCTGCAGATGATCAACATCTTGTCCAACTGAGCAACAGATTCAGTGTTCTTGAAATGCTGAATGTTGATCAGGCCACAAATCCCCAAGAGCAGGTCTTAGATGAATCTGTAAATCACACAAAAAGCAAGGTCTTGTTGCTTGGGAGTAGTCATGGGAGGGGCATAGCATCCCTGCTCAAACAGGACTTGGGGTGTGATTATGATGTAGTAGGCATAGTTAAACCGAGTGCTGATGTCACTGAAGACCTGGTAAAGCTAACTGCAGGTTTTACCAAGAGGGATCATGTAGTGATAGTGGGTGGGCCAGGGAATAGCCTGGATAGAAATAAAAGCTATATTATTGAAAAGGATCAGTGAGACCATCAGCCATACTAATGTGAAGGTAGTGGGACTTTTTCATAGGCATGACAAGCCTCAGCTTCATTGGAGGGTGAGGGATATGAATCTGAGACTTGAGCATGCCTTGTTAAGTCCTGCTGCATCTCACATGTGTATGATAGATGTCGACAGTATAGGCAGGGATGGTTGTACCTCTCATGGCCTACACCTAAATTCTAGAGGCAAAGAGAAGCTTTCTCTTCTTATTGCACAGAATTAAGGGTAAAATTCCTGTTGTCACTATTAGGAGGTCTCTTTTAGGTTAAGTATGTCCCATAATCAACATAATCATCGACACTTAAAGCAAATTGAGATAATCCTCCCAAATACCTCTGTATCCACAAGTAACTATAGAAATAATGCTTTTGACATCAATAGTAATGATGATAATAATAAAAATAAAAACTGCCTGTCTGTATTTCATCAAAATATAAGAGGCTTAAGAAACAAAGTAGATGAACTTACTATTAGTCTTAATACTGAAAACCCACTGCCACACATTTTATGCTTATCCGAACACCACTTGACACAACAGGAATTTCAGCCAATTTTACTGCATGGGTACTCTTTAGCAGCAGAGTTTTCAAGAAAAAACTTACATAAAGGTGGGGTTTGTATATATGTCAGAAATGATATGACTTATAAAGTTTTGGATTTATCCAAGTTTTATAGTGAACAAAACCTTGAACTCTGTGCAGTTCAGCTAAATGAAGGTAAATTGAATTTAACTATAGTAGCCCTTTATCGATCTCCCTTAGGCAATTTTGAAATATTCAGAAAGCAACTTGAACATCTTCTAAAATTTTTATTCAAACCAAAAAGAGAATTAATCATATGTGGTGATATAAATGTTGATTATTTGAAACCTAGTCTTCAAAGGGAACAACTCAGCACTTTACTTACAACATACCACATGACACATACAGTAAACTTTTCAACAAGAATCCAAAACAGCTCCTCTACAGCTATAGATAACATATATTTGTAAATTCAGAAAGCATTAATATAATATGCTATAATATAGCAATGTCTCATCAAAATCTACTGGTCTATCGGATCATGATGCACAAGTTTTACACATTAAAAAGTTAAATTTAAAATCCAAACTTAAATATACTTATCAGAAATCTAGGGAAATAAATGAAAATACTCTTGAGTTCAGTAAAATACTTAAACTTGAATCATGGAATCAAACTTACCAAACGAATGGAACCAATAATAAATATGACATCTTTCTTCAATGTTTCAAAACCCACTTTGACGCTTGCTTCCCAGACAAGTTAAACAAAATATCTAACTTCAAAAGAGAGAATGCCTGGATCACTTTAGGAATTAGGACATCATGTAGATGTAAAAGAGAATTATATGAGCAAGTAAGAATTAGTAATAATATAGATTTAAAACACTACTTCAAAAATATTGTAAGCTTCTAAAGAAGGTAATAAAAGCAGCTAGAATATTGCGTTATAATAAACAGATTCATCTCTCCAACAAGAAAATAAAAACTACTTGGAATATAATAAAAAGAGAAGCGGGTAAATCCTCATTACAAAATGACTTAATGACGCTAAACATTGATAATCAAGAAATTAGTAAGCCTCATGAAGTTGCAGAAATTTTTAACCAATTCTTTTTGGATGTAACAAACAAACTGAGTATTAATTTTGTAAGTAAAGAGGCAGCTTTGGAATTTCTAAGATCAAATTTCACAAATGAAGTGCCTGAATTTAAAGTTAACCTGAGAACGCCTTCTGAAATAAACAAAATTATTAACTCCTTCAAAACAAAAACTTCTTCTGGTTATGATGAAGTAACAATAAACATCTTAAAATCATGCTCATCTCAAATTTCCATTCCCCTTATAGTTATTTGTGCAACGAGTCACTAAGGTCAGGAATTTTCCCTGACAGAATGAAATTTTCCATTGTTAAACCACTTTTCAAAAAAGGAATGCAATAATGTTTCAAATTATAGACCAACATCTCTCTTGCCAATTTTTTTCAAAAGTTCTTGAAAAGGTGATGTTTAATAGACTGTATAAATACCTTGAATATAAAAATATACTTGTCAGGGATCAGTTCGGGTTCAGAAAAGGAATGTCGACCAATAATGCAACTTATAAACTTACTCATGAAGTGTTAACTGCATTAAACAAAAAAATGCATGTAGGTGGGATTTTCTGTGACTTAGCAAAGGCATTTGACTGTGCTAATCATGATATTCTGATAGCAAAATTGAAATTCTATGGACTAAAAATGAAACTATAAGTTGGTTCGTATCATATCTAAATGAAAGAAAACAAAGTGTTGAAGTAGTCAATGATATTGAATTTGGAAAACATACATCAAAATGGAAAACAGTAACACATGGAGTGCCCCAAGGTTCAGTCCTAGGACCTTTATTATTTTTTATCTATATAAATGACCTATCATTTTATATAAAGGATATTGCAAGTTTGCTGATGACACGAGTGTTCTGGTGACTAGTAAAACCTTGAATGAGTGTGTAATTAAATTGAATTATGTTTTGAACTGTATGTCACACTGGTTTAAACCTAACAAATTATCTGTAAATCTAAACAAAACAAAAGTTGTTAAATTTATAACCCATCGATCACCACACACACCAATAGAAATTGGGATTAATGACATGTCACTAGAACAAATAGACAACATTGAATTTCTGAGCCTCCAAGTAGATAGATATTTAGATTGGAAAGTTCACATTACGTATATCTTACCCAAACTCAGTTCTGCCTGTTATGCTATCCGAGCACTGGTAAATGTCAGTTCTATAGATACACTTAAATTAGTATACTATCCATATTTTAACTCTATTATTGAATATGGAATATTATTTTGGGGAAACTTGGTAGAAAGTAAACGAATATTCCTCATGTAAAAGAAGGTTATAAGAATCATTTTCAGCACCCATAGCAGACACTCTTGCAAACATCTTTTTAGAAGACTGAAGATATTAACTCTACCTTGCATGTATATATTTTCAATCTTAAAATTCTATGTATGCAATCGAACCACATTTATTACAAACATGGAAATTCATGAGATAAACACTAGACAAAAGGGTAACCTCCATCATCCCAGTGCAAAGCTTTCTTGCTTCCAGAAAGGTGTATATTAAGAGACCATAAAAATATTTAATACTCTCCCTAATGATCTTAAGAGAAAAGTTGACAATTTCAATGTCTTTAAAACTGCTGTTAAAGAGTACCTATGCTCAAAAGCATATTATTCTGCACAAGATTATCTGAATGACAAATTATCCTGATGATAATATGTATATAGCTATAGAAGTAGTATTAGTAAATATTAATGACAATTGCCAGTTATATTTGATGCCTGCTTTAGAATTAATGAAGCTATTTAAATGTATCTATATTAAGAACTGACAGTAAATGCTATGCATTACAAATCAAATAGAACAAAATGATGAGACGAACAAAGGTACAAGCCTAGTGAATGTTAAAATAACTGTTCTTGCCTATACGTATGTTAACCTCATAACGGTAAGGAGGTATTCAACTCTGTACAAAATTACACTTGATTTGTTTCATTTTGTATATAATATGTCTTTTTTTATTTTAAATGTTCTGTATACTGTGTAATATTTATGTATATATGTAACTTTATTGTACATTTCCTTGACACGCATATAGTATGTGTCTATTTTATTTCAAATGTTCTATATTCTGTGTAATATTTATGTTTATATGTAATTTTTGTACATTTCCTTGACATGTTCTATGTTCACAAGCCTTTATGGATGCTAGTGAACTCACAGAATACAATCCAATCTAATCTAATCAAATCAGGGAGTCACAAAAATCACCAAAACATGTATCGATAATGTATTCACAAATTTAGTGCAAACTAAATGGGAGACAACCATAATTAAAGCAGACATAGGGTATCATTATGCAGCCATTAAAAGTAAATGTAAAAGGAGGTAAAATGCAGAATACTTTTGAATATAGAAGCCAAATAAACAACAAGAGTATAGAGAAATTAAAAAGATGTAATGAAATACGTTGAAGGGAAATTTTTGAAGCACAGAATGTAAACAATAAATGTGAAATTTTTAATCAGATATTACAAAATGGTCTTAACACTGCAATACCATTGCAGAAAATTAAACTTAAGTCACATAAAAAGGGGGAAGAGCAGAAAAAATGGTTGACAAAAGGAATATTAATATCATGCTGAAGGATGAAATTTTTCTAAATTCAATAAAGCATCCAAATATGGGGAAACAGTCATTGAGATACATAGAGAATTACAATTTAACTTTCAGAAATGTTATACAACATGCTAAAACAATGTACAATAAGGGCCTAATGACGAATGCTGAAAATAAGAGTAATTTGGAACATAGTGAATGATTTTATTTAAAGGTGAGTCGGAATTGTTACACTAACATCACTTAAGTTAACTCACTTAACATGTTTCGGGAAACGGTTGTTCCCATCCTCAGAAGTTAATTCGACTGAATTAACTGAATTAACTGAATTAATTCAGTCGAATTAACTTCTGAGGATGGGAACAACCGTTTCCCGAAACATGTTAAGTGAGTAAACTTAAGTGATGTTAGTGTAACAATTCCGACTCACCTTTAAATAAATTCAATACACATCACTGTTTCTAGCTTCTTTTCATTACAATATCAACATAGTGAATGATATTCATAAGCAGAAAAAAAAAACAGACAGAAAATATAGTAATTACAAAAGAAGGTCCAAAAAGATTAGAAAAACCCAAAGGAAGTATGAAATATTTTTAATAATTACTATAGTAATGTGGTAAATCACTTGAATACAAACAAGGGAACACAAATCATAAAGAATGAATTAATAAAACCAAAACATCAGAAACAATCTTTGGGAATAGAAGTTGAAGACATAGTACAGGAAATAAGCTATAAACTAAACAATGAAGCGGATTGGATGAAATATCAAACAGAATCTTAAAATACTTCCAAAATGAGGTAGCTGAGATTTTAACACACATAGTAAATACATCATAAATTAAGGAATATTCCCAAATACATTGAAAAAGGTAATTGTTAGGCCATTATTCAAACAGAAGGGAAGTAAAAATGATGTATAAAATGACTTGAGAAGAACAAAAGGACCTATGCTAAAATTACATTATGTTCCACTATCAAAAGTAATTGTGGGTATATACTTGAGAAAGTTGTAAGCATATTTAAAAAAATTTAACATAATCTCGAAATGTCAATATGGCTTCCAAGAGCAGAAATCAACAACAAATGCAATTAATGAATCAAATACTTTTATTATAAATGCATTAAGTGATAGAAAAGCGGTAGTTGCAATATTTTTAGATCTCACAAAGGCTTTTGACTGTGTAAATATAGATGTCCTAATAAACAAACTAGAAAACCATGGGGTGTGAGGGTTGGCATTAAAGCGGATTACCTCGTACTTAAAACAAAAATAAAAAAATAAATAAAAAAAAATAATAGGGATCAATGTGTGGAAGTAAACTACAAAAATACAAATGGCATGGCAGAAAAAATAAAATCAGATTTCAGAATGTTAGACAATGAGTTCCAAGACAATGAGTTCCACAAGGTTCAAAATTGGGTCTATTTTTGTTTTTAGTATACATAAATGATATATTTGAATTAATCCATAGAAATGAGGGGACAGTAATAGGACTTGAAGATGATACGACAGTTATAGTTACAGATAAAACTGAATTGGAAGTGGAAAAAAAAAAAACAAATGCCATACTAAAGATCATAAAACAATACTACTCCAGTTTAGACATATTATCAAAAGTTAAAAATACTGCATGGATTAATTTTGAACTCGGAAACTGTTTAACAAGATGCATTAAATTACAAATAGATGATGAAATTATCTCTGAAATGGAATGTGCAAATTTTCTAGGAGTAATAATAAATAAACACCTAAATTGGAAGCCATACATAAGGCATAACATAAAAAAAATTGAATAAAGGTATCTATCTATATTATGAGCAGGGATAGGATTTTTAGGTGCAAATTTCAGATGAAAAAAGGAAGGGAAAAGGTGCTCAAATAAGGTGAAAAAAGGGACAATAAGGTGCTGGTTTATTTAAGGGGATGCAAAACTGAAATTGCTATTTTCTAAACTATCCATTCAATTGGACTGAAATTTTAACCACATGTCAGTCTTCTTTAAATATAATTGTTTTGTGAATTTCAATCCAAAATCTCAATTAATTTTCAAATTATTAATTTTCAAAATATAAAATTATGGGTATATGCAACATATGATGCATCCCCCCCCCAAAAAAAACTCTTGTGTTGCTTCTATGTCAAGGAACTACAATTCTATCATATAGGTTTTTTTGTACCATTCTTAGTTTAAGAGAAAAAAAGTTTTGCAGTTTTGTATTTGCATTTTTTTGTTGTTTTTTTTGTATACATTGTTATCTTCAAAAATTAGTAGTGCAAAAACTATTCATTATACAGAAAAATTATGACAGTTTTATTTATTTGGGTTTTTGAAATAAGCATAAAAATGTCAATATGAATGGATGAAAACTACATCGTGTGGAACATTTTGAATATGCAGAAATGCTGAAAATAAGAAACGCCTTAACATGAAATTTTAAAAATATAAACAGCTAGCAACCAAATGCACAAGGGCATTTAAAATGTCTTGTAACGATCCTGAAGTGTTCGCTAGGTCAAAAATGAAAGTGGATTTTAAAACTACAAGCAATGGAGAATTTTTTTGGGATTTCTTTTTGGGGGAGGAGATTTTGGGTTAATTTCAGTTGTGCATTCCCTTAACTAATTTAACGATTTCTCTTTCCTCTATTCTAATTTATTGAACTACAAACAGGTACATCAAATTATCACTCATCAAAAGAAGGAAAAACCATGAAGCTGTTGTACTTTAAGCCATTAAGCATCTCCACATTTTTAAAAGTAAGTCTGTTTCAATTAGGAGATAGAATGTCTTTGTAGATGCTAAAGCTTCTTTCAACATTCACAGAAACCAGTGGGGCAAACCTTGTATTCACGCAGAATGGCATCTCTACAGATGTGGCGAATTCCTCAATGTCTGGATTCTTCCGAAGACTAGATTCAAGTTTGTCTTTGGCAAAGCCATCTAACTGCTCCTTCATGGAAGTAAAAATATCCCATTGGTTTTCCTTTTCCAAACCTTGTTCTTCCAATTGTTTAATAGCTGCAGGCAGGTACTTGTAATTATGGACACAATATAGTTCTGTCTGCAAATTATGTATTTTCTCTGGTAACAGAATTTGCTGTGTCTTGGAAATTGCACCTGTGTGGGATGGATCCAAAGAAAGCACATACTCTCTAATTTTGTCAAAATTCTCACACAGCATAGCAGCACACTCAATCCAAGATCCCCAGCGAGTAATGACCGGGAAATTTGGAAGGGGCAGGCGAGTGATTTCCCTGTAGTAAACAATACGGCTCGGAGCTTTCAGTAGAATCTTCAGGGCAGAGATGAATTGATTTGCGATGTCGTATTCGTTCCTTATGGATTCACAAACCCTGTGAAGGGCATGAGCCAAGCATGTCACATGCATCAAGTTAGGAAATAAAGGTTTCAATCCAGCTGAAACCATGTATGCAGCCTGGTCCATAACCACAAGAAGTTTTTCAAACTCAATACCAGTAGGTCAGAGTTTTTGGCAGAAGTCCATAATGGATTGCATTACTGTACTGGCATTGGCTTTCTGCAGCTCATACATTTTTAACAACATGGGCTTAACTTTTTCCCCTGCTAAGGGAAAAACTAAAATGTTCAAAACATATCATTTCTTTGAGTCTCTGGTTTCATCCACAATGATTCCCACATCGCAATCAGACACTTTCTCCTTGATTATTTCTATGGTTTCTTGGTAAACAGGCTCCATGTAGTTTTTCTTAAAGTACTCTCATCGGCCATTGACATCTTTGTGTATTTTTCAAGAAATCCCTTGAAGGCTGGATGGTTCACCTTATTGAGTGGAGTTCCTGCTTGTGTAAGAGCTGCACACAAATCAACGTTTAATTCCTTCAAATTTTGTCTTTTGAAGAGCTCTGTTGAAACGCATTTCGTAATGGAGGTTGCTGTTATTTATTTGCTTGAAGGGTCTTGTTCATTTTATGCTTAGAGCTGGAAATGTGTTGTTTGATGCGATCTCGCTGGTGTTTTTCATCTAACAAAATTCCTGAATCACAAATAGTACATCGCATAACAGTTCCATCAGTGTCTATGAAATCTTGTTTGAATTCCTCAGCCAGAACAATAAATCGAGCACTGGACACCTTTGGCATGGTAAAATCTAGTACTAGTACACTCGTTTGGTAATGTTATATAGAGCTAACACTAGTTCACTTGCTAACACAATGTGGCTGTCACACAACTCACTCTTGCGCCCATTCACTGTCCACATTCTCTTAACACCGCGGCAATTACGAGAATGTTCTCATTCATGCTGGAACTTCAGTCTCAGCGATTTCTAGGAGTTTCGAGCAGAAACCAGTCTTAATAATTCTCAGAACTGCGCAGGTGAGGTTACTGCCATATCTGCGTGCCCAGCCTTCGCCTCCACGCAAACAGATGACGACTCTAGCAGTAACAAACTCACATTCACGAACAGCAGGCTACTGATTCTGGTGGGATAGAATCACTCATTGTCAATTGCATTATTGCGGGCTACTTTATAGCGGTAAAGCGAAAGAGGTTTTCTTCGAACACACAATTATTTTCCATTGTTGCGGGTGTGCTTTCAATTCTTGTGCGGCATGTACTGAAAGAGGTAGGCTTACTATTTGCATGTACACAGCAAGCTGAGGAGACGTTAATTGAAAGTTAAAGAATAAATTGGAATGAAAAAAGGGGGATTATGGGCATCGTTGGGGGTAAATGGGATAAAGGTCCCAAAAAAGGGAAAAAGGTGCGAGAAAAAATGCCTCTTTTTGCAACTAGAAACAAAATTTCACACTGTGATATCTTTCCTTACAGTTTTAACTTACCCTAAGAAAAAAGGTGTGCACCTAAAAATCCTAACCCGTATTATGAGGCAGGTTACAAAAACAATGGACAAAGAAACAGTAAAATAGGTTTACTACGCCTTTTGCATATAAAATACGGGGAAAATATGAGGAAAATATTACAGCAGCAGAAATGATGAAGGAAAAAAAAAGAGCACTTACAAAAATAGATAGAAGACACATTTATAGAGATATTTTTAAAAGTTTAAGCACCTTAACTGCCCCAGGCACATATATATATCAGGTGAGTCAGCTGCACCTATTTATTTTTGAATTTGTGCAATGTGCTAAGCGACATATGTGACTTACGCCTTAATTGAATGCCTTCTATGGCTGATTTGCGTAACACTTTATAGAGGAGGGATAGATAACTCAGTGCATAAGTGTTTTACGGGACAGAATGCAATCGCTATGTATGTTGATGCAAAAAACATCCCACCCTGACATTGAGAGTTGCAGTAGCAATTTTAGCCAATTTTACAAACTTATTCTTTAGCATACATCCATGCACCCCTTTGAAAACGCCCCTGAATGAACAACCTATGTCGTGCATCGGTTGACAAAACCATTTGAAAACAAAAATGGCAGATCTATGCAGTGCGACCAATTGGATTTAAGCCGTTAATCAATGTACAGCCTTGTCAAAAAAGGCTAAGTATTAGGTAGATAATTTCTCTTATTTCACAAACTATGGCTTATTTCAGATCATACAGTAATTGTAATGACTGATGCAGTTTATTTGTTTGAATTAAAACTACCAAACCGAGGCCAAAACACTGTATGATGCTGCAACAAGCGTGTAAATATTCGAGGTGGGGTCTAGTTCTGTGATTACTAATTCGTATAAGGAACCTCAGCTCGTAAGGTAGTATTGACCGAATGGTATTATCATGGTTGCTTTAACACTGCGCCACTTTAATTCAGGTGAATTTCAAACTTTTTATTACCTTTTGTTTTATCTCTTTTGGCCTATAATTTTATATTATGATATAAATAGCATTTTTGATAACATTATAAGTGTGTACAAAATAGAATAATCATCATGTTTTCCACCGCAAAGCCCAAATCATATACGGGCACACTCATACGTGAAGAATGCAGACAGATTACACCACACGTTACAGCATGCAAGAAGGTCTCTCCGGCAACATACACAAATGTGCATTGGTGAAGGGGATTGTCATTTTGAACATTTACTTCCTTGATGAAATCCACGCTCTTTAACAATTCTGTTATTCTGTTTACCCGTGAACTAGCACATTTACAACTCCTTTGTCAATAGAAGTAGTGAAATATAAGGTTTAAACATGAAACAAAAATTGTTAGATTTAATATCGTCGATATGCGCCCAAGAGAATGAAAGCTAACTACATAACACGGTTTACAACACCAGATACGGTACAGATTATTAGGGTAAACATGATACACAATTATCTGATAGTAATTCTTATGTCTTTGGCTCACAGGAGAGCCAGTAACAAAAATAAATAAATTAGTACACTAAAATACAGAAAATAAACACAAGGAGAGAAAAAAAAAGAACCAAAACAATTTCATGTTTGCAAAAATACAGAAAATAAACACAAGGAGAGAAAACAAAGAGCCAAAACAATTTCATGTTTGTATCAGATTCGAACCTCTGAAGCTAACCTTTGCTTCGCCACATTCCAGCAGCTAAACCGCTCGGCCAGAACCTACGTAGTTTATCCCGCTCTTTGAGAAAATGTTCCTCTCGCTCCTTGCAAGCATTATATCCATGAAACGCCGTCTTTTTTTTACGGCTTTCACAGCTCTTTGGTTCTCATTCAGGCCTTTAATCATTAATGGGGATTGCATGTAGTACCAAATAGAAGGGCAGAGCTACAATAAAAGTTTGTTTGCTAAAAGGGTCAATGTTTTCACATTAGACTACAAACTGTGGGTTGCTTAGATACAAATACCTAGGGGCAGCTGACTCACCTGGTGTGTGTTTATATATATATATATATATATATATATATATATATATATATATATATATATATATATATATATATAAAATATTGTATATGAAATTGTAAAGCATGTTTTACTAGAGCAAAATGTGTGCAAAAATTGTGATGTACCTAAATATATTTTAAGAAATGATGAAGACTATTACAGAACAGCACTAAGAGGTATGTTAAATAAAAGGGACTTGGAAAGCATGAGAAAAGAACTGTATAATATCAAAACAAAAAAGAAAGAAATAAGTAATACCAAAGCTGCTATAAAAACAATTAAAAATATTTGCTTAAGGTGAGTGGGAATTAGTTACACTAACATCACTTTAAAGTTTACTCACTTAACATGTTTCAGGAAATGGTTTGATCCCATCCTCAGAAGGTGTCCAACTGGCCTGTTGTGGTGAAATGTACTTCCAGAGAGGACTTGGTGGCGGTAAATAAAAATGCAATAGTTGTGAATAGTCTTTTGGAATGAAGATCTTCTCCCATGTCTAATTCTGTTGCATATTTGGCTGGTTTGATTAGTGTGATGTTCTGTTTGATGTTGTGGTTGGTCATCCAGAAATGGTGTGAGACTGCGGATTTGTCCATTTGTTTGTATTTTACGCATCTCATATGCTCCTTTAGCCTAGTTTCCAGGTTTCTTTTTGTCTTGCCTATATATACCTTATTGCAGTTAGAACAGTTGATTTTGTAGATTCCAGTTTATGTGTTTTGTGGTACGGGGTCTTTAACGTATTGCAAAGTAATTTTTCTATGCTAAATTTGTTCTGTGAGGCTAGGCTGATGTTATATTTCATGAAAATATTCTTAAATTTGTAATAGGTGCTTGGATGATATGTGAGTTTCTTGAACTTTAACTGTTTTTCTTTCTGGATGAGATTTGTTGTGTCTTAGATGTGTGTCTGTCATTTGAAATTTGCAATGTTCTTGTCGATTGTTAGTTGAACCCATTGTTTTCAGCTGTAGAAAAACAGTTGAAGTTCAAGAAACTTGCGTATCATCCAGAACATATTACTAATTTAAGATTTTCATGAACATGGTAACCATGGAAGTACATTTCATCACAAGATGCCACCACAATAGACAATCAACACAATGGAAACACCAACACAGGCCATTTGGACACCTTCTGAGGATGGGAACAAATTGTTTCCCGAAACATGTTAAGTGAGTAAACTTAAAAGTGATGTTAGTGCAACTAATTCAAACTCACCATAAGTAAACTAAAAAAACACATTACTATTTCTATCTTCTTTTTCATATATTAATGTAACTAAGAAATACTTATCTAAGAATGCATATTATAGCATGGAAGAGTACAAATATAACTTGTAAATAAAAACTTTATTGTAATCTTCTTCTTCTTTATCTGTTTAGCCTCCTCTTATGTAGGACTTACAGGCAGGTGCCTGGGGTCAGAGGCCCGTCGAGGAGCAGACACCTGGATCAGATAGAATATCCAGGATGGGTGATCAGCCCGATGCCCGGTATGGGATGAAGGAAGTAGATGAAACGAAATGATGATGAAATGGATGAAAGGAAAGGTGATGATGGAGCAGTTGGTGGAATGAATGGCGGGGGAAACCGGAGAACCCAGAGAAAACCCGCCCAGATGCCGCTTTGTCCACCACAAATCCCACATGCAGGTCCCTGGGATTGAACCCGGGCCACTCGACCATGGCGCCGCCCTTTATTGTAATCATGTATATATATATTTAAGTTTTGACAGTCCTTTATTGTATACGTTAAAGGATGAATAAAATGACTTATGACTTGACCCATTCACCATTACAGTCTATGTTTCTACATTAAAGTCAAAAATGTTCTGGGTGTAGTAATGACTGGTCTAAAGTAAATGCTGTAGCATTTTTATTTTTGAGATGTTTTATTGTGCTTGGGTAAATATTTAATGTGCCCGTATATAACTATTGTTTTTTCTTTCTTAGAGAAATGAATACAATAATGCTGTATGCATGCATTCATACATAACATATTTATACATAAATATAAAGTGTAGCTAAGTCATAATTTGTGTTTTAGGGCACTGTGTCAAGTACTTCCACTTAGATTGCCTTAAGTTGTGGCCTCAGGCATGGACAGGAGGTAGTGGAGCACCACGAAGGCATGTTAGTGCAGCAGATCATGAAAGAAGTGATGTAACATTAACATGTCCCCAGCATGTTTGTCACACTTGTGCCTCTGATGATCCCCGAAATGTGAACACAAGATTTACCTATGACAGATTGGTACGCTGCATAAGATGTCCAACAGCGTATCATTATGGCAAGTATCCATCCTAGTTTGAGTTAAACCTAGAACACTAGATTTATGCAAGGGTTTCTCTAAAAATATTTAGCAGTGGTTAAACCATAGACCTCAGTATAAGTGCTTTTATATTTTAAAATAGAGAGTTGAGGGTTGTTACACTACATCACTATGATATTCTTACTTGAACGCGTTTCGGGAGACGGCTTGTTCCCATCGTCAGCATTTTCTCTCAACTGATTTTTGCCGGTCATCGTCTGGGGGATGTGTGTGGTTTGTGGTGTTCTCTGGTGCTGGGCTGATGAACCTCCAAAGGCTGTTGGGTGGCGGCAGTTCAAAATTCATTAGGTGATTCCTGTGTTTGACAATATGTATTTTTTCCCAGATGTCCAATTCATTGCTGCTGTTGATCGGTTTTAAGAGTTTTATGTTTGGAGTGATATCATGGTTTGAAGACCAGAAATGATGTGCTACTGCTGATTTATCTTGCTGCTTTTGGTAAATGCATCTCATATGCTCTTTAAGCCTTATTTCAAGATTTCTTTTTGTTCTTCCTATATATACCAGGTTACATTCATTACAATCAATTTGATATATACCAGCTGATTTATCGTTGGGGATAGGATCTTTTGTTCTGTTGCATAGTAGTTTCTGTATGTTGTGGTTATTCTGTGGAGACAGGGTGATGTTGTATTTTTTGAAAATCCTTTGAAATTTATGATGTGTCCAAGGGTGATCATCATCAGGATCATCAGAAATAATGCACACAACAAACTAACGTTTGGCATTTACAGAAAACTATATTAAAAATAATAGCTACAATCCTACAAGCCACAAACATGCAATTTTAAATAGTATTACAAACAGGTTAGTACATATACCAATGGAGAAAGAGGAATACCAGAAAGAATACCAACACATTATCAACATAGCCACTATGAATGGATACCAGAAAAAAACAATAGATAAGAAGATAAAAAGGTTTGAAAGACAGAAATACATCCAACAAATGACTACGTTACTCAGACAACAAAAACCACAAGCATATAGAAAATTCACTTATCACCCTTGGATGCATAAATTTCATAATATAAATATTATCATAAATCATAAATCATAAATTTCAAAGGATTTTCAAAAAATACAACATCACCCTGTCTCCACAGAATAACCACAACATACAGAAACTACTATGCAACAGAACAAAAGATCCTATCCCCAACGATAAATCAGCTGGTATATATCAAATTGATTGTAATGAATGTAACCTGGTATATATAGGAAGAACAAAAAGAAATCTTGAAATAAGACTTAAAGAGCATATGAGATGCATTTACCAAAAGCAGCAAGATAAATCAGCAGTAGCACATCATTTCTGGTCTTCAAACCATGATATCACTCCAAACATAAAACTCTTAAAACCGATCAACAGCAGCAATGAATTGGACATCTGGGAAAAAATACATATTGTCAAACACAGGAATCACCTAATGAATTTTGAACTGCCGCCACCCAACAGCCTTTGGAGGTTCATCAGCCCAGCACCAGAGAACACCACAAACCACACACATCCCCCAGACGATGACCGGCAAAAATCAGTTGAGAGAAAATGCTGACGATGGGAACAAGCCGTCTCCCGAAACACGTTCAAGTAAGAATATCATAGTGATGTAGTGTAACAACCCTGAACTCTCTATTTTAAATTATGACACATCACTGTTACAAGCTTCTAAATCTTCAAAAATTGAGCATAAGTGCTTTTGTTTGAAAGAAGGTTGTACAAACTTTGTAGCAGCCATAATATTGTGATTTTTTGCAGGAATTTTATGTGAAACATAAGTCATGGATGCATAGGCAGATAATTGCATCTCAGGACATAATTTTCTTGCCTTGATTTATTATGATTTCGCTAGGAGGTTAAGAGCAGAGCAGAGTTTTCAAAGTGACTTAACAAATGTGATTGATAGTGTGGGAACTAGACTGCAATTGATTTGTCAGACACTATCTGGGACAGTGCCAGAATAATGCCCCTTATTCCAGATGCAAACATTTTATTACCACAGAATAACTAGAGCATTCAGGAAATGAACAATCACATTATCTTGATAAAACTAGGCTGTTGGTACATTACAGAATGCAAAGTCTGTGTTGCAAAACTGTGCAATAACAATATTTCAAGTCCTTTACACCAGCCAAGCAAATCGTTAAAATTAAACAGTTTAGCAATGCTTTCCTCAGGTAACACTGTATCAAATTTTGTTTACACCTAAAGAATTATTGGAATTACAATTTAAAGCTGCATGCAAAACTAGTAAATTGTAAAGCCAACAAAATGCCAATTTACTTTCATAACTATTTTATTATTGCATTAGCAAATATAAAGTTCCTTAGGGAAAATTGGTAAAGTAGGAAAGAGAACTGTACAGTTAGCACTAGAATTCAAAATCAATCTCTGAAAACAAGCGAAGCTTGAAACATGGAAAATGTTAAATTACTTTTGCAACAGCAAATGTAAGCTCCTTAAGGATAACTGGTAAAGCTTGAAATGGAACTGTACAATTATTATTAAAAGCGAAATTCAAAATTTATTTTAAAAAACTGACAAGGCAAGAAGTATGCAAAAATGGTAAGTTACTTTTGTAACTGTAGAATTATCGCCATAGCAAATGTATAAGTTTCTTAAGAAAAACTGATAAAGTAGAACTGTACAATTATTAGCATTGTAATTCAAAACCAATCTCAAAGCATGCAAAATGCTAACTTACTCTTTCAACTGTAAAATTCTTGCAACAGCATATGTAAGCTCCTTAAGGATAACTGATAGCACATGAAATAGAACTGTACAGTTATTAAAGTTGAAATTCAAAATTAATCTAAAAAAATTGGCAAGGCAGGAAGCATACAAAATGCTAAGTTGCTTTTGTAACTATAGAATTATTGCCATAACAAATGTAAAGTTCCTTAAGGAAAACTGATAAAAGTATAAAAAAGAACTGTACAATTATTAGGATTGAAATTCAAAATTAATCTCCAAAATTTCAAAGAATGAAACATGCAAAAGGCCAAGTTATATTGTCACGTGCTAAGTTGTGACACTGGGGGAAATAGCTAAATGAGGGATTGCAGAGGTAGAGACAGTTATTAAAACGCTTGGGCTAGAGCAATCTGACTATATTTGGAAGTTAGTCTTGGATTATGCAATAGTTGGGTTTACAGAAAGAGGGGGGAAGCACAGTACACATTATCATTAATAGTTCTCTTGCCTTAGGAGATGTCTCGTCGTGGATGAGGAGAGCCAATACTTGCACGACTTTGTCAAGCCACTAGTGGTGCCAAATGAAACCATCCGGTGAGCTGCTGTGCAGTGGCCGTCGACGGGTACCATAGCGGTCCCAGCCAAGCTACATCACACAGTCCCCATGAGCAGAGCTTGAGTGCTTGCTTATATGGAGCTGAATACCCTAGAGGGGTTCATTCTAATACCGTGGCAGCTATTAACAAATATGGTCTGCCAACGCCCAGGAAAAGGCGTAGGCTTAAGACTTTCCAAGGATCATGTGATCCACAGGGTGCAGCTAAGCCATGCAAAAAGACATGATGGCATAGTGAAATCCCTTTGAAATTCAAAGAAAGTGGCCAACCACTGTTTCCTGTCATATATACAATTTATGAAGACTTGAGTACAATTAAGAAATATAAAATATGATTCTATATGAATTCAGAAACTTGACAGATTACTAAAATAATGCCAATTAATATAAAATAATAAACATAATATGGATCTCCTCAGTCACGTTCGTGACAATATTTATAACGTGGAATTCTTGCAATAGCAAATGTAAGGCTTCTCAAGGAAATATGATAAAAGTATAAAATAGAACGCACAATTATTAGAATTGAAACTCCCAATTAATTTAAAAAAAAAACTAGCAAGGCCAGAAGTGTGCAAAATGTCCAGTTACTTTTATAACTGTAGAATAATTGCTTTAGCAAATATAAGCCTCCAAGGAAAACTAATAAAAGTATGAAATACAACTGCAATTGTTAGAACTGAAATTCAAACTTAACCTCAGAAGATTTGGAAGACAAAAAGCATGCCAAATGCTGGTTACTTTTGTAACTGGGATAATTGCAATCACAAATGTAGTTCCTTAAGAAAAACTGATAAAATATTCCACACACAAATTGGCAAGTTGCTTTTATAATGCTGTTAACTTTATACACTTACATGTATAAATTGTTTTTTTCAAGTTTGACTAACCTGGTACGACCTTAATAATTACTGGAGTTAAGCTCTGACAGGATTACCAAAAGGAACAAAGAAACAGGTAACCTGATTATGTTCAGTTTGGCCCAGAGATAATTTTGACCGCAATCCTCCAGTTTACCTAAAATCGAAACATGGAGGAGACAAATATGACAAAGAAATTACAATGATTTACACTTTTTCCAGTACTCTGGTGAAGGTTTAAATAAATAGGGAAAGCACCTATTTAAATCACACCCACTCTTAAAACATGTATTGCCAATGAAAGCATGCCGTTACAGAAAAAAAAAAAAAAACATTACACTGCCAAGACTTTACCAAATTACAGATAAGCTAAAAGATTTTAAAATGTCTGGAAGGAGACTCATGCCTTTAGTCTCACAACTGCCATGATGATATTGCATTCAGTGTGTTCACTTCTCCAGGAATGGGAAGATCTTTCTCCGATGCAATCTCCTCGCAATTGCCCCAAAGCAGGTAGCCCCAGGTAACTTCTAGCCCAAACCACCACATCATAGAACATCACTATCCCAAGCAGCCAGCAGAACAAATATCAAAACAAGAGGGGCAGATAGAGTGCATAATTCAGACAGTGCCATCTCTTGTGGAAACGATAAACCTATGCCTGGTGAAAATTTTGAGTACTATTACTCCATCTGCCCAGCAGAAGTTAAAACTCTGCAGAAAGCAGCATCTAGTGTCAACAGATGGTGCACAAATGCAAAATGTCTGCATCTTATTGGACAATTCTTTGAAATATTTTAAAAATCATATCTAACTTAAGACGTATTTTTTGGTGGATTGTCTAAAAATTTTCAGAGTGAACCTTAAGGCTGGCTTTTTTCTTTCTCTTTCTTTCATTTATTCTGGAAATGCATCATTCATAATTTTGTAAAGCTCTTCTCCAATTATATGGTAGAACCTAATGTCTATTCCAATGAGCAAGAAAGCTGAACAGATGAATCTTGCAGGAAATTACTGCTTGCCAGCTGGTTCAGATGTACTGACTGGGTCACAGATTGTTTGTCCAAGGCACTATGAACCTCCACAGAAGAAAACCTATCATGTAAATGCAGCATGGTGTTCTATCTGTTCAATGGGTGAGCAAATCTGTTTTTATTTTGTATTTATAATTAATTTCTAGGTTCTAATGTATTATGTAATTGTTTTATGTAACTTTAATTAGTGAAGGTGAGTGTAAAAAAGTGTGACTCAATCTACATCTAATGTATTAGTTTAGTTAATTTTAAGAAAATATCATTCCTCTAAGTTATGCAAATTGTTTCCTGTTTTGACTTGTTCTCTTGATCATGAAAATGGCATATGATTTAATGCTTGTACCTCACATGTTGCTGCTCAGTTATTTCATTTTCAATATGTGTTCTTTCAGGAGGTACCTTGATATGTTGTGATCTCTGCCCAAATTCACTACATGCTGAATGCTTGGAAATATCACCTCCTGAGGGTGGTTACATATGTGAAGATTGTAGTACAGGAAGATTCCCGCTTTATGGAGAAATTGTTTGGGTGAAATTAGGTGCTTACAGGTACATTTCATTGAAGTTATATGATTATTATAAATAACTTTTGACATTCCAAAACCTATATACAACATTTTTGACCCAGGTGTTATACTATACTCTTCAAAATCATGGTTTCAAAACAAAGAAAAAGTGTTTGAATGGAAAATAGAAATTTCAATTACTTTCATAGTTATAACCAGTGCATAACTGCCTGGAACAGAAATGGAAACCAGAATAAGGGGGAGGGGAGGCACTGATTTCCAATGTGAACCATCACAATCCCCAAAGAGTTTTTTGGGAATGGGGGGGCAAGGTGAAATTTCAACTCGGCCATTCCTTTTATTGGTCATAATATACTATCTTCTCATTGTATGTAGTTGTTTTCACTGCAGAAGTTATTCAAGCAGGTCATGACCTATAGCAGCCACTAGAAACACACTCGTTACAAGCTTGGGAAAGCAAAAACAGAATTATTCCCAGCAGATACTTCTACTTCTGGTTTTGTTTCATCTAGCAACTAGCATTTGGTGGAAGATGGTAATGGTGTCACATTTTAAACATATTTACTGTATTGAATTTCAATATTAGCCAACCTGCATTATGTTGGCTGAAGTACAAATAATTGAAAGAATATTAGTTAGTTATTTACTTTAGCACCTGATGACCGATTTGCTTCAAACCTTCTTTAATATGGCTAAACAATACCCTAATGATGTTTTAGTATATGTTTTTTGGGGCTAAAGCTTAGTTTGCTCACAGTAAATGTTTAAAACAAAAATATTATAATGCGCATGCAACATGGCGATCCTGTCATAAGACTACATAGGAAGACAAAAGACGATCGCAAGGCAATGGACTTGAATTTTTCTGAGGTTTATTTCTCTGTAATCCAATATATTTGCCATTAAGGTAAAATAGGTTCCCCAATGTTATATCAGGGTCAGTTCTTCTTTACCGAGCATTCAGATGCGTCACCTTTTGCAGACTTGTTCCAATCACACTCCACATGCCTTTCTTGGATATTAAAGTTTTTCTGCACTGATAAATAATTACTACTGAAACAAATATCCTCTTGTTCACAATTCTAACAAGTAACTGGTTCTTTCAGAATGTCATACTTTATAAATACTGTAAAATCTTACCTTTGTTATGTAAAAGGTCATCAAATAACTATTTCACACGAATCACAATTCAGTTTCACTTGAACTGATCAGCATGAAATCAACAAATTTACTGTTCATATTCCTTTACTTTTTAATTACATCCACTCTGGTTTGTTTTATAAATTATTATATGCATTAAAATTAATATTTTCTCACAGAATAAGCATTTGAAATGACATAAACCTACTTTTTTATGATTTCATTAAAAAACTATGCACCTTGCATGAACAAAATGATTTCATGGATAGATTTGAACCACAAAGATGAATTTAAAAACCCAATTGGAAGCTTAAGATCAGATTGTATGTGATGAAACAGCTGAGATCGCAAAATCAACAATTTTCCTATCCCTCCAGATGATACCAGAGTGGCTGTAACAAGATGAAGGTAAGTTGTAAATATCAGGATGAGAATGTGGTGTAAGGGGTAGGTGGAGATGAGTGGAAGGAAATGAGGTGCAAAGAGCTAGTAGTGGGTTGGTATAACATTTTTAACCTTTTTTTTTTCCATTGATTTCCAAAACCAAGCTTTTTCTCCAAAAATTACACCCTACACAATCTTTGTGTAGGTTAAAATTGGAAAGGTAGAATCAAAACTGAAAAATTTAATACCATAGCTGGGATTTAAACCACGGAATTTCAACAGCATGGAAAGCTAAAATTTCATGGTTTAAATCTCAGCTATGGCATTAAAATTTTCAGCCTGATTGTACCTTTCCACCCCAAAACATTATTATGGTATTAATTATTTGTTTAATGGAACAAATAATGTTAAAGGGTTAATTCCTTTGGTGCGTAATGCATAAATATTCTTTGAGTTTGTTGTCAACACAGCAGTAGGTTTAATCTGTGCATAAGGATCTTAAACTAAATGGATATTACACGAATGTTTTAACGAAAAAAAACAAAAATTATGGTATTACTTATTGATATTAAGACTGATTTAAAACAATGGATCACCGGGTGCTATAGAAAATAGTTATTGAATATTATGATCACTTAAAAACAAATGATAGCTCAATGCACAAAATTTGTTTCCATGTTATCATTACTAATTAGTAATTAACCTGCTTTCCTGCTCCGTTTGTTAATTTATTGTGAATCAAAACTCTACAACACTCAGAATTTTGTTTTGTTTTCTTGTTCTGGTTTCTGCTCATAGGTTATTGTGGACCAGCCTTTACGATTCCATAAACTCACAATTTTCAAACTGAGGTTATGACAAATTCACATTAAATTAAGATTGCTTCTTTATCTCATTCTCGAGTGATTATGAATGACGTATTCACATTTTTTCCATTCCATGTGCCCAGGCAATGATGTACCAGGCTATGAATAGACTTTGATGAATGACATTACATGTGGAGCATGTTTTATTTCATTGCCAAGTAGCATCTTAAGAATCACTTTTTTTTTTTTTTTTTTGGTTTTGTTAGTGCTTTTTATCACTTGGGCAGCAATCTGTTGTGAAGTAGAGTTTAATGTTGACCATCACTAATAGTAATTATATAATTTTGTAAAACCGGGATTATGAAGCATTACCACAACTGGATGTGATTTGCTATGGCATGAGGAAACTGCATAGCACATGATATTACATGATGCTTTGGTTTAATTCAGTATTTAGTATAAATTTTTTAAAGCACAACTTCTTTTGATGGTTTCTATACAATCTTGTGGAATGTTGATTGAAAAATGTGTGTCATACATTGCATGTCACAGAATTCAGTGAAGAAAATTGGAGGAATTGCAGAGAGGACCAAGACACACTTTTTGAATTAAGGAACTTATGATCTACGGGTTCAAAACACAACACAGTATTAGGTTAAAATGTGTTATAGGACAGCACACCACTGGCTGAACATCCATGTGATGTATCTGTGTCATTTAGGCATTGGTGGGCACTCTGTTGCTCTATGATCAAGCTGGTGTCTTCCTGGGAATATATCTCTGCATAGTTGAGCAGTAAAATATATGTTGCCTCTAGCTTCGCTATAAAAGATGCATATCAGAAGGCTCTTCAAATGTAGTTAGTCGTTATAAACAATAATTCGAGAAATCTAAAAATTATAGTATAATAACGTAATTGATTATTAGTAATTTAATTATAAAGCTTAATAAATCAACACTAACCTTACCTAATATGATATCTATCAATTCAATCCCAACGTCAAGTACTAAAGATTAAAAACAGAAGCGTTATTAACAGTGAAGTATTCATCATGATTTAGATTGAGTCACACTTTTTTACACTCACCTTCACTAATTAAAGTTACATAAAACAGAAACGATGAGGACGAATGCCCTCGAAAACCTTTCTATTTTATGTAACTTTAATTAGTGAAGGTGAGTGTAAAAAAGTGTGACTCAATCTAAATCACGTCAAGTACTAAGTTTTATTTACTATTGTTTGCAAGCAAACATGAATGATGCAAAACTACTACTTTTTTTTTTTTTAAATAATAACCAGGGTTGCGAGAAACCAGCTGGCTGTCTGTAGAATAAACATTTGAACTGTAATCAGTGGTGTGTATACTCTTGCAGCAAGGCTAATTTTACAGAAACGTAAGCCCATAATTTTCAAAATATCTTTCAGTGAGTATTTTAATTTAATTTTCCTGTGAGACAGTTTCATTGGAATAACACTTGAGAAGAGATCACATTGCACATTATTTAGTGATGACATATCAGTAAAATATCATATGCCTAAAAAGCATCATGGCTGTATAATTGTCTTCTAGACCATAAGTTTCTGTTTCAAAATGTTTATCTCACTTCCCTTTGTAATTCCTCCAATTTTGTCTATTAAATTTTGGAACTTAAAAACTGTATACATATTCTTTGCAAAAGTTAAACAGCCTGCCTCTGTGGTGTGGGGTTAGCATGTCTGCCTCACATTCAAGAGGTCCCGAGTTCAAATCTCGGTTAGGTTAAGTTACCCAGATATGGTTTTCTTTGGGTTTTTCCCTTATCCTGAAAACAAGAATGTCGGGTAAGTTTAAGCTCTATGGATCCTGTGCTTATTTGAGCATCAATTTACCCATTTCATTCATTCATCATCCAGTATGACCTAACCGGTTAAAGGATCTAAAGTTAATAATAAAAAAAAAAGTTAAACAAAAGAATATCATTCAGATCTGCTTCAATTTAGGACTGGCTTAATAATATTCAACTTAAAAATGTGTTAGTGTCAGTCTCTTCTTTTGTGTTTTGCTATCATTTGACTAATTGAAACAGATAGTCATGGAGCAGAGGTATGAAGTAATAAATTACAATACTCTGCAGAATTATTTGCAACTTGATGCTCTTTTTCTTCATTTCGTTTTGTAAACATATAGCGATAAATGGAAAAAGCTTCAACTCAAACATGAAGCAAAGCAGTGAAGTGAAATGCAGGTTCTGAGAATACAATAGATTCTGAATATCTCATGTCAGCCAAGCTGTAAAGCAGCTCCAATCAAACCCAATTACAGTGGAATCTCGTTAGCACGTTCCTCATTAACACGTTTTCCCGTGTATTACGTTGAATTATAAAAGTCCCGGTACCAAATCACCAAATTTAATAAATAATGTTTGCTTAGTGCGTTTTCCCGGTCCCGCTTACTACGTTTGAAGTTTGACGTCCTCATTCGCTGTTTTGGCCAATCCTTGATCGGTACAGTGGATGTAGGCGTTTAACACGTTCATAGTTTGACGTCCTCATTTGCTACTTTGGTCAATCCTTGGTCACGGGGTGGATATCGGCAGCCAATCACATACATGCATTTAAATATTTGTGTGACACGATTTCTGTGGGCGGGATAGAGAATGCTTTACCTTGGCATGGTAAACGTGGTAAACGCTAACAATAGTTTCTTATGTTGAGTGATGACCAAACAACCGTAGATTGTATTTTAACTTTTCATTTACAATGAAAAAAAGAAAGTGTAGTAGGTTAATAACCAACAGTGAAAAACTGAAAATCCTTGATGTAATACAATCCAAATATAAAACATGTCGATATAGTGCGGAAGTTAAACATTCCTCCGTCAACCTTAAACACGATTGTTAGCAAACCTAAATTGATTGAAACTGTTTTTAAAGAAGGGAAAAATACTAAAACAAAATTTTTCTCTTGGAAAATAGGATCAGAAGAGGACCGGAACGAAATTTGTTGCATGGAAACACCTCCGTGTTCAAATCGTCTTGTATACACCAAAGATAATATCGTCTATTGTACTCGTAACACGATGCAGCTCATAATTTTTTCTTTTTTAGCAGAAATTGTTATCGTGTGTGTAATAAAACACACAGCAAAACCACTATTGCCGCTTCCACAATTCGCAATTTATTTTCTCAAAAACATTCATAACCTAAAAAATCCAAGTTGACCAAAATAAAAGCTTGAATTATTTATTCTCAGGCTTTGTGTATCCAAATCCATTTAAACATATTGAATTTAACATGGAAACGCGGATCGTATTCAGTATGAAATTGTACTCAAAATCGATTTAAATTGCCCATGGAGACGTAGTAATTATTAGATTTTTATTACCTATGTTCTTAAATTGCAGATTTTGCATTTTCGTTAACACGTTTTCCCGCCTATGACATCCAAATCCTTAGGTCCCTGCAAAAACGTACTAACGAGATTCTACTGTATATATTCTTAAGCTGCATTGTATGTTGTACCTCTTGCACACAACTTAGCATCATCTTTTTAACTTTTCATCATAACCTAACATGTTATGCTATATTCTCTGTAATCCCAGTTTAATTTATAAAAGGAATGTAACATCAGTTGCCTATCAGTAGTAATTATGTTGATCATCAAGTAAAATGCTTAGATAGTGTTTGTGCTCATGTTTCAGATGGTGGCCAGCTCAGATATTATTTCCTAATCAAATTCCACTTAACATTAATAGTATGCCGCATTTAAGAGGAGAATTTGCAGTCAAGTTTTTTGGTACTCGTGACCATTATTGGATTAATAAAGGAAGAGTGTTCCTTTATCAGGAAGAGGTGAGTTCAATATACATATGTTTAGTCCTTAAGCATTAGGAGTCAAATTTGGGACACATTTGCATACTTTGTAATTTATACAGGACATGTTTCAGAAGCTTTCGCTTCCATCATCAGCTGTAGGTTGACTGGCAGCACTGGTATCAATTTCGTTCTGGTCTGTAATGGCATGTCTGGAGGCGGGATTTCAAAGTTCATAATTTTATGTTTAATTCACAATAAAATTGCTTTGGTGGACTTTTGTGACAGCGATGTGTCTATAATCAGTAATTATTGAGTTGATTGTAACACTACATCACTTGTTTTTATAACGAATACATGTTTCAGGAGCCAATTGCTCCCATTCTCAGTTCTCTGTTGACATGTATTCGTTATAAAAACAAGTAAGTGATGTAGTGTTACAATCGACTCAAAAATTACTAATTCATAATTTTGTGTTTGTTTTTGGATGAAAATCTCCAATATGGTGATTTCTAGAGAATGGTTTACTTCTTTTACTAATTCAGAGTTTGTGTCTATTTCATGGTTGGTTTCCCAAACGTGTGCTGCAATGACTTATTTGTCTGTCTGCTTATATTTTATGTTATGGATATGTTCCTTGGTGTGGATGTTTGTTGAATTTGGTTTTTCCGCTGTATACTTTGTTGCATTCTCAGAAATTAAGCCTGTAAATCCCAGGTTTGGAAGTTTTTTGGTACCTGATCTTGGGGAGGTGATCTCAACAAGTTTTTCAAGTTGAATTTATTTTGAGGGGCTGAAATTTTGTTGTGTTTTGAAAAGACCTTTTGGAACCTGTTATGTAACAGTGGGTGGAATGTGAATTTCGTAATTTTGCTCTTGTCTTCCAAGGGTGTTATGGTAGTGGTATTTCTTCTGAAATTTTGCATCTTCCTGTGTATCATTCTTGAGTTACATTAACAAGTGCTATTTTGGTAATTTGCTGGTATTCTTTGTTGTTATATTTGTTTTTGCTTAAAGGAAAGTTGATTAACCTGTGCACTAGACTATTGGAAATTGCCTGCTGATGTGATTTTGGGTTAAAACTATTGCATTTGATGTAGTGTTCAGTGTAATTTTGTGTGTATCTCAAAGGAAAGTCTGTCTTCATTTCTCATTATTTTCATGTCCACAAAAGGCAGGTTTCCATCTTTCTCTGTCTCTACTGTGAAATTTATTGCTTGGTCTTGTAAGTTTAAGAGCTTTAAGTTATCTTGAACAAGTTTTTGGGCGCTATTGCAATAATATCGTGTACATATCGAAACCATACTTTGAAGATTTTGGGGAAAGCTTTGGTTACATGTTTAGCTAATGAGCTCATAAACATGTGTACTAGGAAGGTAGAAAATGGGTTGCCCATAGCTAAACTAGACCTTTGTTAGTAAAACTTGCCCATAAAACTGAAAAAGTTCTGAGAGTTTGGTATAATTTACTATTGCTCCTGAGGTTGTCATTAGATTGAAGCCATTTTCTGAGGAGTGGGGAGAGTTTGTTGATTGGGATGCTGGAAAATAAGGAGGTGACTTCAAAGGATACTATGGTGTCAGTTGGACTCAATGTGATATGTTTCAGATGGTCTATTAATTCATAGGAATTACTGATGCTCAGACTGTCAAATTTGGAGAACAAATAGAAGCGATGAGTAAGCCATTTTGCCAATTGGTAGGTGGTTGCACCAATATTGTTCACTATTGGTCTCGAGATGTTGTCATTGTGAATTTTAGGAAGGCCACATACTTTAGGTAAGGTAGGGTTGTCTACTTTAATCCTGTGTTTTTCTTTGTTATGATGCTGACATATTTCAGATGGAGTATGAGGCAGTATTTTAATGCCTGAATAAATTTAATTTTATTTTTATTATAATTAAATTCAATTAACAGCCCACCTTGAAAAACAATATGTATATAATTATTATTTAAATTGTATGCAAAGTCATTGCAAATACTTATTTTATTGTAAAACATATTTTATTAATGTTATGGAAATGTTTATATACTCTGGTAGTGTGGGAACTGTGAGAATAATATGTTTTAGGTTGTTAATAATGAGGTAATAATGTAATCTTGTGACAATAATGTGTGTGGAATTTTGAAAAGTACTGGTTATGAAAGATCGGTAATGACGTAGTTTCGCTTACAGTTTTGAATTAGCCAATCAAAAGTAAAGAAAAGTTTTAGTTTGAATGCTTAAATTCTATTGGACTAGATTTAGCTAACAAGAGACTGGCAATACCGAAGCTTTAAGGTTTTTACCGTTGGAATTAGTCAGTCGCGGACATGATGTGATAGAGTGCAGATGGAAAATTCTCGAGCAAGATTTTATAGTAAATACATTAAGAATGTGGAAAGTTTCTCACAGTTTATTTTATAAAGTGCAGTGTTTTTATATATGTGCAAGTATAAAGAAATAAAAAGAAGTGAAATTTAAAATTAATTCTGTGACATCTTTAATTTTTGTCTTACCACGACCTGAACAAGAGCTTTTGTCTCTATAGTTGACTGAAGCAGCCGAGGAAGATTTAAAATAATATGACATAAGCTTAATTAATTGAAACCTACGCACAAAGCAACAAATTAAATATAAAAATCTTCAAGTTTGTGCGTAAAAATTACATTGCGCAACATTGTGTAACATTACGTAACACAAGCATCATCTCCACCACTTCAAAGTTTGGCGTCCCAAGCAACAAGCGTCAACCGACTTCAAATTGTATCTTCATTACGTGGGCAGTTTTAATTAAAACTCAAACTTCATCATCTTCATAAGTTTGAAGAACATAACATCTTCAAAGTGGTGCCAAAACGTGGGGCTAACTACTACTTCAAAGTGGCGTCCCATACGTGGGGCAAACTCCTCCAAACAACTAACAACATAATATCTTCAAGTTTGCCATGTTGCAGCTTGTTTAAAAGGGTTATTTTTTAATTTGTCTTTGCTTAGTAGGTTTTCCATCCTGTTCTATTCAATCCACTTCATTATCACTATTTTATTGCCCTTATCTGCCTTTGTATACACTACCAGTTTGCTATTTAAAGATTTTAAAGTTTGTAATGTTTTTTATATTAAAGGGATTTTACTTAGATAATGGATATTTTCATAAAATAAAGCAAATTGAATTAGTTCAGGATAGTAGTTTTACAAGGGGATATCAAAAAATAACAAGAATTTTTTTTTTTTGCATTGTAATGCACCTGAGCTGGAGTTTGATGTTGGTAGCATTGGAAATGTCTGACCTTGAGTGACAAAATGCCATGCACATCATTTGCCTGGCATTCCTCAGTTGGAGGGAAGCAGTTGAAGTAGAAGAGTGTGTTAACTGTGCTCAACATGGATCTTAAGTTGCAGCAGCGTGCATGAATTAGATTTTGTTATTTGGATAATTGAATGCCTGACAAAGAAGGTGTTATACCACACAATATTCAATATTGATTTACTTTGTAAAATGTTATTCACATAAATGTGGTTTTTAACAATTTTTCCAAACACCCAGATTACTTTCAAGAGGAAATAAGCCATTAGTTAACATGTTACGTATTTTGTACTTTAATGAAACTTCGTTTTTCTCAAAACTCAATTAACCTCTTTATTTCACAATTGGCTTGGTAGGATGCATTGTTTTGCATTTATAACCTATGCTTACATGTTATTATTTTAAGGTGTCAGATTACTCCAATATCTCCGACAATGAAGACTTTGAATTTGAAAGGGCTCCTTGTGTTTTCCAACATAGAAGGAATCCCATCTTAGAACTTAACAAGGCACAATTCAAAATGAGATTTCAACTGTCAAAGCATGTAGTTGAGGAATTGGAGCATAGGCTACATGCACAATTAAGGACACAAACCCTGAGGAATTATGCACTTAATCCAATGTTTATGCTCCTTCTCACATTACGGTTCTGTGCAACTGGGAGCTTCCAGATGGTGATTGGGGATATCTTTAATGTGAATAAAGAAACTGCAAGTAGGACTATTCACAAAGTTATAAGTGAGATTGCAGCCTTAAGACCTTATTTCATCAAGATGCCTAGGGAAGTGGGTGAAATAAGAAGGGTTATGTGAGAGTTCCATAGTGTATGTAATTTCCCAGAAGTTTTAGGTGCAATGGACTGCACACATATCCCAATTGTATCATCTGGTGGGAATAATGCTGAGATTTGCAGAAATTGCCATGGTTGGTTTTCTTTAAACGTTCAAGCTGTCTGCAAATCACAACTTTGCTTCCAGAAGGTTGTTGCTAGATGGTCAGGTTCAGCGCATGACAGCAACATTTTTAGAAATTCTAGAATTCATGCACAGTTTGAAACTGAGGAATTTCCCTGAGGTGTGCTTCTAGGAGACAGTGCCTATCACTGCTGTCATTGGGTGATATCGATAAAACTGAGCAATCTCTCAGGAGAAAACTCTCGAGAGCAAAATGGAGTAAACTATTCTGCAAGAGCAAAATCTCTGTTTCGTATCAATAAAAACTGTTTTCGTGTGCAGAGCATTTTCTCCATAGTGATAGCAATTTACTCCGCTTCTGTTATTGCCACCTCGCAGCTGCATAAACAAACAACTGATACAGCCAGAGTGACCATGCAGTGAGAAGACAAACATTTAGGTATTAATCATTACAATGAGCATTTCCGAAAAAGAACGTGAAGTTGAATCTCAAGCGAGTTTTGTCGAAATCCTAAAAGAACATCCTGTGGTTTTAGAAAAATCCCACTTACCGGAAATGAGGCAAAAAAAAAGGCCAACGGCTTTAAAAGAAATAATGAAAATGTATAAGGTAAAATCTGGTTCTCACATAAAACCTTATCTAGACAACCCACGTTACCAAGATTCGAACTTGGGGCCTCCTAAATGGGAAGTAGGCATGTTACCACCACACTAACACGGTCTTGAGAAACTTTTAAATAAAATGCATAAGCAAGTACATATGTTTGCACTATATGCAAATTTTAAATTCATTCTGGAAGAAATTGTCGCACAAGTACATTTTTAAACAAAAAAAGTGATTGTTTATAAATAAGTTGTTTGAAAGCCCAGCGTGGTAATATTTGCCTACAAAATACACAAAGGAAATACAGCTTTTAAAGTTATTGCTATAGTAAAAGACCAAAATAATTTTAAAGCTAAAATGTGCAATGTATTTACAAATCCATATATTACTCACTTAATTTTGGAAGCCATGTATAATCTCTGCTATCTCGTCTCTTCTTTGCTGCCCTCTTTCTCTGATACATCCTACAGCTTCCCCTTCCCAAGTGACTTCCTGATTATTGACTAATTTTGAAGATTTAGAAGCTAGTAACAGTGATGTGTCATAATTTAAAATAATCGTCCATGACATGCTGACGATGGGAACAAACCGTCTCCCGAAACGCGTTCAAGTAAGAATATTATAGTGATGTAGTGTAACAACCCTCAACTCTCTTTATTTTAAATTCCTGATTATTGTTTACTTCAATTTCGGAATCTTCGTCACTTAGATGTTTAGCCACATTATGTAGGACAGAACAGCAGACAATAATGGAGGGAATCTTTTCTGTTGCTAGTCTTATTTTCCCTTGAAGAATAAGAAAATGTTTCACTTGACCAAAGCACCTTTCTATTATGACACATTCCTTACTCAAGCACTTATTGTAAGATCTCTGTTCTGGGGTAAGTACATTGCGTTAGGGTGTCATGAGCCACGGAGCAATTGCATATCCAATAGCACTAAGAATTAAGGCATTTGCAAGATTTCCACACATAACCCTACAGGCATCTGAATTTGCCCATATACGTGAATCATGTACTGATCCAGGCCAGTAGCATCAACACTGGTAAACATTTCTTTAGAATCACATGTAGCCTGTACAATAATACTGGGAACGCCTTTTCGATTAATATAGTCATCTCCATGTATACTGGGTTTCTTAATCACAACATGGGTGTAATCAACAGCCCCTATTGTAGCAGGGAATGTATAACACTCCTGCCATTCAGCTTTTGCAGTTTTAAGTTCATGGACAGTTTTGGGGAACCTTATCCAAATATGTGCTTTTCTTAATATAGCATCCATAACACTATAAATTGTAAGGGATACTGCACTCTGACTCTCACCAACATCTTCAGCCACACCAGTTTGAAATCCAGGATCTCCTATATAACGCAAAAAATTCTCATCTTTTCTTCCTTAGATAACGCTCCTCCTCTTGTTTCGTTGCCATCTTCTTCAAGGAAATGTTCCACTAACCATCTCACATTTTCCTTTTCAAATCGGTAAAGTTGCTTATAGTTATATAATAATGTGTCTCGGCGGGACTTATACACGTTTATGCCACGAACAACCATCATCCTACTTAAAACTTGTTGCTCTATCACCTACTGATATAGCTCCAATATTCGGGAGCAACTTCTCCCACAGAGGAGCAACTTATAATTCTTATTGATACAAAAGTGGAGAATACTGCTGCCAGCCCAAGGTCACGGAGCAACATCCATTGGAGGGGAATATTGCTCGCGAAAGGAGTAAACTTTATTGATATGAATGTGAGCAACGTCTCCAGAATTGGAGCAAAAAGCAAACTCTCTGTTTTATTCATATCACCAATTACTTACTCACACCTACAATGCGTGAAGAAACTCCTGCAGAACGGGCATATAACAGGGCTCATAGACAAACAAGATCAGTTATTGAAAGGTCTTTTGGCATTGTCAAAAGAAGATTGCCATGTTTAAGAATGAAATTAGCTGTGAAATTACTTAGAGTTCCTCGTATAATAGTAGCAACATTTGTATTACATACCTTGGCCATTAATGCAGAAGACGACACTCCTGACGTAGACGGTGCTGTTTATATAGGAAGGAGAATTTTACCAGGCACTGCCTATACCTGATTTAAATCAGAGATAGAAGGGAAAACACAGCACTGAGAACTGCACTAATTAACAACACTTTCAGGTATTCACTTAACTTTATTATTACCTAACCTCATTTTCAACCTTTTACATTTTTTGAGATTTTCTCATTTCTAGTTCCAATTTTAAAATTTTCATTTTCAGTTCATGTTCTTCTAAACATTCCAACCTCGTCTTGTAGAACTTCTTCCTAATGTCTTCTTTCCAGGCAATGATGTGGATCTGGGTGTACCTGCATTTGAAGATGTTGGAGGACCTGGCTCCACAAGCTGCATTTCTCCCTCTTGTGAAGTGCAGACCTCTAGTTGGACATAATTTACGTTTACATCTTGTGGTGAACTGCAGATGACTTCCATACCTACGTTCGCAATTTCATCGGCATGGAAGCCCACATCGCCATCAAAATCGCAAGTAACCAGCACAAACTGCGACTAGAGTGCTGCAATTAATTTGTGGTCAGTTTCGTCTAAGGAAGTTGGCACAAACATACCACCACCTGTTTTGTATCTTTTAAGCTTGTCTTCTGTGTTTACTTTCTTTGTGCGCTTTTTTATGTTTTCATAACACAGTTTCAAACATTTGTAATCACGTGCAATAAAAATTCTTGAATTAAACTCCGAAGTTATTTCCTTGCACACCTCTTCCTTTTTCCTTGTGGTGTTGCTGTCTGTTTTTTTTTTTTTTTTTGTTTTCTATTATATCTTTATATTTCAAAACAATGTCCACTAGCATATCCTTTTCTTCACTTTTAAAATTGGCAGAATGCGCTTTTTTTCCTTCCCTGAACCTCCATTTTATGGTTATGCATTAATCTGTGAGTTATGCTTTCCAAGTCACAGTATTGCAAACAGACAAAAATGAAAAGAGGTACATTACACATTTAATGGAGATAAAGTAAGCGAAATAACTTCCATATTCGTCTTACTGCACAAAAAGTAGCGGAGCAGCATGACGTCATTTGGAATATGCAGCGAGGCAGGCAACTCTGCTGAAATAAACACATTGCAGTTACGTATTAGCTGTTCTTATTGGTGGACGTTCTGTTGTACATTGAGTAAAAGTAAAAATCGTGGAGCTATTGCTGAATGTAAAATTGCTTCATATAAAACTGCAGATATAGCTTATCATAGGTTTCCTAAAGATATAAAATTACAGCACAAATGGGTGTCATGGTGTAAAAGGACTGATCTAGTTAATGTCAATAATGCAAGAATTTGCTCAGATGATTTTCTTCCTGAAGATTACGAGTGGGAGTAAAAAAGAAGCTTCTGGAATTGACATTAAGAAGAAAATTAAAAAGCGATGCTGTGCCTTCACTAAAAATTTCAAATTAACATGGGGATACATTGGAGACTGCTGTGGCAAGCATCAGCAAGTACAATGTGCAGGTAATTAATAAATATTTATATTTTTAGGAATAATTTCGAGTTTATTCATACATTTTATTTGGAAGGATTTCAGATTTTATGTTTGTGTAATATTAAAGATTATTAATTTATAGGATGTATCAGCACGAGATCGCCGATGTGAAAACAGGGCAGTACGAAAGAGAGTAGTCTACTTTGCTTATCTCCAAAGGAAACTAAACTTCAACAGTCAACAAGTACAGAAGTGGTTCCTTATTCCGGCATAGCTGTTAAAGATGAAATAGAGGAATTAAAAACGAAGATATGGACCCTGAAAAAAGAAAACTAAAATTTGAAAAGAACCAATAATACCCTTAAAAAAACCAAGGATTCAAAGTATATGGTGAAAGCAACAAAACAAGAAATTAAACACAACGTATACGGCATTTTGTCTTACTGTTTCATGCCGGATGAAATTCATTCTTTGCTTAGTGCTAAAAAAAGAGTGAAATGGGTCCAAAAGATAATGATAATGCTCTCACCTTAAGAGCCCTACAAGCGGGGGGGGGGGGGGGGGGATATCCTTTACCTTGCTGGTCCATGCTTCAAAAATGGTCTAAACAAGTGCAGACCTGGAATTATGAAAGAAGTGCTGCATCTAATGAAAGCAAAACCAGAAACATTCAAACCTTTGGAGGATGAAACAGCCCTAAGTTTTGGTGAGATGAATGCGTGTGCTATGACTTGTCAGATGTGATTTTGGGGCCTAACAAAAATATTATGGGGGACATGGTTTTTACCCTGGAAACAGCCTGTGTGTTTTGACTTCGATGTGACCATGACCAGTAAATTTAGTACTAGAGAGAAGGAATAAAGCAGCTGGATGCAGCAGGCACAAGAATTAAAGCAGTGACTTGTGACAGGAACTCAAAAGTCTGGAAGGAGCTTGGAGTTTACACATTGAAAACCTATGGTATGGGTTTTCTGTAATCTCCCTCACCTGCTTAAGCTTCTTAGAAACAATGGGTAGCGTGTACCATGTTGAGGTTAATTACTTGGGAAGTAACGTTTACTAAAGAAGTCCGTACTACGGAAGTAGGTTACTACGGGAGCAATTAACTCTGGAAGTAATGTAATGGAGAGCTCAATTACAATTTACTCTTTTAGTTAAGACTACGGATAAAGAGGCCTCTGAGCAAAATTACCCGTCTTTCACGCCCAATATAGAATGGGATGCTAAGGACCATAGTAGTTAGAGCGTCCATAAATAAAAAACCCAATTAATCAATTAAGTAAGAGCTCATTACTCCCAGAGGTATTGTTTTGTTTGCTCAATTTACTTGATGCGATCAATATAGTTTTTTGAAAAGTGGTTTAACAATGGAAAATTTCATTCTATCAGGGAAAATTGCTGTCTTTAGTGACTCATTGCACAAATAACTAAGAGGAATGGAAATTTGAGATGAGCATGATTTTAAGATTGTTATTTCATCATAACCAGAAGAATTTTTTGTTTTGAAGGAGTTAATAATTTTGATTATTTCAGAAGACGTCAGATTAGCTTTAAATTCAGGTACTTCATTAGTGAAATTTGATCTTAGAAATTCCAAAGCTGCCTCTTTACTTCCAAAATTAATACTCAGTTTGTTTGTTACATCCAAAAAGAATTTGTTAAAGCTTTTCCTATTTGAAGATAATCAATGAAAATTATCTCATGTGCATCCCAAAAAACTAATGCCATGACCTTGCCTGCAAATGGAACTGTTTTCGCCTTCTTTGGAGCCAATTCTCCCCTTTCAATCCACTGTTTTGACTTCCTTCGTCTCAGGTATGAAGGTATGTTTCATCCATGGTTATGAATCGACGCAAAAACTCAGCTTTACTGCAGTAAAACATCACCAAACACTCGACCGAAACATCCTCTTGATGCTGCTTTTGTTCCATTGTGAGTAAACATGGCACCCATCTTGTGACAGCTTTCTCATGTCTAAATTTTCAGTTAGTATGTGATGTACAGCACTTTTTGAAATGCCTACGATGTCTGCTAGCTCGTGCACTTTCAGTCGACTGTCATCTAATACCATTTTGTGGATTTTCTTTACAATTTCTGACGTGGTCACCTCATTTGGTCGATCACTGCGATGTTCGTCTTGGCACTCGTCCAGCCCCGCTTAAACTCTTACCACCCAATATTAGACTCCCCCAGAGTAGAATCTAGATCAGCTTTAATATTAGTTGGACTAAGACCTTTCAAATGAAAGTATTGTATCACATGAATGAATGAATTGAATTTATTGTACAATTTGTCCTACAATTTGGTGTACAATATATACAATGTGTATTAATACATCACTGTACCCCTACATCTTATGTACAATTTGTCTGGTGCTTGTTTTCTTATTGAGCCACTCAGATTGCTTGGCTCCCAGGCCTTATTGCTCACTGAGCGGCCCTTGCCTCTCTTACTTTTCTAGAACTTTTTCCTTTACCTTCCTTAAAAATTCACCCTTGCTCTTGATTTTCTTTTCTTCTTTCCCTGTCAACATCTTTATAGCTATTATTTTTCTATTTCTATTTTCTCATTTCTTCTCCCACACTTTTGCCCCTCCAACTCCTTATTTCCTTACATTCTGTCATATAGTGTTCTCTACTTTCTCTTCCTCCACACAACTCGCATATCCCTCTTCTGCTGCCTCCCATCCCTCTTAAATACATTTATCCCGTTCTCATCCATGCTAAAGCTTGCCTTTCTTGTCTTTTACAGCAATCATTGTACCTCTCTCTTCCCCACTCCTTTATCAATTTATACAAGCTTAATGACTCTTTATCTTCAAGGCTTCCCCATATCTCTTGTCCTATATCTTCCACTCTGTTTCTTACTACTTTCCAAAATGCACTTGTATTTCTTTCCTCCAACCCCCATATATCCCCCATTCCAATTGACTCCATTATTTTTTAGATTTCTTTCCACCAGCTGTTTTTTAGAACCTTTTGCTAGTCAGGCATATCTTTAAGATTTCACCTTCCTCCATTTTCACACATCTAAACCAAAATTTTAAAATTCTTTCTACTATTATAGCTTTCCTCCTCAGTTCTACCAATGCAACCTTGCCTGGTGCTGCTCTTGGTAGTCACATTAATTCTTCACAAAACATTCTATACATTTGGTCAATTTTCTTACTTAGTTCTCCTCCCCCCCATATTTCCACCCCATAGAGCACTTTTTATTCTACCAATGCCTCGTACATTCTCTCCAACCATTTTGTCACATCTCTATATTATATTTGCGTATTCTTATTCCTGTCATAGCTACCTTCCCTTTACGTAACATCTTCCTGCCATGTGCTCCCCATTCCCTGCTATTAGCTATTACTCAACCTTCTCCTAAATAGTCATATTCTTTGACTACCTCCAGTTTTTGACCACCTGGAAACCATTTTTCTTCCTTCCTCAAATTATTTCCTTTTTTAAACACTCTCACTTTGGTTTTATTTATATTCACCTTAATTCCCCATTTTTCACAAAATTCTTGAATTTAATATATTGCTTTTTATAACCGTATTATCGATATGGCAATTACCATAAGGTCGTCTGCGTATAATAAACCTGGAATCTCCTTATCCCTTATTACTGGACAATGCTGATTTTTTATTTTTACTCCTAATATACCATCTATGAATAAGTTAAATAATATTGTACTCAGCTTACATCCCTGTCTTAATCCTTTTTGTTGAATCGTCTCTGTGACACTGCTTTTTTCACTGCGTATACAGAACTTCGCATCTTTATATATTCTCTTGATTTCTCTTATAAACTTGTTACTAACTCCCTTTTCCCTTAGTTTATATTCCAGAGCTTCTCTATTTATTTTATCAAAAGCTTTCTCAAAGTCAGCAGAAAAACGTATATACCCTTCCTCTTTTCCTACTCTAATATTTATCTGTTATAGTCTTTATTATAAATATGTTATCTACAGTCTGTCTTCATTTCCTAAAACCTGCCTGGAATTCTGATACCCTTTTTTTTAGTTTCTACGCATTCCCTTAGTCTGTCAGCCAAAATTCCTATATACACCTTCGCTAATATAGATAGCAGACTTAGCCTATATAGTTCTCAGGCCTATTCACGCCTCCCTTCCCTTTATAAACAGCTACCATCATACTTATTTTCCAGCTTTCTGATATGTCATTTTTTAATTTTATTTTGTTTAGTAATTCTGTCATTAATTGTAATCCTTTTTAAGTTTCACCATATTTTCTTCCAAAATTCTCCTGGTACTCCATCTATTCCTACCGCTTTCCCTTTCTTTATATTTCTTAGTTGTAAATATACCTCTTGGGTTGATGTTTCTCGATCTAATTTTTCGTTATCATCTCTTGTCCAAAATTTCTATGCTCTAACTTTGTCTCTACCCCTTCCCCAGTCAGGTTTTTAAAATATTCTACCCATTCAATTGGTGTGATTTCATTTATTCCCCCCCCTTTCCTGCTCACGCTTCTATCTTTCTTTTCGATTGCCCCCTTTAGTTTATTTTCCATATTTTCTTGCCATTCTTTTTTCTTTGTCTCTTAACAAGCATTTATATCCCCATTTATAAATCATCAAATTTTGCCTATCTTCTTTTTCTGATCCCCTCCATTTTATAAGCTCTTGGAAAACCCCCTTTTTTGCATTTTTACACTCGTACCATCCCTTATTTGTCTACTTTTTCCTGTTTTATTTCCATATCTGCCCATGCTCTTTTTGCTATTAGTCCCATTAACTGTAATGCTTTCTCTGTTTTTCTTTCATATAGGTTCAACTTTATTCTATAATTTGGCTTACCTTTGAATTTAAATCTTTTGTGAATTTTTTTTCTAGTTTCTCCTTCCATTTATAGGTTTTTTAATCTCCTCATCCTTGTTACCCCTTTATCTACTACTTCCAGTTCTCCTACCTTTAGTTCCATTGTTAACGGGAAATGGCTGCTATTTACTATGTCATTTCTAATTTTAAATTTCGTAATTTTCTCCTCTGATTCCTCACCACATAACATATTATCTATTACGCTTTGCCCGTTTACATTTACAAATGTAAATTCTCCTTTGTCCTCTCCCATTGTCCCATTACGTATTTAACAAATTGTTTATTTCACAGAATTCTAATAACTTTTTTCCTTCCTTATTTATTACACTATCTCTGCTTTTCCTTTCTCTTCATTTTTTTTCTCCTTCCCCTATCATGGCACTTCCTAGTAATCTACAGTTCCCTCCCCCCCTATTCTTGCATTAGTCTCCCATTATAATAAACTCTATGTCTGGCCATTTGTTTCTGATTTCAGCCATGTCCTCATCTACAGTTTTATACAGGTTATTCTCATAAAAGTCTGATGATTCCGTGGAGTTACATACTACACCGATTGCAATATTTACATTTATCTTATTTATTTGTTTTATTAACAACCAAATGACCTTGTTAGCCTTGTTTTCTATCAGTTCTGTTTCAACACTTATGCTTATGTCTTTTTTAACAAATATACCAATTCCTCCTGAAGCTCTCCCTTTCTCATGCTTTTTACTGACACTTTTGCTTATATATTTGTAGCCCTTCAGCTCTATTTCTTCCCTTTCCCCAACCATGTCTCCACCACCCCTACAATGTCCATGTATCTCATTACATTTTGCATTTCCCTGTTGTATATCTTACTCTTTATGCCTTCAACATTCCAGAACATCAGATTTACCCCCTTTCCCTATTTGTTCTTTGTTTTATCCTGATATGTATATTTCTCCATTGCTTTTCTAAGTTAGTGAGTCTGGGTACCGGATCGTGATTTCCTCCCTCTGTGACATTACCCTCCCTTCCCTCAACTCTGTTATTTTTAACCCCCTCCTTCTTGTAATTTCTTCCGCTTGGCTAACACTTTCCACTCTTAATACTTCCCCACTTATCACTTGCATCACTCACTCCTCCACATATGCATTTCTTACTGCATTGGTTGTCTTCTGTCCTCTCGGCTCCTCCCCACTTCTCCCTCCTTGCATCCCTTCCCTGCTCACCTCTGCAACCAATGTTAGCCCTTCCTCCCCCTCCGACACTGCTGGTTCTTCCTCCCTGTTTTCTTCTGCACTCCTTCTCTGACTGTTTCCCATGCCTGTCAAATCTGTGGTTTGATCAGCTGTTTTCCTCTCCTTTCCCCAAGCTACCAAATCAGCTGTTCTCTCAATTCTTTGACTTGAATGTGCCCTGGGCCATTGCTTCCGTTGATGTTCGCACATTCTTTCTCATTCATTCCTCTGTATATTCATGCTCCATTCTTGGCCTTCCACGAATAATTTTAAACCTTTCAAAAATGCCTTTTTCCCCAGCTGCTCTTGCTTCTTTCATCCTGGATATTAGTTCTTTTTTCAAAATTTGTTCCTCTCTCGTGTAATCTTGCTTTATAAAAATTCTTGTACCTCTTAACCTTCTGGAATTCTAAAATTCCCCTCTTTTTTCCCATTGTCGTTATTTTTATAAAAATGGGTCTAGGTTTTCTTCCTCTTTTTCCAATTCAGAACATGTCCTCTATCTCCCAACCAAACATTTTTATACCTGCTCCTTCTTCCATGATCTTGTATACTATTTCTTCTAAGCTTCTGTTTTCTTCTGTCACTCCAAAAATTACGCAGTTCTTCTCTGTCCTGCTTCAAATCTTTTCTCTGTATCTTCAATTTTTCTCCTGCAATCCATTATCTGCTGTTCCATCTCTTCTCTCTGCATCTTCATAACCTCCTCGAGTCGTCTTGTATTTTTATCCATTTTTTCGCCTAATTCTTTTCCAAGTGCCTTTAGAGAATCCGTTAACTGGCCATTTCTACTGGCCCTGGATTCATCTCCACTCCAATTATTAGCAGCATCAGAATTACTGCTGCCACCCATACTGGAAATCTATCATCTTTCCCATTTTTGTGATTTTTCTGCTCCTGAAGCTGCCTATCCGCACTCTGTATGCTTCCATGTCTATACCCATTGTGGCCCTAGCTCTCACTCTGCACAACCTTCTCCTACTGCTGTCAGCACCAGACTCCTATTGTATCAAATAACGATGGCTAGTTTTATCCATGTTTACAAATTCGCTGAGAGAGTCCACTATTAATGGCTGCCAAACAATTACTAAACAATGTAGCATTGTCAAACTTGAAACTTAAGCTTTATAAGGGTGGTACTTTCTACCATAGTCATTTGTTTGAAACAACGACCGCTATGTATATATGTCAGGTCAGGTACTTCTGGGACTGTCCTCGTAGCTTCTGTTATGACTTTAAGGTTGCATTTATCATAAAAATAAGAAAAACATGAGATACATGTTGTAGAAGTTTCTTAGATTGTAGTTCACATACAAATATTGCAGTTATTACCTGCCTGCAAATTGTATGTTGATGCATAGCCCACTACTGTGCTTAAGAGCCTGAGCAGTTTGGCTGCTCTCTTGTTATAGGTGATAGTTGTGCTACTTGCCGATTAGCATTGAACGGCAGCCATTGCCCGTCCAGTGACTCACTGCTGTAACGTTATAATCACAGAATTTTCTGACTGAGGCTTGATATTGAAGTATTTGGCTTCTCTATCATTCCTGTTGTAGCCGTAGCAATGTTGCTGAGACTAATGGGAATGAAGTGTCTCCATATTAGTTCACTAATTACCTATGAAATAGCTGGAATTTCTTCACTTACAAGAAAACTAATTGTAACAGATAATACTAGTAATACATACATTCCCAGTGTGGTCGTGACACAAAATTTTGGCAGTTTTGCTGTAGGACTCTGAAACTCTTCTAGCAGAAGGATTACAAATCTTCTAGAAGGATAGTGAAACCTTGAATTTTTATCCTGTTATATAAGGCTTATGAGAGAAGAATTGCTCTTAGTGATAGGTACTATATTGCTACACAGCACGTAATTTCTGCAATTACTTTACTCACTACAATCCTCCTATATATACAAGCCAGAGATGAGTGACAAATTCATATCTCAGTAGGAACTATAAAAGAAGAGAAAAGCGATGTATCCACATATAGATAATAGAAGAGACTTCTAATGGTCGAGGTGCGAGGGTCTTTGAATCCTCCAGTATCCCTCAGATTACACTACACTACACTATTCTAAGATAAGATGATGATAATGATAATTTAATGGCTGATTATTATTCAAAGAAAAATTCTCTTTACTATGTAATTCTCTATTGCTTTTGTTTTTACAATTTATTTCCTTGGTGTTATTGCTTTGGATACTTTATGCGCTAGATAATTAGAGAAAACAGTTAGGGAAATTAAAGAAAACTGCTCTTAAGTATGTTTACTTTACAGTCAGGTTTGCGATCACTTTCATTAGAATGTGCGCTACAAATTACTGAAGAACTGGATGCAGTGTTTGGTTCACAGTCTGGGAAATTCCTTTTAACCCTGGGTACCTTAAATCGTGATTTACAGCAAATTCAAAATAACTAACTCATTTGTTTTGCCCTTCACATTGTTACAAAATGGCACACATCAATGGAAAGAGTGTTGAAAGTATCTTAGTAATTGGAGACTTGTTGGGAATATTGTCTGGTAAATTTACATTTAATGCTTTTCTCCTATACCTAATTTATGTTAAAAGCATCTATCGTTTATACTTTAATAATCCAAAGTATGTCTGGAGTATCACTGATTATAATTGCCACTTCAAATATACGCAAAATTCAAGCAAGAACAAGAGATCAATGAGCTGAATAGTCGGCGATCAGCACCTCTGCCGTCAGCAACCAGAAACTACTTCTGTTTGTTTAGTCCCACAAGGAACCAAAATTTGCCATTTGCCGAGGCTATTAAGCATACTAGTGGGCTATGGTTGATGTTATGATGGTGCATAACAGTGAGAAATGAGAAATGCGTTAACTATTCACAAGACATATTGTTCCCTACCAAAATTGTACAGTTGAACCCAGTTTTAACATTTCTTCATTTAACAAACTCCTGCTTTTAACAAACAATTTTAGAAGTCCTGGGAATAGGCCATAAGAGCAAATTTATTTAAATCTGCATTTTATGAAGTCCACTTTAACAAAAAGTTTGCTTTTAAGGAGCCTTTTTTTCCCCCCTATAAATTTGTGAATGTACATTCTTTAAAAAAAAAAAAAAAAAAAAAAAAAGAAGTTTGCTTGTGGTGGCACACTTTTACTTCTGCTGCAACTCACATCTGATGATGTGTCAGGTGCATGTGATCTTGTCGCTTCCTTCAGTTTCTGCTCAATCCAGCAGATTTTCATCACTTTACTGTATGTACTGAACAAGTGTAAATGTGTACAGCAATGTATGGTGCTCAACACTTTATTTTGTTTTCTGCTTTGCATTATAAATAGCTGCAAAGGGGAAGAAATTAACTACTTGAAGTTGTGGAAAAAATCTTGTAATTTCTTTGTTACGCATTGCAAAGAAACATTCATGCTGATGGGAATTTTGAAGCAAAAGTGCACAATCTTACATATAGAAATAGTACATTGTGGTGCTGCTTACAAATTTTTGTGATTCACTTTTGTGCAAGTGGAAGAAGTTTTATTGAAGTCATTTGTAGCAAAGCACAAATAAAAATACACCTATTAATGGTAACCTTTTAAAGCAGAAGGCTAGAGAAATTTCATTAAAATTTAAAATAGATGGCCTTTTTGGTTGCAATGGGTGGTTTGATAGATTTAACAAACGACACAACCCTATGCTTAATACCATGTGCAGTGTTAGCATAAAAGAGAACAATGGCACCACAGCTATTTAAAAAAAGAAAACTCTATCCCAGCTTCTCAATGACTACCATCCAGAGGACATCTTCAATGTTTTAAAATAGAGAGAGTTGAAGGTTGTTACACTATAATCTTCAAAATTAGTCATCTTCAATGTTGTCAAAACAGGAGTGTTCTTCAGTATGCTTTTAAATATTAATCAATGGGAAAAAAATGTCATAGTGTTGAAAAAGGCAAGCTATGTTTTATGACATTATGTGCTAACAACAATGGCAAGAAGAAACTTCTCTGCTAATTATTGGGAAATATAAAACACCAAGGTGTTTTAAAAGCATTGGCATACTTCTGTGCAATTATGGCTTTCAGAAAAATTCCTAGATGACTTCTGAAACATGTGTAACATTTGTATGTTGTAGGTAGAGATAAGAATCTCTACAATGTGTTCCAAAGGAAGAAAGACCATCTTGGTGGTACATAGGTAGATTCTTGGTGCATCCCAGAGAGTTGTGTTTTTCACAAACATTTATCTTTTATCCAACAAACTGCACCAGTCATCTACAGCCTCTGAATTTGGAAATGATTCGTTTTCCAAAGGCCAAATATAGAACATCTCTGATGCAGAGAACCACTTCATTTATGGAAAGAAAAGAGGAATTACATCTGGATTACAAGGAATATCCATGTTTATAGCACCATAGCAATGGGTGATACCTGACACCATCCGTAACTACTCTGATAAGGCTGGTTTTGGTTTCTCTTCTGAAGAAAGCAAGAAGCAGAAAGGAGAAATCATGCAAAAAGACAGAGATGATCTAAAGGAACTCAAACGTAATTAAAGAATTTATTTATTTCATTACGAAATCTCACATCGGTGACATGTTGCAGATATTTGTTATAATGTGTTGAATAAGGAAGGTGAGGATGAGCCAGTGCTGCCAACATTAGCAACAGCAGTAGGATGCTGTGAGATGCTCTGCTCTGCTCTGCTCTGCTCCTTCACTGTCAATGAAGAACTAATCAAATTCAACGACATATAAAAGAGGCTTTTCAGTATGGAGCATCAGGGAAATGAAGCAAAATAAACTGCTGGTCTATTTTAAAAATTGTAGGTTAGTACCTCAAGTTGATGACTAGTTATTTCTTCAGTGATTGTGAAGAATCAACCCTTTAATGCTCTCCTGTAATTGTATTAGTTCAGGTTTAGCTCACATGGAACCAGTGCAGTTATGTAAACATCTGTTATTTTGGGCAACTGTGTATGCAGTTTGTAAAATATCATTCAGTTTAGTTTGCATATAATGTATAATTTGTGTTTTGCTTTTATAGTGTATCACGTTTTACTTATTGTTATAATAATTTGCCAAGCTTTAGCTAGTTTTTAAAATGTTTCTTTCAAATTTAGCTTAACTGCAGCGTGTATATTTAAAACTTTCATTATATCAATTTAAAAGCATAGTTGTAATTAATTTCTAGAACTATAATGCCCAATTTATGCAAACTTCCATTTAAGGAAAACATTTTTGATTCCCCCCTAAAATTGTTTAAAAAGGGATTCTACTGTATCAGTTATTTACTCAGAAAACATCATAAGCAGTAATAAAACTTTTTAGGAGCAGTGAGAGCAAAGCATCAAATAAAGCACATTATATCTGTTAGGTCAAGGATGGCGAAAACGACTTCCTTCGCAAGTCACCAAATATGCAACACGCACTGCATCACTCGGCAGCATGTGAAAATCAAACAGACGGTTGCAGAGAGGAAACGTGCGCCTGCGAGTCAAAATGACTCACGAGTCACGTTTTCGCCACCTCTGTGTTAGGTTATGGATGTGTTATCACAACAGTGTTTGTTCATTACTTTCGCTTAGATGTGCAAGAAAACTTTGGGGAAAAAAGAAACTAATGTGTTAAACTCAAGTGACTTTTTCTACCCATTATTGTTTGGTTTTATATAGCTTCCACAAACTATTGTTACGAAAGCTACTTCATGTTAAGATAAACTTTTGCAGAAATAGTTTCATTACACATTGTGTTATAGGCACAAGGGGGATACAGGAAACCAAACCAATTGTCAGGTGTTAAAAAGTGGGATGTCAAATGGTGATCTTAAAATTCCATAGTCTTTCTTCCACGACATTGGAGAAACAACCGAATAGTGACAGCACTTTAAAACTTGAAAAAGTATTGAACAATTTAAACCAACAATAGCAAGTATCTCATGGCTGATGCTGCAGAAAAGTTATTTGAAATAAATTGTTTTTTTTAAAGAGATCTACATTTGTGTGCTTCTCTCTCTCCCCCCCTCTCCCTCTCATACCCATAAAATTCCTAGCTAATGAAGATGACTTCACAGACTATTTCCAGAAAATTCAAGATACACATTTTATTTTTCATGCAAATATCTTAAATAAGTGGTATTTTACTCAAAATCATTAGAGCCACTTTTTAGAAAATAAAAAATTACATTTTTCCATATAAAGGACAATTTGGTGGTGGTGGGAATTTTCTTGAAAATCTTCACGTTGCATCTTTGGAAGATCTGAACTTAAACACCAAGTATGGCATTTATAAAACATTTCTTTTTAAAGTTATGCTGTTCACATATAATGGACTCTTTCTGAAAATGATTTTTTTTTTAAATTCTATATATCCTCAAACATGTATTTCCTGCGAAATATCAATGTCAAATTTTTGGGTGGAATGCAACACTTCCTCTTACCTACTATAGGTGGCACATAAAATAAAAATGTCGGTGGTCCCATGTCGTAGATTTACGGCACGTAAAACAACCTCAAGCCTGATAAAAGGGCCTGGTCTTTCATGCCCAATATGAATGGGGCGCTAAGAACTATAATAGTTAACACGTGCCCATAAATAAAACTCAGTTTTTAATTTTACAGAAAATAAAATTACAAAAATTAAGTTAAATGTAGTTGGAAAGTATCCAAAGCTTTAAGTTGAATCACATCCACATTGTCATCCAGATATATTTCAAAAGGATACCCTCATGCTGGTTGATGAAGCATTTATTATTATAAAACAACTATTTATGAACAAAACATTCAGTTGCTTAACTCCACTATCTTGTTATTAAAACCACGTAGATTATTAGTAATAGTATGTAGTTATATCAGCTGTTTGCTTATGTCATACACTGATATTGACGCCCTTGTTGCTGTATGGCAGAACATGTGAACTAATGGGCTGAAACAGAAATGTTTATTTTGAAAAGGAAGCAGTTGAAATTATTTCATAAGATGAGAGTTTATCGCACCTCAGTGGTGTAATGGATAGTATGCCTTCTAGTACCTTGAAGGGAATTGTGTTCAAATCTCAATTGGAAAAAAATTAGGGGTACTGCTTGTATAGTGCTCTAAAAGAAGAAAAATGTGTTAATCTGCATATGCATAGTATCACCTTTCCAAGTCAATCTATTACCTAACATAATCCCGGCGTACTTAGATCAGCCTTGAGTGTTGCATACAAGAATCTCGGATATTTTGGTAAAAAAGTTTTGGGATTTAATATTCTTTTTGATGTCACTGATAGTGATTGTTGAGGTACATAAAGAATTTATCAATTGTTTATACGTATGTTGTAGCTTTTGTTGAAACCCATAATTTTGCGAAGATTCTAAGCAGATCATATGCTTAAAGTCTGTGAAGGTATGCATTCTGCTGCAGTTCTTCATGAAATGGGGGGGGGGGCTTGTTAGGCATATAGTATAACTCTAACATAACCTTTCACCATCTGCTGGCTTTTAAAGTCCCTGTCAGATGGTGTATAGACAAAATGACAGATTTTGTCAAAAGCATATTTTATAATACAGAGAGAGCCAAAATACTACAAACTGGCAGTGTGGCATTTTTTCTGTCTGCATTATTGGCGCTCATTGCTATCTGCCACTGTTGTAGAAAAGCGCGGATGAAACCATACAACATTTTTAAAACTACTTTTAAAGGAAGTTACCCCAGAGATAGAAATCGCAGGGGGTTAGGTCAGTGGACTGAGGGAGCCATAAATATTTAGTAATAATTCTGTCCTCAAACACTTTCAATTGTTCTCATCAACTATTGGACTATAAGCTGTTGCAGAGTCTTGCTGAAGAAAAAAAAGGCAAAATCACGCTCCCTATCTGTTAATTCTCTAAAAACGGGCAAAATAGTATTCATGTATGCACGGGCTTCAGCTATTGACTCGAAAAAAATTCGGCGTATAACTCTTCCGCCGTCTTTTAGATTTCTTAGCCTGAACACTTCATGTGGCCTGAAATTTATTGTAAAGTTCATGAATTGTACGGCCTGGAACTTTTACACTTGGAAATCTTTCTGCAAATTGTACTTTCACTTGGCGAGCTGACTAAGTTTACACATATGAATCATAAATAAATACACACTGTACAGTAGAAAACATATACTGAGCAATAATATACTTTGTGACTAAGTACAGGACAAAATAATAAATAACTCGCAATAACAACTACATTTATCACCGTTAACTCAATACTGCACTTCACACTGCAGAGCAAAACCATGTCAACAGTGTGAACTTGTTTATGATATGATATGATATATTTATTGAGTGTTGAGCTAATACAATACATTTGGGCATGATCAGCGTCGAGCCCTAGCTCCTTTTGCCGATCGTACCCAAGCTTCCGCATTTACAAGGCATGTGTGTTGAGTTAGCTTCATATCGCTAACGTTTCTCATTTAAATTCACTATACTGCTTACTGTTCTTGTCCCCTTCCCATCTCCTTCCCTTGCTTCCTCCGCCGTCTTTAATACTCCCTATCAGCGGGAAATGGGAACTATTAGATGCAATTTAGAGAATGTTTACTTGTACCCCGCACTGATCGTCCATAACAACACTTGCTCGTTCATACTAAGAAATGTACCTCTCCCTCCTAACCCTCTCGTATTTACCGGCCTTTATATCTAACTCATTCACTTCACGATTTCATAAAATCTATCACTTGCCTATCAAAACCTTGTCTTTACTTTGTCTACTTTGTAGCTTTCTATACATTCTATAGTCACTCTCCCTTCCTATTCTATATACTTCCTCATTATTACTGCTTCTGTTTTCCCGTATTTCTCACAGAACCTGCACTATATCTATATGTATGACTCACTTTCCTACTCCATAAATCCATTTCTGGTGGCTCCTTTAACAGTCCCGCATTGTTTCTGTCCAAAATCCGTAGACTCCCATTGGGTGTTAACACAATAGTTTCTTCTTCCACCAATTCACCACTCTGAAACCCCGCCTCTGCCCTGCCCGCAATCATATCACGTGACGATTGAACTCCCTCCCTCCTCGATGATGCCACTTTCCTAACTTTGCCAGCTGTTGTCCATACATCACTCTGATCTGACGTCACTGCTTCGGCTCCTGATCTCTTCTCTGACTCAGCTATCTTCTTCCCACCAGCCCCACTTAGCAGTGACATAACTTCCATTTTCCTTGTTTCGCCAGCTGATGCCCTTGCGTCACTCTGATCTGACGTTCTGCCTGCGTCTTGGCCACGCCTACCCTCTAACACCGTCATCTTCTTTCCGCCAGCCCCGCGTGCCGGTGACGTAACTTCCGTATGTCTAACCTTATCCTCTGGTCTCCGATTGCTCTTTGGACTTCCTCTACATTCCTTCTCTCTAGTCGCCGATGAATATCGCTGAATCATATCCTGCCCCTGCGATCTGCTGTTCCTTGTGTCACTTTCGTATCCCATCACCATACGCCCATCGACCCATAATCGTAGGTTCTTTATGAAGGCCCGTTTCCCTTCCATTCTTGCCAGCCTCATTTGTTGTACTAAATCCTTCTTCAAGGCCCGTTGTTCCACCGATAAATCTCTATTTATAAAGATATTTGTTCCTTTTAGTAGCTTTGATTTCTTCAATACTTCATAAACAAACTGCACTGATGTAAATCTTGCAACTATCATTCTGGCTCCTCTTGATCTCCCCACTCTAAATGCTTCTCTAATCTCCCAGCCCTGTACCTTCAAACCAAGCTTTCCTTCTATAATCTCTCTGACCTCATCTACAGGCCATACTCCATTCCTTTCTTTCACTCCTGCTATAACCAAATTAAATCTTCGGTGTCTCTCTTCCAGCAGCTCAACTCTTCTTTTAACTTTCTGTACCTCATTTCGTATATCTTGCATTTCATTTTTAATCTCTCCCTTAATATCTATTAGTTCCTTTTCCATTCCATTGAGTTTATTTCCTAATCTCTCATCCATATCTTTAATGTATGCAAATGTTTGTTCCATGACGTTTCGATCCCCATTTGGCCCAGGGTTAATTTCAACTCCACCAATTACCAATAGTATACCTATTACACATGTGAGCAGAAACATGTTTACCATCTCTTCTACACCTTTGTTTGTTTTGAAATCCTTTCATTTTAATTTATTAAATACTCCAATTCTTGCTCTGTGCACCTCAATACCAATTCCCATGGTTACTTAAGCCCTTCTTTCTTCCATTCCAGGAGCTTCCTCCACACACATCCACTCTCTTCCACTGCTTGCTTAGCACTCCCAACTTGTTTATAGCAGCAGTGCATTATTGCATTATCATGTTTCCACGTGCCCAGCAGAAAAGTACCGCGCAGCCAGTAATATTCTTTCATGAAGTGCCCCTTCATGATGAAAAAATTGGTGTATGGTGTGCCATGAGCAGAGAAAGCATTATAGGGCCAATTTTTTTTTGAGTCAACAGTTGATGCCTGTACATGTGTGAATACAATTTTGCCCCCATTTTTTAGAGAATTAACAGACAGGGAACGCGATTTTGCCTTTTTTCAACAAGACTATGCAACAGCTTATACGGCCAATATTTCGATGAGAACAATTGAAAGTGCGCCTGAGGACAGAATTATTAGTAGAATTTGCGGTTCCCTTGGTCCCTCGACCTAACCCCCTGCGATTTCTATCTCTGGGCTAACTTAAAACAAATTATACAAGACAAACCCACACACCCTGGAAGAATTAAAATATCTGCCAGGAAATTGCCAGCATTTCTCAACATGAACTACGATGAGTGATGGATAGTTTCCTAAAGAGGTGCCAAAAATGTATGGACAATGATGGTCAGTTTCAGCATCTCCTTTCATAAAGTTGGTAAGTAAAGCCTTTAAAAGTAGCTTTAAAAATGTTGTAGGGTTTCATTTGCGCTTTTTTTATGATAGCAGCAGACAGCAACGGGTACCAAGGACATGGACAGGAAAAACACCGCCCAGCCAGTTCACAGTTTTTTGGCTCTCTCTCTCTCTCTCTCTCTCTCTCTCTCTCTCTCTCTCTCTCTCTCTCTCTCTCTCTCTCTCTCTCTCTCTCTCTCTGTGCGCGTGCGCGTTTGCACTATCTAGGAGAGTTCATAAATGTTGATATTGAAATTGCTGTTTACTGAAAATACATTACTATTATGCGGTCCAAATCTCTTTAACGTTTGAGGCGTGTCCACTAATATGCCACTAGTGAATAGCAGCAGTGCAGCGTTGCCTCATATAGACAGTATGACTTGCCGCTGGTAAAACTAATTGCAATATTATGTGCGCACATGCATACTTCATATTTCAGAAAAGCAACAAGTAGCTAGGATAAAAGGCAATGTATGTGTATAATGCGATCCTAGAACTAAGCAAGTACCCGTTACATGAGAGGAGCGTGTTGTGCTTTTTACAGCATTCAAACCTCATTACTTGAAATGCACTACAACAACAACAAAAGCTATATAAAGAATAAGGCAACTGAGAACTTAAAGCAAAGAATCACCAAGTGTCATCACATTCTCGAGGAAATGTCAACAATGGAATTCATTGCACCATTGACGCGATAGCTCAAGGTTAAAACACTGTTATAACATTTACAACACAAAAATACTGCTGGTGTACTTTTTACAACATGCTTAATGGAGGAATAAGCGACTCAGTTGTGAATTCAGCTACTCGGTTCTAGCAGCTTTGTCCTAGTGTTTATTAAGTTAACTCTTTCATGAAAATGTTGCTTGATAAGACCAGTAACACCAGTGGATATAGCAGTAAGTTAGGGCTGTTGTCTTTGGTGTGTATAATTTCTTTAAAAAGTATGTCAATGAAGAAAACTGCACAAAATGTCAAGAACTTATGATTTGAGGCGTGATCATTAACTACTGTTTCACGTATGTGTAGGGAAGCAAAACAGGATAAGCTATTAACTGTACCACTTGATTCAACAAAGGATGCATAGAAAGGTATGGTTTTTATTCTTTATATGTGTATTACATTTCCACTGTCTCTCTTCTTGTTTTCTTTTATTTTTCTAAGGAAACATTGCAATGGTATTTATAACAAATGCACAATGTTCTGACGAAGCGAAGTGAAGTTTGGCAACCGCGCAATCACTGCGTATTGGTTGTGACAAAATGTCAAGAGATTTGGACCTCACAGTAACTTCTTATTTATTACAATAGGGAACATGCTTGGAAATTACTGAAATAAAATAAAAAAAACAGAATGTTCATCTGTATACATTGCAAACATGGGAATGCATTTAATTTTACTTTTTTTTCCACTAAAAAGGAAAGAATGATGAAGTGCAGTTTTTGATGTCCGAGAAGCAGAAATATACCTTTGGAATTTTGGCTTTATTTCTGTTTCTCAGGTTTGAATGATATTCAGTATTACTTAGATGAAAATCTCTTCATTAAGTAACTCGACCACAAATATTGAGCATTGTGATACAGAAATCATATGCTTTATCCAACAGCACCTTAAAATGTTGTACAAATCTGATTCTTAGGACACTGGAACAAAGTACAGCCGTAAATCTTCTGTGGATGATGTCTTTGCTCGGGCTCTTCAAGAAGCTGGAGAAGCTCATAAAGCTCTGAAAGGTGAGAAGGCTAGTAGGGATGCAGACACAAGACCTGGCTTGGTAATTATGAATATTTAGCTCATAAAATACTTATAAGTTCACTGTTAACTGTGTAATTATTTATTTGACTATGTCTTTTCCTAGATTAAAGAACAAATAACTAATTGGCGAGATTTGATGAAGTACCACTGTGTTTAATTAAATCCTGTAAGGACTGTATCACTAAAACTCTCCAAGATAAATGAAATAGCTCCTTGTTAACTGGGATATTGTTTAAACTTGAAATTAGCCAAAAAAGAAAAAAAAAAAGTTTACTCAAAAAAGATGCAGAAAACTAAAGATCTACTGCTGATCAATCTGGGATTTCTAAAATGTTGAATTGATTATCTTTTATAGAATTGCACCTTTTTAGGTAAAATATGCATTTAGTGACAAACAAATTCTCAATGAAATGCCTTCAATGCATTCATAAAGGAAATGCTAGAAGGGATCATTGCTATAAACTCCACTTTTGGCTTATTCATGAACTTGCACAAACAATTTGACTTAGTTGACAATACTATCTTATTATCAGTGGTATACTAGGGGTAGCTTATAAGTAGTTTGTAGCCTGTCTAATAGAAGACTGGTTACTGTAATAAATGAAATCACTCTCATATAAAGATAGTTAAATGTGGAGTTTTCTCAAGGTCCAATCTTGGACCCTTTACTTCTTTTATCTACATCAATGATCTGCCTCATAACATTCCCTATGCTGATTGTGTGCTGACGATTCTAATTTTTTACTTGAGGACAATAAGTGTGTGAATGAGTAAAGTCAAGGTGATACTGTAATGGTCATGATGCAATAGATGTGCTTAAATAAAGTGATACTAAATGAAACAAAAAGACCTCATTGCATATGCATTGCACATTCTAACAGAGGTAACACATTTGCAGGGCCAAAATTTGTTTGCAATAATGAAATAATAAGTATGTCCCTGAATCAAAATTTCTGTGGTTTACCATTGTTACATTTTTGAAATGGAAGTAGCAAATTAAGAATATCACAACAAAAACTAAGAACCTGCTATGTAATATCTGTTTTAAAAAGCACCTGCATTCTATATACATTAAAAATTATACATTTCTTCTTTGTACAATGTACACTTGTCATTTATCTGAGGAACTGGCAGTGTATTAAGGATTCTGTAATAGCAAAGAAAATAAATTAGATAATTGCTAAATCCAAGCAGGACCATATATTGACAATAGTTCAAGTAAAATAGTATTCTTAGCTATGTGCATATACCAGTTGCATATACTGCTTCTAGCAGCAAATTGTTGTTTATAGTGGATGGTTTCGAATATGCACATTCAGTATAAACAACACTGTGCATTAATTTACTACTAGAAACAGTAATAAAATACATTTATAGGCTGCCAAAACAACAAAAGCATCAGCTGAATACTTCAGAAAGGGTACAACCTGTTATTCTTTGTGTGAGTTGGGATGTAGGTTGTGGCAACTTTTTCTTTAGGGGGATACAAGCATAGGTGGAAAAAGTGAACTATACAGATAAAAAGACAGAGAATGGACATATGTCTAGACATTTAACAATATACCAACATTGTACTCCTCATGTTTATTAAGGTAAGTTGGCATAATGTTACAGGTGTGATTTTGCAGAATCTAACAGTACACATACCCTTCTAAAGGTTCAAAATAATCCACTGCAACATTCACAATGCACTGTCAAATGATTTGGGAGGTGCTGAATACCATCTGCTTCATCATTTTCCTTATCATGTGTGAATCTGGTCATCCTTGGTTGCACAACATATGCAATGACCATTCATGATCCAGACTACCCCCAATGTAATGGTTCCTTTACCTTTCATATGAGGTCATACCACATGGAGAAAGCTCTGGAGAGTATGGTGGGTGCTCCAATACTGCCCATTCCCAGTGATGCAGTAGCTGCACTATACACTGCTTTATGTACAGATCTTCATAACCATGGCACACTTGTCTTAGGAGGAAGTTCCTGTAGTATTCTGCTGTCACTATTCTGCTATGTGGAACGAAGTGGCACATAATCATGCCCCTGATGTCATATGTGATGTCACCATCAACTTCACAGGGGCAAAGCTTCTCATGAAGATTCTGCCTTTTAGGTGATCCTGTATATTGCCACTGATGTTAGAGCTCTGGTTCAAATGCCCTGGCCCAAAATTCATTGATGTGTTGATTTATGAAGAAAAAAAGTGGTCTCTGTTGTGTTGCCAGCATGCTTAGTCACAGTTGCATATCACATCCACTTTTAAACTCATTTTGGTGTGTGTGATACCCATTTTTATGCAGTTTTTTGCAAGGGTAGATTGTTTTGCAAATTGCTTTAGGTGATGCATTTATTAATGCCACTTTTGCGCTCTAACTCAAGTAGTTTACGTCATGTGTCTGTCTCCAGCAGGTGCTCAATTACTGCACAGGGCACATCGGTCTGCCCACTCTTAGGTCATTCTGCTGGTTGCTTTGCATCCTTACTGAAACTTTGTTACCCACCTCATGACTGTCCAGTATGAAGACATTCCCAACTTTCTGTGGCATTCTCTGACATTCTTCCCATGAAAAATGACTATTTTGATACATGAGTACTGTCAACTCAGGTTATATCCATCCTGCACAGCAGTACATTTAACAACTGATTTAACCTTGCTCTCTGTGCAATTACAATCACAGAGCCATCTTGTGTTGTGACTTTATGGCTCCCGTGCAACACATGACATTTTGCGATACTACCCCTTAACTTTGAAAAGAAAAAAAAGCCATGACTTACCCAACCCTTATATTATTGTAATTTAAATTTTGGTGTAAAAATGTGTAAAAAGAATCCTTAATGAATAAAGGTATGCATACATGTGTGTGTAACTGCATGCCTACGTACATAAATACATAGATTCATGGATTTTTTCATTGATGATATACAACATAATATATATTCAGTCTGTGAGCTTTGCTGGCATTAGGAATCACAAACTAAAAGATTAATTTAGTTAATTCCACCTATTAACATATTGATTCATGGTATATAACGTCAATAATATGAGCAGAATGTTACGTGCTGATTAAACTGAGATTCATTCTAAATGGGATGAAAAGCATTGAATAATTTGATCTACTGTGAGAAATGCCATTGATTCTGTAAGGCTTAATTCATTGGTTTCATAAAGGTTGCTGAATAAGGCTGCTGAATTATTAATTTTGGTGAATTATTAATGTATGTTATTCATGGTATAGTAAAGAATATGTGGCTGGAAAGCATTGTCTTTTATACACACCTGAAGCTACAGTGCTTGCTGTCTGCTGTTAGGTAATCACAGAGTTGAAGTTATTTAGCTTGAAAATAATAGTAAAATAAGCAATTTCCATTAGTAAAATTAAAATGCCAAGTCCTGAACCTGAGGTATCATAGGTTTTGCAACTGCTTGGGGTGGAAAACAGGAAATCAAATTCTTTTGTCTGTGATACGTTATTAATAGTGATTATCATCATGAGCGAAATGATCAAGAATTTTCTTTACCTATAACCATGAGAAGAATATGCAGAGGTGAAAGAGAATGAAGGAAGTACAGTAAACTCCCAATTATTTGGTTAATGAAGGGGAGAACATGCATGAAAAAGCAAAAAAACATGATTAATGCCATTTAGTACAATTTAAATAAAGGCACAAAACAATTTACTTTAAAAAATACTGTGTTAATGTATTTTTGTTTTTCAGAAGAGTTCAAACTTTCTCTCGTATTGCTAGGGTTGCCATAAAGGTGAGACAAGAATTCAGGACACTATCGCAAAGTATTGTAATTTATTATTTAATTTTTATAAGGTCATAAAAAAAAACACTTTGCAATGTATTTATGCACGAGTGCTACAAAATGTCATATTTGAATATCTTGTTAAGTTTGTTGCTTTATTAATGATTCTGTCTTATACCAATCATATTTTTATGGTGAAATCTTCAGCAGCACGTTGTTTTGCATCAGATATTCATGAATTCCAAGCATGACATGCTTTTCAAATTATACTGAACCATCAGGATTGCTCCAGTGAATTTGATTTTTAGCCTGTTCCTGTCATCTGTCCATTGTGCATTCATCATGGAGAAAATTCTTTGCATTATGGGCAGGCATATCGAAATAGAACTGGACAATCTTTAATAGTTACACTATTGCTTACTATTCTTAAAACTGAAAAATTCCACCCATTTGTCAGTAGCTTTGAAAATGCTGAACTTAAGTATGAAGTTTGGTATTCAATTGACTTTTCGATGTTCAGTTATGCAGACACACGCACATGTACCTATGAAATTACTGTCAGTCAGGCTCATTCAGTTTTGTTTTTGACAAAGTTTATTAATCACACTGATTGGTTAAATGCTATTGAGTCATCAACTTTGAAACCATGTTTAATAAGTATTTAACAGTGCCTTTTATATGTTCACTACAAGTTGGCACTTCCTTCAAGAGCAACGAATTGAAACACTTGGATATAACTACTTTTATAAATAGTCGAGACAAGTGATATACCTAGCAATTTTTTACTTCTTGTTCAAAAGTCTTAACAATGTTTGGGTTAACTATTTCTTCTAAAATGTCTTTCACAGTAAGAGGTAGAAAATTTTGGTCTTTCCTCTCTTTTAGAATATTTGCAACAAAATTTGGTCCATTCACAACCTAAATTACAGATGCAGATTCTTTGTGTTAATTATAGATTTATGAAAGACATGAGAGAGTGACATATGCAGTCAAATATGGCGTTACGGCAAGCAAACAAAGAAGCAGCGTTGAGCGCTAGCCAACAAGAATGTAATAGTAGGAATCATTATACTCTTTGGCGATAGTTCTCGTATTAGTAGTACCGCAAGTTGTCTATGACACGGTGCTAACATTGCGATAAATGCAAGAATAACAGATCTTCATTATTCAGGTCATTCAAGAATTTGCTGAAAATTGGGCAGGATTCTTTTCCATGTGCTAAAATTCAGGTAAATCCTGTTTTTTCAGGACGTAGGGCAACCCTAGGTATTGCATGTTTTTCTCATAGACAGAATGTCATTCTATTCCACTCATATATTCCAGTAATGTGTTACAACATTGCAATGTGACGCTATGGCTCAGAGTCAGAGTTCACTCACCATTATCTTCTCCCTGCTCCTCCTCTCCGTCGCTACCTGGATTGTTTGTAATCATACACACGTCTTTATCCCTAATCTATTGTAAACAGAGTTCCCATAAGCCGATATCCAATTACTCATCAATGTTGCCATCATTGAAGTCCTCAAAACCTTGCATATTGGTGATCTTGTTCTGTGAAGCCATCAAAGTAATTCTTCTCTTGGCAGTATCCCACTAGCGTCTGTGACTTGTTTTCCTGCCAAGCAACAGATATGATATGAATGGCATCCAGCATAATTAGCTTTTTTTCCCAGAATGCCACCATTTGTCATCTTCCTCCATTAGCATTCTCTGGAGACCTGTATAGTAATGTTTTTAAGAGATTCTGTTACCCCTTGGTCCATGGACTGCATAACTAACGTAACATTAGAAGACAAAAATTTAGTAACTATGAGGCCATCGTTGCGTACCAAGTTGCTGTTGTCAGGATGTGAAGGGGCATTATTCAACACTAACAGTGCCTTCTGTTCAATCCCCCTCTCCTGTAAGTGGTGTTGAATTTCTTATTGAAATCAGTCCAGTCCATCCAGGCTCTCTGTTGATTATAGTAGTGCATTGGAGCTTAACTTCCATGTCCTTGAAAGAATGGGGTTTCTTAGCCTTTTGTGTTACACAGAATATTAACTTGTGCTTGCTGGTCACATTGCCTAAGCATAAAACAGTGATGCACTCCTTGGATGATTTGTGTCGTCTTTCTTATGAGTTCTTGAAACTCGTGAAAAGATTCTGCTGCTGTAGCGTTGATACTCAGCTGTATCCCCTGCATGGCAAGTTTACAGATTACATGATGCTACTTGAATCCTGTGAGCCAAGAAGAAGAAGTGTTTAACTCTCCCTTTAAATCTATTTCCTATGGAATAATTTGGCTTTTTTTGCACACGTGCTGCTGATTATAACTGCTTTTATCCTTTTTTGGTCTAATTATTGAAGAATTGCGATATCTACCTCTTCAAATAAGGACCTTTTTAAGATTTTACGTTTTGAAGGTCTACTGTCGCTATCATATTCTGTACAAATTTCAACAGCTTTGCCCTGTTTTTCTGAATATTGCAAATGGTTTGTATTCCTACTCCATAATCTCTGCCTGGTTAGCAGCAGACTCCTTTTTCAAATTTTTCAGTCACTTCTAATTTCTGTTTCATTGTTAAAAATGTTTTTCTGCCATGGTGCAGAATTAACACTGAAGACCAAACACTATACAGTATCAGCAGAAAATCGAGCTTGTGTTCGATTTTCCCAGAAGATCTATACAGACAACAATAGATACCTAACAGTACTCTACACATTGTAGAGTACATGCTGAGTACATATTGCATTCTGAATGTTTTAGCAGCTCAAACCCACAAGAAGTACTATGTTTGCAAAGTTAAAAAAAAAAAAAAAACTGCAAATTGGATAATCCAACATGAATAATTGGGAGTTTCTGTAATTAAATGACTCTGTTGCTGCTGTGGTCATAATTACGTCATTATGAAAACAAATTGTCCTAGGTGTCAAAGTTTTTTATACATTTGAGGGATGATAAAGGAGGTAAAAACAAATCATTTTTATGTGATAAAACTTTAGAAGATGCATTATTACTATGTGGCTTTAAAGGGTAGGCCACCTGACTTGCCCGGTGTTAAAAGAAACTTCATAATTGTGTTACAAATTGCTTTAAAGGACACTTGTTACTGAAATGTATACAGAATGTGAACAAATGTTGTGTAGAGATGTTCAAAGTGCCTTCCATTTAATTGATTGCACAGTTGATTCCTGCATGCTGTTGACTGATACGTTCAGAAATACCAGGAGTTTGTAGAAAATCTCTGCAGCTTCAACAACACATAATTACTAATTAAGGCTGAGTTCAAGTTTTACAAATGTTTTCTGTTTTGGACTCTAGAAGCCACCACTCTATGTTAAGATCAAAAGCAATAAGCCTGTTGGAAATGTACGTGTGGCAGAACAAGATCCAGCCAGCATGACTCCATGTGACTGTAATCCAAAGTCAGAAAATCCTTGTGGTCCTGATTCAGATTGTCTTAACAGGTATGTTTCTTTCTGTAATGATTAGTGATGGTGGTGGTTTAAAGCAGTGGTTCCCAACCTTTTTTGACTCACGACACACTTCACTAAATACCTACGATATTGTAAAGCATTTATTTTTATTAATAATATAATAACTTCTATGCATTGTTGAACATCCAGTGTTGTAGTTGGCAATGCTAACACATAATCAAAAATTCTAAAAGAAACAACAGCAACATGAGTGGCATTACAACAAAACAAAGGCATGTGTCAAAAATTCCAACTTATGTATGCTGGACATCTGACAGAAGAATTTTATTACTGTTTTTGAAAACTCGCCTATATAAATTAATGTGAAGTCTGTGCTTGATGGGTTGCACACAATTTCTGTATACATGGCCTTATGTAAATTATTGTCAACATGTAAATTATCTTCAAGATGCAGCGGTCTGTTCCTTTATTTAGATTTCACTATTTTCATGGTAGAAAATGCAGATTCGCACAAACTTAGTGTTGAAAGCAGCAGCAAAATGTTTATGGATCTTTTTGCAGTTGTGGAATACTGACATCACACGTAAATCCAAAGACTGCACTGAATTCTCTTGAAATTTTGTTTTCATAGTAGGAACGCATGGTAAATATAGCAAATCATTTTTCTTGTTGTCTGTTAGGTTGATGGCATTTTAAATGTTGATGTCACCAGAGGCACCAAAAGAAGGAATTACCCAATGTAACTAGAAATGAATGAGCTAGGTACGTACTTTGTTACTGGAGTTTGTAATGTTTACGGATATTCTGATATTAACTTCTTCAGGCATTCTTTGTCATTTTCAGCAATTTGATTTTCAAGTTCTCAGCTAAAGGAAAGCGCAGTGCTATAACTAAAGACTCTTAAAACTTCAGATTTTTGCAAAATCCTTGAATTTTGCTTGTGACTGAAATAATAGTCTTGTGTTGCCTATTTCCATTTCAGTTCTTGAAAATTTCAGCAGGATATGCTAGTTTGGTACACCAAAAATTCTCCTCTAAAAGTTCAGCATATTCTGGCTTTTCGTTCTTAAAATAAGCTCTTTTTTGAAGTTCTACCAATTGCTTTATTGATTTACTCCTAGAAAGCTAATGAGTTTCAGTGTACAAGAATAAATTGATATGCTCGGTCCCATAGACTTGCAAAGCTTTTCACACACTCAAAGCTTAACTGGTCTTCTTTTTATATAATTTATCACTTTAGTAGTTGTACTTAACACAGATTTTAAAAGTTTCCCTTCAACATTTCTCATAATTAACATCATCCTGTGCAAGAAAAAATTGTCATAGTTGGTTTCACTACTCTCATGAAACTTACAAAACCTTTAGTGTTCCCGGTTAATCTCACTGCTCTGTGCAAAGAGAGATACAGTTTTCCCAGGAAAGATTAGGTTCAATTGACATAATCATAAATAACTGTGCCTGTAGTAGTGGCTTTGAGTTCTACGCAAAATAAAAATTGTTCAATAATATCTAAATTTTAGCCAAACTTAATAAAGGTTGGCATTTACCACTTGTGTCCTGGCTTTAGACCAACATAGAGCAAAGACAGTGTCCTCCACTAATTTACTATTCACATTAATTTCGATGTCATGAGTATTGGCAGGAATTTTATGCTCTAATAATTCCTTTTACACACGCACACACACTCTCTCTCTAAGTTGAAATGGTACAATATCTTCAAAAACTAGTGCAATAAAGCAAAGTGTAAAGCCGTATGGAACGTTGTTAAAGATGAGTCATCCAGAAATAATAAATTAACTAAACTACCATTTACACCTAATGAATTTAACTCGACCGTTGTAGGTAAAGAAGGTATAAGCTATTCTGCTAGTGACACTTCTGAGATAGACAGAAAAATAACTAAACTATTACAATTACAGCAAATTCACCACAGGAGAGTTGGTAGTTTTAAATGGCGACATGTTAGTACACTTGAAATTATTAATATTGTTCCCAAGTTTAAATCGTCCAAATCTACAGATTATTATGGGTTATACAATTATGTAATTAAGGAAACTATTGATTCTGTGTTAACTGCTTGTATATTTAATAAATCTTCTTTTGGATAATTCAATATATCCAGATAGTCTTAAAATTACTTTAACCATCCCCATACATAAAGAGGGGGACAAAGACAATATTCAGAATTACAGACCTATAGCTTTAGTTCTAGTAGTATCCAAAATCATTGAAGTAGTAATGTAAAGACAATTAAATGACTACTTTGATAAATTTAACTTAATTAATACCTCACAATATGGTTTTGGAAGAAACTTATCTACCATAAAACAGTGGAAAGTGTAATACAAACTATATTGGAGGGTTTTGAAAGCAAAAGGTTGTCATGTGTTACACTTATTGATTTAACTAAAGTTTTTGATAACATATCACACGATATTCTTATAAAAAAGTTAGAATTTTATGGGATTTAAACACTCTGAGTAATTGTTATTAAAATCTTACCTGGACAACAGATTTCAGATTGCCTCTATACATAATAAATTTTCTAAAGCCTTAAGAGTTAGAAAAGATGTACCTCAGGGATCTGTACTTGGACCCTTTTTGTTTTTAATATAGATAGATATTTTATTTCACTTCGTTAGTTACATAAATTAATTCTCATTAAGTTCTATACTACATAATTTTATCTCTACACATTACCCTTTACATATCATTTTCACTAAGTAGCTGCATTACTAAGGGCCCGCAAACATCCAACACCATGGTTGTTGAGTCATTGGGTCCTATTTAATTTATGATTCAACAATATACATTTTCTTTCTATTCCCTATTTCTAATTTTTTTCAACCATTTATTTCTCACTACACCTAAATATTTTCCTATTTCAAATAAACTTTCCTTGGATTTAACTCTTAACCTTTTACCTGTAATTTCATTTGGTAATCTAGACCAATTGTTTCTTTGTAATATTTTCCTCATATTCATTGTTCCTTCACATTCTAGCATTAAATGCCAGTAATTATTAAATTTGCTATTACATAATGGGCATTTGCCTTCATTTTCTCCTTCTCCTATGCCTTTTAACCTCACCACCCCTGACCTAGCCCATGCAAAGTCCTCTCTTGCTATTTTATTACAAACATCAACATAAGTTTTCTCTTTCCCATGTCCTTTTAATCTCTGTATATACATGTAATGATCTTTTTGAATTAAAACTACCAATTATTTCCTGTCTTTCCATATCTTCAATCCTCAATCTAACTCTATTCCAACATTCCTTCTCACGTGATTGTCTATATTTCCAAATATCCCCATACCCTATTTCATTGAGAATTGCTTCTAGGCGCTTATACCAAGTATCCTCTTTATTTAACATGTGCTGAACCTCCAAACATTGTTTTAAAATATTATTATTCTCTGATTCCTCAATTCTCAACCAATATTTCACTATTCTTTCAATAATTTTCGCCTTACTACCAAATCTCCCTAACTCCATTTGTGCAACCCCATTAGGTGAGGCTCTTGGTAGACCCAGAATTATTTTACAAAAGCTCCTATGCACTTTATTTACCTGTTCCCACCCCTCCTCAATACCCCAAATCTCTGCATCATACAGCATTTTTGCCTCAACTACTGCTCCATATACTCTTTCTATCCGTTTTACGTGCATCCCAGGTATTTTATCTAAACATGCTCTAATAACTTTCATTGCCACTTTTCCTTTTGTTAAAGCCTGTTTCTTTTGTTCTCCCCATCTACCATTGCTACTTAGTCTTAATCCCAGATAATCAAAATTTCTGACAACCTCATTTTCTTTACCTTTCCAACTTCTTTTGTCCTTTCTCAACTTATTACCCTTTTTAAATACCATTATTTTTGTTTTGCTTGTATTAACCCTAAGACTCCACTTGTTACAAAAACTCTCTATTGCTCCAATTACTTTGTTTAATCCCACAGTAGTTATTGATCCTGCAACCAAATCATCTGCGAATAGTAACCCTGGTATCTCCTCATTCCCAATTATTGGAGAGTGGCTATTTTCAAACTTAATTATCTCTAGAATATCGTCAATGAACAAATTAAATAATATAGGGCTTAACTTGCAGCGTTGCCTTACACCTATACAATTTTTAATCTCCTTCGTCCTTACATTTTTATCAAATCTTATACAAAAATCATTATTTTCATGTTTTGTTTGTATTGTTCTTATACACATGTTACTCATTCTTTTTATACCCAATTTGGTCCATAAGGCTTCCCTATTTATTGTGTCGAAAGCTTTTTCTAAATCAACAAATAAGATATATAATCTTCCCCCTTTTTTTTGATAAATATTTATTTACCATTGAAGATATTATAAAAATATTGTCTATTGTTCTCTTGTTTTTTGGAAATCCCACCTGTAGATCAGATACTTTTCCCTCTTGCTCTGCCCAACTTTGCACTCTTTCAGCCAAAACCCCTGTATAAACTTTACCTAACACTGCTAACAAACTAATCCCCCTATAATTTTCTGGGTTATCCACCTCCCCTTTATTCTTAAATATTGGCACCACTATTGCTGTTTTCCAGCTCCTAGGAACCTTCCCTCCTTCAAAGATTGCATTTAATATCCTAACCAGCAATTCTAATTGATTTTCATTTAGACTCCAAGCTTTCCAAAACTCCCCTGGTATGCCATCAATACCGCATGCGTTGTCCCTTTTCAATCTATTAATTTGTTCCCTCACTTCCCCTACATCTATTGGCTTATCCAATTGCTCAACATAATTGTTATTTTCCATTACCCAAATTATTTGGTTATCATGTTGCCCTCCTAGCAAATTATTAAAATACTTGAACCATTCTTCTGCACTTATATTATTTTCTCTTGCTCTAACCTTATACATTCTTTTCACCAACATCCATATTGTTTTGCTATCATTTGCTTTTGCTGCCTCATGTAACTTTATACTTATCTTCTCTGCCCATTCTCTCCTCTTTACTTCCAACAAGTTTCTGTATCCCCTTCTTGCAATCGAAAACTCCCCTCTTTCCTTTTGCCCTTCCTGCCTCCACCTTCTTAGTTCCCCTAAAACTCTTTGTTTTGCCCTCCTACATTTTTCATCGTACCATCCCTTCAGTTTCCTATCTATACAATCTTTCACTTTCATCCTTACACCTGCATATTTTACTAACATTTCTACCTTTAAAACTGCTTCGTCCGTTTTATTTTCTTTCAGCAATTCTTCTACCTCTTTCTCCCTTATTATCCCTATGTCTGACCCTAATTCCTTCATAAAAACTTCTGCCTCCTCACCCCTCCATTTATATTTATCAATTTTAACTTCTCCTTTATGTTCTCGTTTTAGTTCATTCTTATATGTACTTATAAAACTTAGCCTCAATGGGAAATTATTACTAAAACATACTGTATTCAAGACTTCAAAATCTGCAATATTTATATCTAAGACTATTGAGTATAACATATAGTCAACCATACTCTGACCATTATAATTGACACAGGTAAATTCCCCCATTTCATGTTTCCCTTTTAACCCATTATACATCTCCATATTGAACTCCTCACAAAATTCCACCAGATTTTTTCCTTCACCATTCATTACTTTATCTTTACTCATTCTTCTTACCATCTCTTTTTCTCCCCCCATTAATTCATACTCAGGATCTATTAGCTTTATTTGACTTACTCCTACTATGGCATTGAAATCACCCATTATTGTAAAGCTACTGTCCAAATATCTGTTTGATAACTCCTCAATATCCTGTCCAATTAAATTGAATAAGTTTGGATTATAAAAATCTGAGGCACTTGGCGGGTTATATACCACTGTAAGACACATCTCTTTCTTCTCCCCTGTTACACTTAATACGCACCACAACACCGAATTTTCTCCCAAATCTTTACACACTTTCACTTTGCATTTCAAATCTTTCCTAATAAATATCCCTAACCCACCTGACATTCGTCCTCTTACGCTCTTCTTTGTTCCACTTTTCCCATAGAACTCAAAGTTTCCACATGAAAGTCGTTTGCCAACCAAGTCTCTACCACCCCTATCACATCACCTAATCTTAAGATCTGCATTATTTCTCTATTCTTTAACTTTTCAAACAATCCTTGTACATTCCAGAATATAACCCCCAATGCCTTTTGCTATACCGAACTCTTCCTCTCAAACCTGAATTGCTGTAATTTGGCCTTGCTTCTTGTCAATGGAAATCTGTCCACAAGTGTTTGGCCTTGCGTTCCCTTTTCCACCTGTATGATGCTTCCTGCTGGTGAAGAGAATATGTTGGGCTCCGTCTCGTTCATTTCGCTTGGTCCCATGACTATTTCCACTGGCAGCCTTTGTGAATCCTCTCTGCTGTTTTTCCAGTCCATCTCTAATCCTCGTACAAATGCCTTGTCTCCTCTAGCTCTAGCCTTTTTCATCTCTCTTACTAATACACTTCTTAATTCTCTCTCTCTTTTTCCATAATCTTGTTCCACAAATAATCTTGTCCCTTTTAGTTTTTTAGCACTGCTTAAAATTGTCCATGTTATTTTCATCGTTGCCAACTTGACTATTACCAGTCTTGGGTTCGTGCCTGTTCTTCCCACTCTAAAAAAGTCTTATTATTTCCCAGCCGCCCAACTTTATTTCTAATTTATCTTGAAAAATTTCCTCCACTTGCTCCCTGATTCTTTTTCCTCTTGTTTCCTCAATTCCAAATATTGTAACATTCATTCTACTCCTCCTTTCTTCGGCTCTCTCCAACTGTAACATTTGTCTATTACATTCTATAAATTCCTTATTCACCTTGTGCTCGAAACTCGCCCATGTTGATTTTATCTCGTCGAATTGCTTTATTATTTTATCCTCAATTCTCTTCTCCATTCCTTTGAGGTGTTCTTAATATATATAAATGATTTACCTGATTGCCTTCCACATAAATCTGTATTATATGCCGACGATACTACCTTTATTACTACAGCAGAAAACATGGACACTATTGAGCAATTTAACAAGTGTATGTAGGAAAAATCTACCTACTGGTTTAAAATGAATCAACTAGCAATTAATAATATGAAAACAGAAAAACTTGTATTTACTCTCAGACATGAAGATTGCAATATAATTAAAGATCAAAAACAGAAGCACTATTAACAGTGAAGTATTCATCATGATGGTAGATTGAGTCACACTCTTTTACACTCACCTTCACTAATTAAAAGTTTTATAAAACAGAAACGTTTTTGAGGGCATTCGTCCTCATCGTCAGCGACTGGGTGACTAAAGCTCGCTTTCTCCTGTATCCTCTTCTTCCTCTTCCTGCGGATTCTGAACCCGTTTCCATCTGGTGTTGGGGCACAAAATTTTAACACATAGCTCACAGGCGGGATTTCAAAATTAATGACGTTGCTGTTGTAATTTCAGAAATTTTTTGAAATTTTTTTTGCATAGCAGAGCTCTGTGTTGAATTCTGTAGGATAAAATCTTACCTCTTCTCCACGTGCGTTTGTCACCGCATTGCTTCTTTGGTTTGTAATACCAAATACGTTAAAGATTAAAAACAGAAGCACTATTAACAGTGAAATATATATATATATATATATATATATATATATATATATATATATATATATATATATATATATATATATAGTTATATAAAACAGAAATGGCAACATCATTAATTTTGAAATCCCACCTGTGAACAATGTGTTAAAACTTTGTGTCCCCAACACCAGATGGTAACTGGTTCAGAATCTGCAGGAAGTGGAAGAAGAGGACACGGGAGAAAGCGACCTTTAGTCACCCAGTCACTGACAATGAGAACAAATGCCCTTGAAAACGTTTGTTTTATATAACTTTTAATTAGTGAAGGTGAGTGTAAAAAAGTGACTCAGTCTTCCATCATTGCAATATAAATACTGTAAAGCTACTTGGATTGTATTTATATAGATTAAACTGGGATGTACATACAAATAAACTTTCCTTGAAACTGGCTAGAGTTATGTATGTGCTTAGTAGATTAAAATTCATTATTAATGAGAAATCATTGTTGAATATATATTACGCCTTATTTCATTCTCATCTTAATTATGGAATCCTATTATGGGGCAATGCAAGTGGAGCCAACACTGTCTTTAAGTGGCAAAAGAAAGCAATTCGTTGCATCAAAAACTTAAAAAATATAGATTCATGTAAACATTATTTCAAAGAATTAAAAGTTTTAACTGTCCCTAGTCTTTACATACTCAGTTGTTTATTATTTATAAAAGAAAACCATCAAACCTTCCTTCTAGAAATACTATACACAATCATCATACTAGAAATGATAAAAATTTAGAAATGCCTTGCTTTAGACTGAGTAAAACTCAAAATCACTATTTATATACAGGTCTTAAGCATCTTAATATATTACCTTCTAGAATCCGAATACTTCCCCTAAAGCAGTTTAAAATATAGCTTGAAATCTGTTTAAAGGACATGGCTTTCTATAGTATTAGTGAATATGAGGACTATATGTGGCAAATGCCATTGTTATAAATTTTAATTTAAATCATATGTAATCATACAGGTTTTATGACTATGTCTTTAGCAGTTAGATGCTGCTCTTTGACAATAAAGATTATTATTATTATTATTATTATTATTATTATTATTATTATTATTATTATTATTATTATTTATTAAACTAAGCATTTTAGAAATAAATGTCTTGAATAAAAGTTCCTAGTTGTGTTTTATTTGAAGGACATTGTGATGGTCATTTTAGGGTCAATTTAAATTGACCCTAATAGTAGTTACGTATTTAAAAAAATTAAAAGCATTTGAATATTTTGAAATGTTTACTTTTGTAAATTAGTAGGTTACGTTTTTATAAACCTTAAGAGATACTAAGATTTAAATTAAATTCTGTTAATTATGGCATAAACTTAACTATTATTTAAGCCTACATCATAAATTCATTTAACGCAAACTATGCCACACTGCAACTGTGGAGGCAACTCACTCGGCAAGAGAGGAAGCTATCAAAACTAACACTTACATTTTACAAATTTAAAGGGTTTGCATAACTAAAACTTATGGAGTGCTGGATCAAGGTATGAAAATGCAACATATATTAGGGATAAGTTCACATTTAAAACATGTTTATTATAAAGGTTTCATCACGTACATGTTGCGCTGCAACTTTCAAGATGGCAGACTAGCACATATGTACTCACTGTGAGTCCTGGCATACAACTGCCAACTTTGAGAAGCCATGTCACGATATAAGTGAGGCTTGCACATGTGCAGAGTGGCTTCAAGTGGCAGAAGCCTCTGAGAACCTACCAATGGATTTTTCATGACTCGGCTATATTGCCCTCTCGATGCTTCTACTCTGAATTTGTTACAAAACCAAGGGACCTAACAACAATAATGGTCCTTACTCCACTAGCTGTTAAATTACAATATGATAAACTAATAAAAAGAAAACCTATATGTAATCCAGCTAAAAAAATGACATTTATATACATGTGTTTTATGATGGCTATATAAAATTATTAAAATATTTAAAATTGTTTTTCCTTGTTTCTTTGACCTCGAGCTGAATTGTTCTTTTCAAATCATTTTCATAATTGTTTGTGTCTACCTACTTTGCAAATTACCCGCTAAATTTGCACACTATTCCATAATAGCACAGAAAATAAACACGTTTGTCATTGCCTTCATGCTGAATGCCAAACCTTATTGTAGAGCGATATTGTCTTTTCACCTCTCACTCAGACACCTGGAAATCAAAGATGGCCTTGCTTGCCACCATGATATTCAAGTTCTGTGCTACTGGCTGGCCCCTTTACCCAACAGCTGACGAATTGGTGAGGCAACCACTGGCTCTGGGTTAGCCTCGACAAATGGCATCTTTCGGCAAGGAGTGCTGATATGCTTCATGGGAGGTGTGAACACAGGAGGCCAACTGAGTCTTTGGGCTGCTCCTGTCTACAGTCAGGTTGTGTGGTTAGCTGAAGCTTTCCATCTGGTGGTTTACTACAACATGCTTTCACAGATCATAAGTGATAGAAATAACAAGTCATTTTAACAAACTTGCTCTTATGCCTCACACTGAGAGATAATCATACACTGGTAATTGCATAAAACAATAGTTATCAACAACACGTGAGTAAATTACAAACACAAAATTGACCATAGTCCATGAAATACGAGGATGGTTTGATAAGTTCTTGGAATCACCATGATGGGTCAGCACTAGCGCAACGAGTTGTTCACGTGATATTCATTGGACTGTTGCCTGTAAACGTGCTCTTGGAAGAAAGCTGTGGTGGTGACGTGGCTCTGTTGTTCTCACGTAGTGATTTGCGAAGATGGAAAAAAATCGAGATTCGAGCAGTGATTAAGTACTTCGTAAAGAAAGGTATGAAAGCAAAGGACATTCATGCCGACTTTGACAATGCACTGAAGGACTCTGCTCCTTCATATTCAACTGTTGCCAAGTGGATAAATGAATTTAAATTTGGTCGGGAGAGCTTAAATGATGATCTGTGCAGTGGTCAGCCAATATGTGTCACTACTCCAGAAATCATTGCAAAAGTGCACAAAATGGTCATGCAGAATCGCCTATTGAAAGTGCATGAAATTGCTCATGCTTGCCAGACGTCATCTGAAAGGGTATATCGCATTTTAACTGAATTAAAGATGAAAAAATTATCTGCGAGATCGGTGCCGCGACTCTTGACGCTGGATCAAAAACGCATGAGAATGGAAATATCGGAACAATGTTTGGCCCATTTTAGGAGAAACGAACAAGATTTTTTGCGCCGGTTTGTGACCACAGATGAAACTTGGGTGCATTACTATACTCCAGAGACAAAACAACACTCAAAGCAGTGGAAACATGCTGATTCTCCGCCACCAAAGAAAGCAAAGACAATTCATTCGGCTGGAAAGGTCATGGCATCAGTATTCTGGAATGTGAAGGGGATTCTGTTTGTAGATTATCTCCCCACTGGGCAAACAATTACTGGAGAATACTATGCTAACCTCCTGGACAAATTGCAACAAAAGATATGTGTAAAAAGGCCAGGTTTAGCAAGGAAGAAAGTCATCTTCCACCAGGACAATGCGCGCCCGCACACATGTGCCGTCGCCATGGCAAAATCACACAAACTAAGGTATGAATTGTTGCCACATCCGCCTTATTCACCTGATATGGCTCCGTCAGACTTCCATCTCTTCCCACAACTGAAAATGTTTCTTGGTGGACGAAGATTCACTTCAAATGAAGAATTGATAGCTGGAGTTGACAACTATTTTGCAGGCCTGGAGGAATCTCATTTTCGAGATGGGATCAAGGCACTGGAACATTGTTGGACCAAGTGCATTAATTTACAAGAAGACTACATTGAAAAATAAAAAAAAGTTTCAGTGATGTAAGTACTTTTTTTCTATTCCGTTCCGAGAACTTATCAAACCACTCTCGTACATCATAATTATGTACATAATAAAATATAATCAAATATACATTATAGGTATAACCAAATCAGCCGATATCTTTTTACATTTACATACACATATACACATGCACTCATATATAGGCCTATAAGATTCATCTCGCACACCACTATTACCCATACATACTAAACATAAATATCAATTGTAGTCATTCCTACAATCCCAGGGGAAAAAAAATGCTCTAAGTAGTCATCTGGTGCCAGCTACCAAAATCAAAATACGTAATGCTACCAAAATAAATTAAACATACTGCATGCAAACCAAGTTCTACCACACCATAATTACACATGCTTATGTCTGTAAGTGAAATAAAAAATTAACCATGTATATCTGCTGTTCTTGGATATGCGTGATCTTTATCTATTTCCTTTCCTTTTTTTTTCTTCTTTCTTTCTTTTTTAACCAGTTCCCACTAAAAAGTTGATGTGATGGGGGACACACTGAAACATTAGTCATACAAAATAATAAATAAAAAATAAATCACCTAATAATTAGCAATAAATTTATGCAAGTGCATTTATTCATGCGTACATCAGCCAAGCATCAGGAGCACATACCCACACTTTCCTGAGCCTTAAAGTGCATAAACCACTCACAACTACATTCAGATCGATGAATCCATTATGGCAACCACATCAACTCACATCTGACAATTTCACTTTTCACACATGGTACAAAAAATGCCAAAAATCATGAATCACAAAGCAAAATAAAATATATGCTGTTTCAGTAGACATTCCACAAACCTACTGAAATCAGGAAATAAACCTGCATTGGTGTGTACATCTTGACATCAGCACCAAGCAATCACAAATTTTATATACTTATTTTCACATTAAATAAAAGAAAAAGCTTCTATACAGTGCCAATCAAATCATAATAGTTGTTGCAATTGAGGATAGATAAAAGTAAGGAAAGAAGAGAACATCATAGAAATAAAGCACCCAAATTCAGTCAAAGCACTGGTGTGTAACCTATGAAAAACTTAAACATATTTGCATAAACTGTCATAACATCCACTTAAAATAAATAAATAAAACATACACATCAAAAGAATAACAAAAGAGGACACTCCCTGAAACTGGTCTTGAAAATTCATCATGTAAGTAGAGTTTTAATGTGTTTAAAAATTTTTGACTCAATTTTAACATCTTATCAAGCATCATGCTCTACTGTATAAAATACTTCCTAATTATCTACTGACTTGTTTGTTTTACTAAATATCTGCACATATTCTTCTTGATTTTCTTGTAACATGAGAACCATGAACTGCTCTACTTAAAATACTGCACACTGAATAGCGCTCGAAACAAATCTAACATGACTTACACAAAAGGAATCAGATGAAGGTTGTGAACTTTGCAAATTAATATGCTAACACACTCAGATGTACACTATCTTAACAGAAAATATGCCCCTACATACACATACAATAATGAGAGTAACAGCAATTACTATGTACACACACACATCCTCTGTCATAATAAAGTCCTTACTGGTGCATTTGTTAGACTCATCTGGCCTAGTGACAACCTAACTCGTCACTACCAAGAACAAACTTTACGTAAACATGCGTTCATCTTATCATTTATCTTCAATCATACAATATATTGAGTAAAACGGTGTTATTGTAGATCATGTCAAAGTGTTAATTACAGTAATACAGTAATAATAATAATAATAATAATAATAATAATAATAATAATGATAGTAATAGTAATTAATAATATATACAAGCTAATAGTAGCCATCTTAACTAAGTACAACGCCAATGGTAAAAATAAATTATATACACAGAATACTTATTACTCATACAATTTATAATTATTAACACAAAGAATAACAAGAGCTATAGGATATGGTTGCAATCAAGTTAGTATTTTAAAGAATATTTGTGCTGTGATTTAAAAACACTTGCGAGTTATAAAAACAGTGCATTAATAAATGCTTTTTGAGTGCCTTTTTAAAATGATTTCTATCATATATTCTCTTTAAATCCGTTGTCAGTGAGTTAAAGAATTTAGAACCTGCATGTATGATATTTTTATTTCCAAAAGTACCCCTTTATGAATTCATATAAAAGTCATTTTGACTTCGAGTAAAATGTCTGTGCACATCTTTGTTTAGTTGAGGGGTTTCACTACAGATTTTAGCATACATAATAACGTAATTTATGTATATACAAAATAGTGGTAGAATTTTAAGCTGTTTAAAGTGTAGTATACAAGATTCAAAACTATTTATTCTGGCTAGAACTCTTACTGCTCTTTTCTATCCCCATAACATTGCTCCGTATTGTAAATGTGAGTGAAATAATGCAAAGTACACTGTACGAACCATTTGTAGAGGTAACACGTTAATGTAGCAGAAATATGGTCTTATTAAGTTTAGAATGAATTACACTAATATGGTTTTGACATGAAAGATTATTATTTTCAATATGAATGCCTAAAAACTTTGTATTTTTCCCTTGATATATACTACGTGATCAAAAGTATCCGGACACCTGGCTGAAAATTACGTACAAGTTTGTGGCGCCCTCCATTGGTAATGCTGGAAGTCAATATGGTGTTGGCCCACCCTTAGCCTTGATGACAGCGTTCACTCTCACAGGCATACTTTCAATCAGGTGCTAGAAGGTTTCTTGGGGAATGGCAGCCCATTCTTCACGGAGTGCAGAACTGAGGAGACGTATCGATGTAGGTTGGTGAGGCCTGGCACGAAGTTGGCATTTCAAAACATCTCAAAGGTGTTCTATAGGATTCAAGTCAGGACTTTGCGCTGGCCAGTCCATTACAGGGATGTTATTGTCATGTAACCACCCGCCACAGCCCGTGCAGTATGAACAGGTGCTCGATCGTGTTGAAAGATGCAATCGCTATCCCCGAATTGCTGTTCAACAGTGGGAAGCAAGAAGGTGCTTAAAATATCAATGTAGGTCTGCGCTGTGATCATGCCATGCAAAACAACAAGACGTGCAAGCCCTCTCCAGGAAAAACACGACCACACCATAATACCTTCACCTCCGAATTTCACTGTTGGCAGATGACGTTCACCGGGCATTCGCCATACCCACACCCTGCCATCGGAATGCCACATTGTGTATCGTGATTCATCACTCCACACAACGTTTTGCCACTGTTCAATCGTGTAATGTTGACGCTTCTTACACCAAGCGAGGCATTGTTTGGCATTTTCCTGCATGATGTGTGGCTTATGAGCAGCCGCTCGACCATGGAATCCAAGGTTTCTCACCTCACGCCTAATGTCATAGTACTTGGATGTGTGATGGTCTGGATAGATGTCTGCCTATTACTCTTTACGACCCTCTTCAAATGTGGGTGGTCTCTGTCAGACAACAGATGAGGTCGGCCTGTACGTTTTTGTGCTGTACATGTCCCTTCACGTTTCCACTTCACTATCACATCAGAAACAGTGGACCTAGGGATGTTTAGGAGTGTGGAAACAGACTTCTGACACAAGTGACACCCAATCACCTGACCACGTTGGAAGACCGTGAGTTCCACGGAGCGTCCCATTCTGCCGTTTCATGATATCTAATGACTACTGAGGTTGCAGATAATGAGTACCAGGCAGTAGGTGGCAACACAAAGCACTTGAGATGAAAAACGTATGTTTGTGGGGTTGTCCGGATACTTTTGATCACATAGTGTAGTTTGACTATTATAAACCAGTTCTAGACCTTCACTGCTGTGATTATTTCTATTTAGTTCAAATAGTAAATAGTTTGCCTTACTGATATTAGGACTGAGATTGTGGATGTGAAAATAATTTTCCAGGTTTAGTAGTACCTGTTTACATTTATTATCAAGTTGCTGCATAGTTTCCACTGAAACGAGAATAGTGGTATCATCAGCATGAAGTGCGACTTCAGTACCCTGTATTTTAAGAAATCATTTAAATCGTTTATATATAATAAAAATAATATAGGTCCAAGAATTGAAGCTTGCGGAACCTTGATGGTCTGTAAAGAGGACATAAAAGATTCTCTGTTACCCTTCCTACTGAGTGTTCTGATACTGTTGGTCGACACAGTCGAATGCCTTAGAGAGATCAAGAAAGAGCCGTACAACCCTCTCTCTATTATTCAGTTTATTAATAACACTATTTAATGTCTTTGTTATTGCATCCTTTGTCGACTTATTTCTTTGTAAACCATATTGTGCATCAGTTAGTAATTTATTTTTGTTAATAAAATTTATTAGTCTATTTAGGAACACTTTCTTTAAGATTTTCGATAATGCAGATGTGATGGTATGGGGCGGTAATTGTTTATGTCTTCAGGATTATCCTTTTGTATGTAATGGTATTATTTTACCTTTTTTAAGCAAAAAGGGAAGCTACCTTCTGCCTTTTTAAAATGATGATAATAATTTTAAAATCATAATAGTCTTTCACTAGAACATTCATTAGACCTCTCATCTGGCATAGAGATGGCCTTATTGCATTACCGCCATTCCCAGGAACAACAACAACAACAAATTTTCCATACAAACATTCTGCATATAACGAAAGAAAGTGCACTGCTAAGTAACGTGTTACTTGCAAAATCATTAAGAAAGCAGAAATATTATACCATGCTGCTATAAAGAGAGAATTATTAGTGTCCATTTAGTTCCTGTTAAAGTAAACAGTATTGTTAATTAGCGAAGTATTTCAACACTGGACTTGTATATTTAGCATATTATGAAACAAAACAACAGCAAAAAAAAAGTATAACTGCAGATTATGTTGCTCTAAAAAGTAAAAATAAGCACATATGTGATAAATGTAACCTTTTATTTGGTGGGGGGATATTATGGCGGAAGATCATAAATCTTTGGCTACTGCATTGCTATTGGCATTGAAGTAAATGATGATAGTTCAGATTTGGCTTCTTGGCTCACTACAAACTGTAAAAATGTATCAGTTTTACTTCCTTGGCTCATCTTGAAGTAGGGATTTGTTTCTATTAACACATGGAAAGAAATACATAAAAGTACTACATTGAAGGTATCAGCTAACACAAAGTCAATGACCTCTCCACTGAAAATTTAAGCTCTCTAGTATGCAAAGTGTACCTGAAAGAGAAATACAACAATTTCAAAATTAAATGAGAATTTCCAACATCTGTTTATGTATTAGAAAAGTTTCACAGTATCACTTCGCACATAAGTGCAAGTTTCACTTGATGACAAATTTTACAAAACTGAACATATGTTCCTGATTTTTTTTTCTTTTCTTTTTGTTTGTTAGTTTCTTTTACTGCTTTTCTTTTATTTCTTAGGGAGGGAAATACAAAAGAGGAAGAGAAGCTAAGGAAACAGAATGAGGTATAAAAGTATTAAGTGTAAAGAAAGAAAAAAAGAGCAAGGAAATGTAGACAGACGTAGAGAAAAGCAGGAAAAAGGAAGAAAGAGAATCAGGGAAAAGAACATCTGCATTGCCTTCACTTATTACATTATAATTTCAAAAATAATTTCACAACACTGATCACTTAAATTTAGAACACAGAAAAAAATAATAAGCCTGAGAAAGAAAGTTAATTATTTAGTATTAGAGACTCTGTGGAAATTAAAACCAAACACAAGAAAAATTTATTCCTTAAAAATGAAAAATAATAATTTAAGCCAAAAGAGGAAAAGCAAAATTAAAAATACAATAAAATTTCTTCACAAAAGGATTCCATGGTGTCACCTACCTTGATGCCTTGATCCAACAGATTTCCATGTTGTGAAAACTTAGAAAAATTCACACAAAAACTTTACATTTCACTTCAATGTAAAACCTCAGCAAATATATGTTAGCACCAACCCTGGTGCCAATCACCAGTATGTTACATTAACTATTACAAAACTGGCAACTGCACCAATTTTTACATAATGGCATAAACTTAACTTTTATTTCAGCCTACATCATAAATTCACTTAACACAAACTACGCCATAATGCAACTGTGGAGGCAGCTAGCTTGGCAAGAGAGGATGCTATCAAAACTAACACTTAATTTTACAAATTTAAAGGGTTCACATACTCCCTGTGACTCCTGGCGTAAAACTGCCAACTATGAGAAGCTAGACCACGACATGACATAAGTGGGTCTTGCGCATGCACAGAGTGACTTCTAGTAGTGAAAGCTTTGAGAACCTGCCAACCAGTTTTTCATGACCCAGCTATATTGCCCTCTCAATGCTTCTATTCTGAATTTGTTACAAAGCCAATGGACATAACAGCAATAATGGTCCTTACTCCACTAGCTGGTAAATTACCTCTTTCTTTGTTTACCCTCCTATGTAGGACTTACACCCCCAAGAACTTAAAAGTGTGTGCCTGAAGTTGGATTTCTGTTGAGGAGACACTTTGGATCAGATAGAATATCCAGGATGGGTGATCAACCCGATGCTTGGTATGAGAGCGAGGAAGTGGATGATATGAAATGGATGAAGAGAAAGGGGGTGATGCAGCAGTTGGGAGAATGAATGGCAGGGGAAACTGGAGAACTCAGAGAAAATCTGCCCAAATGCCATTTTGTCCACCACAAATCCCACATGCAGGTCCCTGGGATCAAACCTTGGTGAGAGGCAAGCAATTTGACCATTCGGCCACGGAACCACCTAACTGTTAGTTTACAGCTAATAAAAAAATAACCTATATACCACAATACAAGATAAAATTAATAAACAAAAATACATTTATAAGGTATATGTGTAAAACAATCAAATATGAGTCATTCCACATCAAGTTGCACAAATTTTCACAAAATCTGACCATCATATCTCCAGTTCAGTTCAGATTTTGTCCATGGATTACAAAAATAAAGTGAATTATGTTTTAAATTCTTATTTTTTTAAATCACAATATTTGAAATATATTGTGCAATCCAGCTTGTGAAAGCAACACACCTCTCTACCTTTAAATTAGAATATTTCACAGGCAATAAGTAATAAAATTATGTTATAAAGTGCAATGAAAAGCTTAATATGTAATCATTTACTTAATATTTACTATAATTGATATAATTAGCTATTTACATCAGTTTTTAAAACCCAAACACTTAAAAACTATATATCCCTATTAACCCACAAGCTTAAATTTGTATAAAAATTATAGATAAATTCCTTGTAGTTTTTTGTATACATACATAAAACAAAGATGGAATCCTGTATAGTTAATTTTAAATAAAATAACTTAGAAAGCGATGTGTAGCAGGATTCCAGCATAGTCACAGCTGGAGAGTAGCAGCAGCGGCAATCTGTCAAAATCTGCCCACATTTATATTTGAAAAGAAGCCTAGCAACTTTTTGTTCCTAAAAAGTAAACTAGGTCTTCTAAGAAGTTCAACTTTAAAATGTTATTTACCTTACATATTAATTCTTAAAATAATATTACGTGAGACTCGGAGAACAGCACAATTATGCTTGCTTCATACACTTGACAATTTTTCTGTGAATCTTTTTCTATTTTTCAATCAGCATATTTTTTCTCAAGAGTGCTTGATTCCCTTAATATCATACTTCAAATTTGTTAAAAAATCTGAAACCTCTTTTTATAGATAACTTTTATTTTTTTTTTTTTTTAATGTTACATTTGTGACACTTGAATCATTACACGAGTGACCTAAGTTGTATTTTAAGTAATGTACACTTGATAAAGTTGCACGCTTTGGTGTTAAACAACTTGTTTTATTATGCATAATTGATAATATTATGGAATGTTTACAAGAAATAATTTAGTATGTTTAAACAAATAACAAAATCACGAAGTTTTACAAATCTGCAAACTTAAACTATCCTTGTGAGCTCATAACCTCAGGTGGGTTAAGTTTTTTCTTGACATCGCTTTTGAGGTAATACAGTGCATCTGGCTTTGATGGCCACTTCTAGTATTTTGCTGCTGGTACCATAACTGAAACTTGAACCTCAGTTTTGTTGACATTCAACACTTCACCAGGGTAAATCTGTCCATCGTATAGAACTGCAAATCTCCCATATTCAGCTGCATGTTTCTTGTACTGCCTTCTTTTCTTAGGTCTGTGATAGGCTGCTTCAAAGAGTTTTCCAGAGAGACACTCCATATCTGATTTAATTACATGTGCCTGCTGGATTCGTGGAACTTCGGGCACCTCTTTCCAGGGTCTGTCCTCATCAATTATCTTTGAAATCTGGTCCTGGGATACATGCATCACTTTGGTGAAAGCATGGCCTTAGACTTCATGTTGGTAAAATCAATTAAATTTTGGACAATGCTCTCTGAGTGACGTACAGATCTGCCTCACCAGTGATTTTGCTTGCTGCCCTTTCCATGGCTTGTAGCAAAATATTTCCATGAAAATGGTTTCCCATAATGCTGACTGTAAATAATATTAGCAAGTTAATTTTTGGTTGTAGTGCTAAAAATCTCTTCATACAGCTTTGTTACAAATGTGTAAATAGTGTCCTTGTTCTTATCTTTGGTGTCTGAACACATGAGGTAAGTCTTACATTCATTGCCTTCAAATATCGCAGCAGTGAACAGTTGCACATCCTGTTGAGAACAAATTGCAGACTGTAACTCATTTTGGTACTCGCATGAATATGCCATTGCAAAATCAATCTGTAAAATTCTAGAGGTAAGCTTGTCACTTTCAAAAGCTGCAAATTGAATTCTTTTAACTCTGACATGTTCTTGGAATTTAGGTAATTCAAGAATGATCATGTCTACGAGCTCTCCTGAACAGCCTTCTTTTGTTGTTAAGACCATGTGGCCATCAGTTTTTGTCCATTTTTTCCATGTCGCAGAGAGTTGCATCCACATCATCAAATTTGCATAATTTACCTCCACAGCAAGCATCACAAGTATTGTTCCAACAGTGTGAATTCAGATTATCAGGTCTGCAGAGAACACGAGACCACCATGAATCATCATACTCAATCTTAAACCCTTCAACATTAGCCTAAAGTTCTCATGAGGTTTGCACTTAAACTGATCTTTCGGCGAATCTTTCAGAAGCAGTATATTTTTTGGTCTTGGGGAACAAAATTTTGTAAACGATATTTGTGCTTTTTCAGATATGTATATTGCATATGTTTCTCATAAGAACATGGTCAAATAGTATTTCCTTACTCGCCTTTTCTCTCCATTTTACAAATTTGTCATTTCATCTTTCATTCTAGGCATAGTATATACAATATCAGGCCTATAATAAAATGTCTCAACTTCAGCTTTATCTGCATTAGGCTTATTTTGTCATGAGACTTCCATTCATTTTAGTTTCTAGGCTTAAACTAATTCTTTCTGCTAGTCAGATGCTACAACAATTCTTTTTGTAGAATATGGCAGACTTCTCAGTGACCTCCGAACTGCTTTCCCAAAAGACTGTGAAGTTTTATAAGGCCTGGTTCTCGACTCTGGTGGTAGAGTAGATGTGGTTTCTTACTGCTGCCTTTTGTTTTCTCTACTCTTCCTTTCTGCAGCTGCTTCTCTGTACCTTCTTTTTTCTGTTTCTGTCATATTTTCTACTCTTGTTTTCCTTACCATTTCAATGTACCTACTTTCAGCTTCTTTGTAGGTTAGATTCTCTTTCTTTTTCTCTCTGTATTTCCCAACCCTTTGCTTATTAGACTTTCTCTTAGTTACTGTTGGACATTGGTTCTCTTGTATATCAAGTCTTATCTATTTCACCTAAAAATGCATACACCTCAAAATACTACCTGAATTGAAACCAAACAGCACAATTATGCCAGCGTAGAACATTACAGAAAACAAAGCAACATAGAGATTGTTATGCAGGAGCCTTTGATTTGGTGTCAAATAGTCAGTTCTGTACTCTTTGGTAACAATTGAAGCAACAAAGAAGTTAATTAACCAGGGAGACAAGAGAATTGATCATGACAGTCCTGGTAGCCAATTAAAAAGTGTACAGATCACACATTGAAGAAGTTATTTGTGTTGCTTTAGTTTAACTGCCCCACGTATGGGAGCCAACTTGAAGGTGTTTTGTTATGTAATATATTTTACGTAAATTATTTAGCTTCTCGCTTGGGAAGCCAACTTGAAGAAATATTGTTCTTGGAGTTACTTTGTTTAAGAATTTGCAACACACTTTGGGCGTCGGTTTGAAGTTGTTGATTGCGTAATAGTTACTGTTATTATGCAATATGCTGCTATGTATGAGAAGCTGATTTTACACTATAATATTTAACTTTGTTATTAAAAACTAAACTGCTTCTATATATATTATTTATGTTTGAATTTGCCTCGGCTGCATCAGTAATGTTTGTAGAGTCATGTATTTCTTAGGCAGGTTGCGGTACGACAATAATTGTAGACATACACAGATTTTAAGTTTTTAAACTCACTGCTTTTATTTATCCTTTGCACATTTTTAATAAAGCTCTACACTTTTTAAGAGCTGTGAGATTCTTTAATACTTTCACTTAGCTAACGCGTAGACATATTTTACGATTCACACGTAATATTTCTGTAGAGAACACATCTTCCATCTGGTCACTACCAAGGTCTGCCAGCAACTGAACATTATTTCAACCGTTAAACCCGTAAGCTTCGGTATTTCAAGTCTCTGATTGGCTAATTCTGGTCCAATAGAATATCTGCATTTTACTTAAAACTTTTCTTTGCTGTTGATTGGCTAATTTTAAACTGTTACTGAATTTACATTATCGTTGCTATAATGACTAGTAACATTTAAACTCTTAAACTCATTATTGCCTCAAGGTTACCTCATTGTTAGCAACTTAAAACTTACTATTCTCACAGCTCTTGCATTATTAAAATAAATAATGTATTCACTTAACATTATTAAACATGCTTACAATAAAAATAAGCATATGCAATGACTGTTACATACATTTTAAATAATTATTACATACATATTGTTTCAAGGCGGGCTGTTATTGAATTTACTTATTATATAATACAATTGAAATTATTCAGGTATTAAAATACTGCCTCAACATGTAATAGTTTTTGTTATGTGTGAGACTTTTATTTTCTTTCTTTCTCCCCCTCAGCTCAATATTTCAGGTTACATCAATCTGAGATTTTAGTGGCAATAAGTACTTCTAAAGTTCACTTTAAAAACATGTTGATTTCCTGGTATGAATAATTTAAGTCCAGCAATAAAATTAACACTATCTTGCTACGTGTATGATGGATACTTTAACAGCATTTTTTGAAATAAACATTATGTAAAATAAAATATTTGTTGTAAATTTTGGCTAGGACTATTATGAGACTCCTTAAGTATCCCAGAAATAACTTTCTAAATTAAAAGGTTATTAATTTTGTTTTAATTTTGTTTTTTGTTACAACAGCATGAATTTGCCGTTCAAGAAGTTGAAAGTTACTACACATCATACAACATTGAAATTAGAAGCAACTATTTTAGTTTTCAGTAATTGCCCATAAAAATGGAGTGTATATTTGAAAAATTTATACCTTTTTTAATATATGCTGCATAAAGGAGACCTGTTTGATACATTTTGCATTTCAGCATATGAGGACCACTTTCTGTGGAATTGTCCACTCGCATACCAAGTGAGCATACTTTCTAACAGTAGAGAAGAAATACACTAGAGTCTCGCAAATTTAAGGTTCCGTTAAATCTGAGCTACTTGACTTTTTTTTTTTTTTTTTTTTTTTTTTTTTTGTTCTTTTTGTTAAGCCACATGCTAGTCATCAGTTTGTTTATTTCTATACAAAAAGTTCAAAAACATACAGTAAATAACTTCACCTTAATTTGTTATTGGCATAATTTCGTCTTTAATGAGTTTTCCTATGGTGCTCCATATAGCCCGAGGTATCCCAAATCCGAGATTCCCTCACCCTGCATTACCTTGGATTAGCGAGATTCTACTACATGCATTTTCATTTAAACCTCCCTAGTCATGTGACATTTCTTTTATTTTGTATCTAATTGTGTTATTTGTTAACAGAATTTTGATATTTCTTCTTCCGCAACCTCACTAAACATAATTTTCACATCTTCTTTTTTGGGAGAGCTGCTGGCAATATTAGTTTTTTGCATTTTATTAATGTACCAGAGGATTTTTCTTGTTTTTTCCAAAGGCCTTCAGAATGTTCTCATGGTTTTGAAACTATATTTGAATGATTCCTTTCTAAACGTCTTTTTTAATTTATTTGGCATCGTCGACTGATTTGACAAAACCTTTCCACATATGAGACACTAAGGATTTTGCTTATGTTCATCTCCACATCACATAAAACCATATTGCAAGTATTCATCAATATATTTACAAAATGCAGTACATTTTTGTGGACTCTGAAGGGAATTTTCTCTCCCATTATTTGAATTAGCACGGCTGTCTCTGCTTGATTCAGATTGTCTTTTTCAAATTAAAAATTTGTCCATGATCAAATTGAAATAAACATAGTTGCACTATCATCCAGTCTCTCATATATACTGAAACTGACCAATATGTTCTGATGATTCCAACTCTCTTTATTATTAAGTGGAAAGAGTAAACAAATTATGAAGCATTTTTGTGGGTGTTTCACTTTCATTTGAATTATCACCAGGCAGAAAAATTAAATTGAGCATTGTTACAGTAGTTAATGTTTCATTTGGTAAAGTTTGTCTAAAATAAAATGTACCAAATGAAAGTCTTCTACAAATAAAAAAAGTGTCATAAAGAGGTTTTTCAATTCCAGAATGTTGTGACCCACTCCATGGGGTTGTGCAACACTCTGGTTGGGAACCAGTGTTTTAAATTGCATAAAAAGACCTTTTCAAACATAAGTTAATGATAGATAATGCAATGCCTTATTTTTGACTCCTGGACGGCAGCTTGGCAGATGTAGCTGTGTGCGCACAGTTCTGGCTCCTGCTGTTCTCCCTCCACTCTGTGCGTCAGTGCATATGCAAGTTAATTTTTTGTTTAATGTGTGATAGTCCTGTTATAATGCCAAGAAGTGCGTTTACTTTAAAACACCACATGTTCGTGTATCATTTCTACTTGCGAACAGTCTTGTAGACAAGTTATACAGCTATTTATTGACAGATTCCCTGGAATCCGTCTGTCTCATAGTCTTGTAAATGGATTTAGATAAATGGGTTCTGTTCTTGGTAAGAAACCCAAAGTAACTCGCTGTGTTCTTACAGAGGAAAAACTCGAGATAGCACAAAGGTTAGAACATAGCCCAAAAAACTTTTGAGTAGGTTATCACAGGAAATGGGAGTTTCACAATTCTCGTCTTGGAAAGCCACTAAACTTTTAAAATTAAAACCGTATAAGATAACTGTAGTTCAGGAACTGCAACCATGTGATACTGTGAGTAGAGTAAATTTCTGCAATTGGATGTCGGGTAAAGTTAATGATGGCTCTATGGACCCAAAGTTAATTTTTTTCAGAGATGAATCATGGTTTTCTTTAAATGGCCATGTATCGACACAAAGCAACAGATACTGGCATGCAGAGAAACCCGATATTGTACACGAAATGCCATTGCATGACCAGAAAATTGGTGTGATGTGAATGTGTACCGAATTATAGGGCCTATATTCTTTGAGGATACAGTTAATGGACAGAGGTATACAGGGATACAATAATCAAACCATTGCTGGAATATTTGTGTGACATTGAATGCACACAGGCATATTTTCAGCAAGACTCTGCTACAGCACATACAGCTGATCTCTTGTTTGAAATTAATTGCAGAAGTTTTTGAAGCTAAGGTCACCAGTAAAGGACTATGACCACCTCGTTCCCCAGACCTTACGGTATGCTACTTTTATTTATGGGGGAAATTAAAAAATAAAGTGTATCGGAACAACCTGAATATGTTGGAAGAACTGAAAGACAATATCAGAAGAGAAATTACTGATATTTCAGAGGAAGAATTAATGCATGTTAATGGAAATTTTCTTAAAAGGTGTGCGAGATGCGTGGCAGCACAAGGACATAATTTCCAGCACCTTCTGTGATAAATGTATGTGGTTACTTTATGCATGTAAATCTATGTGCTGGAATTGCTGGCACGCTGTGCGCTTGAGTTCAGGATCTGTAAATATTCAAATCGGCCAGCAGCAGCAGCAGGCTGTGAAGCAGCTGACCAGGAGTCAGAAATAAGGCATTGTATAAGTGTAAGTAAAAAGTTATATGCACTTTTGCCATAACACATATTAGGTTTGTCACTGCTTTCAGTGCTTGCATGCTTAGACTTGTTATTACTGTGGTCATGTGATGAAAGTTTGACCTCAATCATATTATTTTTCATGGTTACTCTCTAACAGTGTGTACCAAAGGGAACAAATTTCGGTTGGAGAGAGTAGTGTCAGGGGCTGAAACTTGCTGGAGTGTTTCAATGCAATATGGAGGCAGTTCTCTACCACACAGAGGTGTGGTGGGTGGGTCTCTCTCTCCCTCCCCCTCTCTCCCTCCCTCCCCCTCTCTCCCTCCCTCTCCCCCTCCCTCCCTCCACTATGAGCCAGATTCCAAATAAAAGAATATAATGTGAAGCATCCCGGAGAGCCAAAGAAGAAGTAGCTCAAAATAGTCTTTCACAGGAAAAGTAATGCTAACCATTTTTGGTGACTCAAAAGGGCCTATGCTGAAAGATTACCAAGATCAACCTGGTATGATCAGCAGTGAAAGATACAGCTATTTGCTAGCTAATAATCACCCCAGCAATTCACACCAAATGCACAGGCCTTTTGTTGAATAAAGTATTCTTGTTTCCATAAATGTGTGTACCCATTAATGGTTGGCTAAACTGTTAACCATTTTAGTTTAAGAATGTTGGAACTTCCTGGCTACAGTCCAGATTTTGTACCTTGTAATTATCATCTTTTTTTACTGCTCAAAGATGCTTTACGAGTCATTGATTTTTTATTGTGAAGTTTGGGAAGCGGAGCTAAGTGGTTATGTTACCAACTAAAAATACACAAGCTTGTGGATTATTGAACCAAGTGTATCAGAAAAGGTGCAGTGTAGAAAAATGATATACATGCTCAACCCATACTTTTGTGTAAATTTGTTGCAACAAGTAAGAGCACAGGGCTGCTTTATGAGCAGTTATGTTCATTATATAATTTCCATTACAAGACTACTACTCAGCTTTATGCATAGTGTTGCCAACTCCTCTGCAATAAACAGCACATTGTACACAGCTAAACATTTGCTGTCTCATAATTAAAACTTATTGAGGGAGGATGAATAGTGTGCATTTTTAAAAGTTTTTCTTTTTTTATTGATGAATAAAAGTAATAATTGTAAATAGAGATCAATTTTCACAAATTCACAAGTAATTCATAAATAAAAAATCACTGGTTATGTAATAGTGCCTCACAGATAGATGCTTTTTATGCAGCTTTTTACAATATTCAGTCATTTCCCAGATTTGTAAGTTGGACGTTCTTTGGGTCTCTATACATGTTAATGGCATGAAATGCAGCACAAGCAAATATTAATTGTACTTTTACATAGTGTAATATTCTAAAGGGAAAAGCTATTTCTTTACCAAGGAATGAAACATTTTAAAGTTCCTTTCTGTCTGTTTTACTCAGAGTGAAATGAATAAAGATGTGCTTCTAAGGCTGATTTTATGTTAACATGTGTGCTTATGTAAGTGTAATAATATGTGCTTTGAAATTTCACTAGGATTCTAATGGTGGAATGCAACCCATCAGTTTGCGTGGCTGGAGAAAGGTGTGGAAATCAGTGCTTTGAGAAAAGACTTTATCCTCCACTCATGCCATACTGGACGGAATGCAGAGGATGGGGTCTCAAAACACTTGCCAGCATAAAAAAAGGTAACATTTTCTTTAGGAACTCATTAAAAACTCATTAAACAGGGAGTTTTCCTGACAGGCTAAAATATTCTATAGTTAAACCACTATACAAGAAAGGGCAAAATTCACAACTGTCAAACTGTAGACCAGTATCATTACTAACTGCTTTATCCAAAGTATTTGAAAAACTTATGTTAAAATGAATATGTCACCACCTAATTAATAATATTTTAGCAAAGGAACAGTTTGCATTTAGGAAAAACATGTCAACCAATGATGCCACTATAAACTTATAATTGGCGCAACAGTTCTAGATATGTGAAAATCTTAATGACAGCTATGAAGCGAGTTACTTACCACATCAGGTGACCGGTCGTCTGCATGCTGCAGGAGTGCGTGGGACAGTCATTGTCAAATATCCGCACACCGGTTATGCACTGCAAAACTTATAGTTATATACAGTGTATTTAAATCTACCGCTGTAAAAAGCGCTTAATATATGTAAAAACCTGGCAATCATCTGCCTCCAATTCTTCCACACCTGACAGCCCTTCCTCTTCTGTGGAATCACTCCCATCATTGCTGTCATCACTGCTGTCACTACTTTTTGCACTATTACCCTGGATGAGAATTCTTTTTATTTTATTTTCTGCAATTCCATCTTTTTCGAAATAATAATTCTCAATTTATTCTACATGTCGACATACATTTTCCCATTCTGGCTTCCAATTTCTGCAAATCGCTGGCGACATAACTGCTCCACATCTTTTAATTTAAAAGTGATATTTCTGTAGGCCCCCCATTTTGTGACACCAGCCCAGATTAATTCGATTGGGTTTAGATCTGGGTGATACAGCGGCAATCTTAAGTACATTATGACCATGTTGTACAATAAAATCTCGTTAGTACGTTTTTGCGCGGACCCAAGGATTTGACGTCATAGACGGGAAAACGTGTTAACGAAAATACATACTCTGCAACTTAACATATTTATGTAACAAAATCTAATAATACATCTTACCTCAAAAACTCTATGTGAAATGTAGACACTATTTACACTGGTTTGAAATACATATCGATAGTTGATTGCTTTGTTGGTTTTAATGTCAAAATTTTACTATCCATCTTGTTTAGTAAAGTCATTACATCATCAACTTCGAAACTGCACACATATCGCTTCACTATGTCCATTGCCTGCATCGCTTCCGACACTGTAGGTACTAGCTCAGGATCTGGTTCATTGTCACTTTCATCTCCCACTGATGTCTCATCTTTCACTTGTTCTTCAAGTATTTCATCTATTGTCGCTGTTTCACACACTGGAATTTCATTGTCAATGTTTACATAGGTTTCGAAAGACACGCCGGCATCGTCTGCTATTTGGCGCCATTCTTCACTCTCGGAAAACTCGTCTTCCTGCGTAATTGCATCGCTAAGAACTCGGCAAAAACCAGCTTTATTAAAGCAGTTCCTAATGGTATCTTGCGTCACACAATCCCAAGCAGTTCTAAAAAATGCATGGCATCTAAGACGGTGATTTTTCTTGTTATCGATTTCAATGCAGCCAACCTTCTCTGTACCAGCCTCTTACGATATGCATGCTTCATGCACCGAATTATGCCTTGATCTAAAGGTTGTAGCTTACTCGTGCAGTTTGCTGGGAAGAAAATGATCTTTATGTTTCTTAAGTTTGAAACAGTTGGTGGATGAGCGGCACACTGATCAATAAACAGTGCAATTTTCCTGCTTCTTATGCCCAGTCGTGCGTCCCATGCTCATAAGAAATTTTCAAAGACGGCAGAAGTTATCCAGGCTTTTGTATTGGAAGTGTACTTACATGGAAAAGTTCACACATTCTTAAAACATCGCGGATTGCGTGCTTTTCCAATAACCAGCGGTACCAATTTCTCTGTTCCGCTTTCATTACAGCACAACAAAACTGTAATCCTCTCCTTGTTAAGTTTCCCACCGTGGCACTTAGTGCCCTTAAAATCCAGGGTTTTGTCTGGCAAAAGATGGAAAAATAGTCCTGTTTTATCTGCATTATACACATTGTTGGGGCTATAGTCTTTCAAAATTGACGGGAGCATTGTATTTTTCCACATTTCTGTTTTCACACAGTGTAGCATCATTATCTACGGCAGCAGCCTCACCTCGCAAACATCTGTAGACTAAGCCATGTCGATTCTTGAACCTTTCAATCCAGCCATTGGACGCTTTGAAATCATCCAGTCCCATCTTCTGTGCTAAATGCGTTGCCTGAGCTCGAACCACAGTACCGTCTATTGCCACATTTGAAGCTCTAGCTTGTGTAAACCACTTTAGCAGAACATCTTCTAATTCTGGAAACTGGCCAGGGCGATTACATTTTCTTTTAGCATTTTTTCCTTCTTCAAAAGCAGTTTCAATTAGTTTACGTTTGCTAACAATTGTGTTTAAGGTTGACGGAGGAATGTTTAACTTCCGCGCTATATCCACACGTTTCATATTTGGATTGCGATCTGCTTCCTCAAGGATTTTCAGTTTTTCACTGTTGGTTATTTGTTGCACTTTCTTTTTCTCCATTGCGAACAAAAAGTTAAAATACTATGTATTATGTTTCGTCAACACTCAACAGTATAAACTAACCACACCAAGCCACTGTTAAACTAAAGCGTCACTAAAGCATTCCCCCCCTCCCACACACACACACACACACACACACACACACACACACACACACACAAAACGCGTCCCACAAATATGTACATGCATGCTATTGGCTGCCGGTTCCACCCTGCCTGGTTTGACCAAAGTAGCGAATGAGAACGTCAAACTTTGAATGTAGTAAATCTACTCCCGCTGGACCGTTACTTTTATGTGCTCAAAAATGACTAATACTGACCAAGCATTGGCCAAAATAGCGAATGAGGGCGTCAAACTTCGAACGTAGTAAGCGGGAGCAAGACAACGTACTAAACAAACGTTATTAATGCATTTGATGCATTTTGTGCCGGGACTTTTATAATTCAACGCAATACACGGGAAAACGTGTTAATGAGGAACGTGCTAACGAAATTCCACTGTATTAATATCTGGTCAAGTGACTTCTGAAGTGGTTTGTTGTCTTTAATTAAGTTGTATAGCTTTGTTTTACTCATGCTTTCATCTAGAGCTATATTATGCCTAAGTAACCAAGCTCTCATTTCTTCTTTCAAGAAATTTGAGGTAAGTGGTTTTGTCAATTTGAGTGTTGATGCATTGTGAGCATTGTCGATAACCAGAATGGCTCCAGCAGGCATATTAGGTATCATCATGGTGTTGATTCACTTCATGTAATTTTTTGTATTCATTTCTTGATGAAAATCTCCTGTTTTTTGTTGCAACTTGTAAAAGAAGGGCATTTGGAACGAAGCCGATCTTTCCAACAACATGTACAATAAAAGTATTTGCCCTTTGGCAACAGGTACCTGCAAACCTAATTAGCTATTGTCACTTTAAATTTTATATGTTGTATAATTGCTGTGTATGTATGACTCATCTTCATACACTATAGTTTTATCCTCTAATTTTTACCTCTGAGCAAGGTAATCTTCCAGCTGAGATCGTATGTTGTGCTTTTCAATTACAACTCTTCTATTTGAATTTATTTAAAGGTGAGTCGGAATTGTTACACTAACATCACTTAAGTTTACTCACTTAACATGTTTCGGGAAACCGTTGTTCCCATCCTCAGAAGGTTAACTCGACTGGCCCGTGTTGTTGGTGTTTCCGTTTTTTGGACTGGATCCTGTGGTGGCATCTTGTGGTGGAGAAATGTACTTCCAGAGAGGATTTGGTGGCGGCAAATCAAAATTCATTAGATGTGTGTTGTGTTTTAGAATGGTGATCTTCTCCCATGCATCTAATTCGGCTGCAAATTTGGCTGGTTTGACTAATGTAATATTGGGTTTGATGTTGTGATTAGTGATCCAAAAATGGTGTGAAACTGCAGATTTGTCCATTTGTTTGTATTTAATACATCTCATGTGCTCCTTTAGCCTAGTTTCTAGGTTTCTTTTTGTCTTACCTATGTATACTTTATTGCAATCTGAACAATTGATTTTATAGATTCCAGCTTTTTTGTCTTGTGGAATGGGGTCTTTTAACTTGTTACAAAGTAATTTCTCTATGTTAAATTTGTTCTGTGGAGCTAGGCTGATGTTATGTTTCATGAAAATCTTCTTAAATTTGTGAAAAGTTCCTGGGTGGTATGTGAATTTCTTGAACTTTAGCTCTTTATCTTGCTGGCTGAGATTTGTTGTGTTTCTGATGTGCATCTGTCGTTTGAATTTTGCAATTTTTTTGTCAATAGTTGTTTTGTTGTACCCATTATGTATTGCTGTGTCTACTATATGCTGGTATTCTAACTGGTATTCTTTTTTATTTAAGGGGGTATATACCAGTCTATGTGTTAGGCTGTTTAGTACTGCATGTTTGTGTGTGGTTGGATTGAAACTCTTATTTTTTATGTAATTAGTAGAGTGTGTTGGCTTCCTGTATATGCCAAAGGTTAGGTTCTTTTGTTCTCTGATGATTTTTAGGTCTAAAAATGGTAGCATGCCTTCTTTTTCTATTTCTATGGTGAATTTTATTGATTGGTTCTGTAGGTTTAGTAAGGCTAAGGAGTCTTGTATGAACCTGTTAGGGACAACAGCGAAGATGTCGTCAACATATCTGTGCCAAACTTTAAACATGTATGGAAAGGAAGTTGTTATGTGTGTTTCTAAGTAGCTCATAAATAAATCTGCCAAGAAGGGTGAAAGTGGGTTGCCCATGGTTAAACCAGTTGGTTGTTGATAGAACTTCTTATTGAAACTAAAACAATTTTGTGCAATGCATAAATTGGTAAGTTGTATGAGGTCTACTATTTCTTCTTCAAGTAGGTTAGTCTGCTGTAGCCATTTCTTTAACTGACGCAGGAGTTGATCTGTAGGAACACTTGGAAATAGTGCAGTGACATCAAAGGAAACTAATCTGTCTTCTGGTTCGAGTTCCAGGGATTTTATCTTCTGTATTAAATCTTCTGAATTCCTTATGTTTTTGCTATTGAATTTTGGTAGTGAAGAGAATCTCTGTACTAACCATTTTGCCAGTTTGTAGGTAGGAGAATCAATATTGCTGACAATTGGTCTCATCTTATTACCCGGTTTGTGTATTTTAGGTAGAGCATACATTCTTGGTAAAGTGGGGTGATCTGGTTTTAATCTAGATTTATCAGTGTCTGTTATAGTTTTGCTTTCATACATAACAGGTTCATACAAGACTCCTTAGCCTTACTAAACCTATAGAACCAATCAATAAAATTCACCATAGAAATAGAAAAAGAAGGCATGCTACCATTTTTAGACCTAAAAATCATCAGAGAACAAAAGAACCTAACCTTTGGCATATACAGGAAGCCAACACACTCTACTAATTACATAAAAAATAAGAGTTTCAATCCAACCACACACAAACATGCAGTACTAAACAGCCTAACACATAGACTGGTATATACCCCCTTAAATAAAAAAGAATACCAGTTAGAATACCAGCATATAGTAGACACAGCAATACATAATGGGTACAACAAAACAACTATTGACAAAAAAATTGCAAAATTCAAACGACAGATGCACATCAGAAACACAACAAATCTCAGCCAGCAAGATAAAGAGCTAAAGTTCAAGAAATTCACATACCACCCAGGAACTTTTCACAAATTTAAGAAGATTTTCATGAAACATAACATCAGCCTAGCTCCACAGAACAAATTTAACATAGAGAAATTACTTTGTAACAAGTTAAAAGACCCCATTCCACAAGACAAAAAAGCTGGAATCTATAAAATCAATTGTTCAGATTGCAATAAAGTATACATAGGTAAGACAAAAAGAAACCTAGAAACTAGGCTAAAGGAGCACATGAGATGTATTAAATACAAACAAATGGACAAATCTGCAGTTTCACACCATTTTTGGATCACTAATCACAACATCAAACCCAATATTACATTAGTCAAACCAGCCAAATTTGCAGCCGAATTAGATGCATGGGAGAAGATCACCATTCAAAAACACAACACACATCTAATGAATTTTGATTTGCCGCCACCAAATCCTCTCTGGAAGTACATTTCTCCACCACAAGATGCCACCACAGGATCCAGTCCAAAAAATGGAAACACCAACAACACGGGCCAGTCCAGTTAACCTTCTGAGGATGGGAACAACGGTTTCCCGAAACATGTTAAGTGAGTAAACTTAAGTGATGTTAGTGTAACAATTCCGACTCACCTTTAAATAAATTCAATACACATCACTGTTTCTAGCTTCTTTTCATTACAATATCAACGTCTTCTATTTGATTTCGTTTTCTTCCACTTGAACCCTAAATCTTTGTAGCACCACCTTAAAAATTTATGCTGTCTTTCAGCTTTATGAGCAATCTGCTTATTGTTGGCACAGCTTTTTCTTCTACATAGAAATTGTGAATCATGTGCCGAATGACTCATTTGTCAAAATCGTCTATTTCTGTAATACGTTTAGGGACCTTATGTTTCTTCCCAGGTGTGTCAAATGGTACTCTTTCATCCATATGTTTTTTCTTATCTTTGAGAACTCTGGAAACAGAACTCAGTGAAACACCAGTTGCTTTGGCTACTCTTTCTTTCACTCTCTTAAGGCTTTTGTGGAACTTGGGTGAACATATATTTTCTTTATTTAAAGGTGAGTCGGAATTGTTACACTAACATCACTTAAGTTTACTCACTTAACATGTTTCGGGAAACGGTTGTTCCCATCCTCAGAAGTTAATTCAATACACATCACTGTTTCTAGCTTCTTTTCATTACAATATCAATATATTTTCTTCCTTCATCTCTGCTTCTTACTTCATGAAGTCGAGGACATTTGCAATTATTTTCCTGCTTTGACTATGTAATTACTAATTACCTTACCACTTAACTTTGAAAACGTAGGAGTCATGGTTATAAATATAACAAATATAAAATAAGCGCTATTTAGGTACTGCTCTCTTTGAAATTACAACCAGATGTGGACACTTTCTATGCAGACTGTATGTGTTACACACTGTGAGTAAGCAAACGTATTGCATCGCTTTGGTTGATTAAGCTAAACATAAACCATTCCAAGGCTTGGCAGCTGGAGTGGCAATCAAGGTCATGATTCCAGAAGTTTTGCGCCAGCTTTAACAAATGAAATTTTGAAATCTTGATAATAAATCACTAGGAATATTCTGTGATCTATCAAAAGCATTTGACTGTGTAAATCATAACATACTCTTATCAAAATTACCATATTATGGCATTAAGAATAAAACATATCAATGGATTGCATCTTACCTATCAAACAGACGTCAAAAGGTCATAATAAATTGTGCAGATAATTCCAAAATGTATTCCAAATAGTCAGAAATAAAGCATGGTGTTCCACAAGGTTCGATTTTGGGTCCATTATTGTTTCTAATATATGTCAACGACCTCCCCAGAGTAATAAATGAACATGCTCACCCAGGTCTCTTTACAGATACAAGTATTATAATTAAAGAACACAACATCAGTCGCCTCTCAGAGTTATCCAACGGTATTTTTAGTATGTTAAATAATTGGTTCGATAGTAACAAAATTGGTATAAACTTTGAAAAAACTAATTATATCAATTTTCGCACAAAAAAATAAAAGTATTGCAGACATAAGAATTGAACATGAAGGCTATGAAATTACTGAAACTTGTAGCATAAAATTTCTTGGTCTTATTATAGATAAGAATATGAATTGAAAAGACCATATTGACTACATCCTACCAAAACTAAGCTCTGCATGTTTTGCAATTAGATCATTAATTCATTTTACAAATAAAAGCATCCTAAAACAGCATATTATGCTTATTTTCATTCAATTATGACTTATGGAATAACATTTTGGGGAAATTCAGTAGATGCAAAAAAATATTTCTTTTGCAAAAAAAGGTAATAAGAATAATGGCAGGTGTAAAGCAATCAACTCATTATAAACCACTATTCAAAACATTTGGAATTCTACCATTAGCCTGTGAGATATTTTAGCTGTACTTTTAACTGGTTGACCACCCAGAAGTGTTCATAAAAAATTCAGACATACACAGCAAACAAACCAGAAATGGGCAGGACTTACACAGGCCAAGCAATAACCTACAAGTATTCCAAAAAGGGGCTTACTACAATGGTATAGTATTATTTAATTCATTTCCATCATATATTAAGGAACTGAAAACTAATAAAAATAAATCCAAGTTAGCATTGAAAAGATACCTCATCACTCACACCTTCTATACAGAGAGGACTTTCATTCAAAAAAATAACTGACTATAAAATGTTACCAAATTTTATAAACACATTAAGTATAAATAATATTGTTTTAAAAAATATTAGCTCTAACGTACTCTACATAAGAACTACAATTTATTTACATACAAGTACAGAATGTAATTATGTATTTATGATGTAATCTACATCCTAGAGTAGCCTAGCTTTTTTTGAGCTGGTCTAGCTCACTATAGGGTCTACAGATTGAGATGTTATGTTAAAGGTTAAATAAAATTAGATTGACTGCCTCTGTATCGAGTGGTCAGCATTAGAGTTCTGCATTCTCATGAAAACAACTGACTGTGACTCAGCGGGCCACCTTCAGTTATCACACATGGCAGTCGAGCAGTTGAGGCAAAGTCTCAGTTGCTCTCAAGCAATCATGCTGCCGCTCTCTGGTGTGTCCCAGTTGTAATGTAACTGCCGGCAACTCATAGTTCATCGGATTGAGACACTAAACCAATACTACATTCAAGAGATATGTACAGTAAAACTAGAGATTTTATTGGAGGTGGCAGATTTGGGAGCAGTGAATTATAATACAGTTGCATTCTTTTATAAACTGCAGCAATTCATGTAATTGTAACTTATTATCAGGGTTAGGATTTTTAGGTGCAAATTTCAGATGAAAAAAGGAAGGGAAAAGGTGCTCAAATAAGGTGAAAAAAGGGACAATAAGGTGCTGGTTTACGTAAGGGGATGCACAACTGAAATTGCTAAATTCTAAACCATCCATTCAATTGGGCTGAAATTTTAACCACATGTCAGTCTTCTTTAGATATAATTGTTTTTTGAATTTCAATCCAAAATCTTAATTAGTTTTCAAGTTATTAATTTTCAAAATATAAAATTATGGGTGTATGCAAAATGCAAGACATCATGCATTTAAAAAAAAAATCTTGTGTTGCTTCTATGTCAAGAATTACAAATCCATCATAATTTTTTTTCTACCATTCTTAGTTTAAGAGAAAAAAAAGTTTTGCAGTTTGTGTTTGCATTTTTTTTTCAATTGTTTTTGTATACATTGTTATTTTCAAAAATTAGTGGTGCAAAAACTATTCATTACACAGAAAAATTATATGACAGTTTTATTTATTTGGGTTTTTGAAATAAGCATAAAAAATGTCAATATGAATGGATGAAAACTACATTGTGTGGAACATTTTGAATATGCAGAAATGCTGAAAATAAGAAACGCCTTAAAATCAAGTTTTAAAAATATTAACAGCTAGCAACCAAATGCGCAAGGATATTTAAAAAGTCTCATAATGATCCTGAAGCATTCGCTAGGTCAAAAATAAAAGTGGATTATAAAACTACAAGCAATGGAGAATTTTTTGGGAACATAATTGTTTTTTTTAGTGGGGGGGTTGATTTCAGTTATGCATTCCCTTAACTAATTCAACAATTTCTCTTTCCTCTATTCTAATTTATTGAACTACAAACAAGCACATCAAATTATCACTCATCAAAAGAAGGAAAAAAAACATGAAGCTATTGTACTTCAAGCCATTAAGCATCTCGACATTTTTAAAAGCAAGTCTGTTTTTATTAGGAGATTGTCTGTCTTTATAGATGCTAAAGCTTCTTTCAACATCCACAGAAACCAGTGGGGCAAACCTTGTATTCACTTGGAATGGCAACTCTACAGATGTGGCGAATTCCTCAATGTCTGGATTCTTCTGAAGACTAGATTCAAGTTTGTCTTTGGCAAAGCCATCTAAGTGCTCCCTCACAGAAGTAAAAATATCCCATTGTTTATCCTTTTCCAGACCTTGTTCTTCCAATTGTTTAATAGCTGCAGGCAGGTACTTGTAACTATGGACACAATATAGTTCTATCTGCAAATTATGTATTTTCTCCTGTAACATAAGTTGCTGTGCCTTGGAAATTGCACCTGCGTCGGATGAATCCAAAGAAAGCACAAACTCTTTAATTTTGTCAAAATTCTCTCACAACATAGCAGCACACTCAATCCAAGATCCCCAGCGAGTAATGACTGGGAAATTTGGAAGGGGCAGGCCAGTGATTTCTTTGTAGTAAACAACACACCTCGGAGCTTTCAGTAGAATCTTCTTCAGAGCAGAGATGAATTGATTTGCGATGTTGTAATCGTTCCTTATGGATTCACAAACCCTGTAAAGGGCATGAGCCAAGTATGTCGCATGCATCAAGTTAGGAAATAAAGGTTTCAATCCAGCTGAAACCATGTATGCAGCCTGGTCCATAACCACAAGAAGTTTTTCAAACTCAATACCAGTAGGTCAGAGTTTTTGGCAGAAGTCCATAATGGATTGCATTACTGTACTGGTATTGGCTTTCTGCAGCTCGTACATTTTTAACAACTTGGGCTTAACTTTCTTCCCTGCTAAGGGAAAAACTAAAATGTTCAAAACATATCGTTCCATTGAGTCTATGGTTTCATCCACGATGATTCCCACATCGCAATCAGACACTCTCTCCAGGCTCAATGTAGTTTTTTTTCTTAAAGTACTCTCATCGGGCATTGGCATATTTGTGTATTTTTCAAGAAATTCCTTGAAGGCTGGATGGTTCATCTTATTGAATGGAATTCCTGCTTGTGTAAGAGCTGCACACAAATCAATGTTTAATTCCTTCAAATTTTGGCTTTTTCGTAATGGAGGTTGCCGTGATTTGTTTGCTTGAAGAGTCTTGTTCATTTGATGCTTAAGCTGGAAGTATGTTGTTTGATGTGATCTCGCTGGTGTTTTTCATCTAACAAAATTCCTGAATCACAAATAGTACATCACATGACAGTTCCATCATTGTCTATGAAATCTTGTTTGAATTCCTCAGACAGAACAATAAATCGAGCACTGGACACCTTTGGCATGGTAAAATCTAGTACTAGTATAGTCGTTTGGAGAGCTAACACTAGCTCGCTTGCTAACACGATGCAACTGTCACACAACTCACTCTTGCGCCCATTTGCTGTCCACATTCTCTTATAACACCGCGACAATTACCAGAATGATCTCATTCATGCAGGAACTTAAGTCTCATGCGATTAGTAGTAGTTTCAAGCAGAACCCAGTCTCAATAATTCTCAGAACTGCACAGGTGAGGTTACTGCCACCTCTGCGTGCCCACCTTTCGCCTCCACGCAAACAGATGACGTCTCTCACAGTAATAAACTCACATTCACGAACAGCAGGCTACTGAGTCTGGTGGGATAGAATCACTCATTGTCAATTGCATTATTGCGGGCTACTTTATAGCAGTAAAGCGAGAGAAAGAGGTTTTCGTCGAACACACAATTATTTTGCATTGTTGCAGGTGTGCTTTCAATTCCCGCATGGCATTTACTGAAGGAGGTAGGCTTACTATTCGCACGTACACAGGATTTTTAGGTGCACCTCTTTTTTCTTAGGGTAAGTTAAAGTTGTGCGGAAAGATATCACTGTGAAATTTTGTTTCTAGTTGCAAAAAGCGGCATTTTTTCTTGCACCTTTTTCCCTTTTTTGGGACCTTTACCCCCTTTTGGCACCTTTATCCCATTTTCCCCCAATCATGCCCATAATCCCCCTTTTTTTTAAAGTTTCAATCTAATTTATTCTTTAACTTTCAATTTACGTCTCCTTAGCTTGCTGTGCAGCTGCGAATAGTAAACCTACCTCTTTCAGTAAATGCCGCTCGGGAATTGAAAGCACACCCGCAACAATGGAAAATAATTGTGTGTTCGACGAAAACCTCTTTCTCTCGCTTTACCGCTATAAAGTAGCCCGTAATAATGCAATTGACAATGAGTGATTCTATCCCACCAGAATCAGTAGCCTGCTGTTCGTGAATGTGAGTTTGTTACTGTGAGAGACATCTGTTTGCGTGGAGGCGAAGGCTGGGCATGCAGAGATGGCAGTATCCTCACCCGCTCAGTTCCGAGAATTATTAAGACTGGGTTCTGCTCGAAACTACTAGAAATCGCTGAGACTGAAGTTCCAGCATGAATGAGAACATTCTGGTAATTGTCGCGGTGTTATAAGAGAATGTGGACAGCGAATGGGCGCAAGAGTGAGTTGTGTGACAGTCGCATTGTGTTAGCAAGTGAACTAGTGTTAGCTCTCCAAACGAGTGTACTTAGTACTACATTTTACCATGCCAAAGGTGTCCAGTGCTCGATTTATTGTTCTGTCTGAGGAATTCAAACAAGATTTCATAGACACTGATGGAACTGTTATGCGATGTACTAATTGTGATTCAGGAATTTTGTTGGATGAAAAATACCAGCGAGATCGCATCAAACAACACATTTCCAGCTCTAAGCATCAAATGAACAAGACTCTTCAAGCAAACAAATCATCGCAACCTCCATTACGAAATGCATTTCAACAGAGTTCTTCGAAAAGCCAAAATTTGAAGGAATTAAACATTGATTTGTGTGCAGCTCTTACACAAGCAGGAATTCCATTCAATAAGGTGAACCATCCAGCCTTCAAGGGATTTCTTGAAAAATACACAAAGATGTCAATGGCCGATGAGAGTACTTTAAGAAAAACTACATGGAGCCTGTTTACCAATAAACCATAGAAAGAATCAAAGAGAAAGTGTCTGATTGCAATGTGGGAATCATTGTAGATGAAACCATAGACTCAATGCAACGATATGTTTTGAACATTTTAGTTTTTCCCTTAGCAGGGGGGAAAGTAAAGCCCATGTTGTTAAAAATGTACGAGCTGCAGAAAGCAAATGCCAGTACAGTAATGCAATCCATTATGGACTTCTGCCTAAAACTCTGGCTTACTGGTATCGAGTTTGAAAAATGTCTTCTTGTGGTTACGGACCAGGCTCCATACACGGTTTCAGCTGTTAACCAATTGAAACCTTTATTTCCTATCTTGAAGCATGTGACATGCTTGGCTCATGCCCTTCACAGGGTTTGTGAATCCGTAAGGAACGAATACATCGCAAATCAATTCATCTCTGCTCTGAAGAAGATTCTACTGAAAGCTCCGAGGCATGTTGTTTACTACAAAGAAATAACTGGCCTGCCCCTTCCAAATTTCTCAGTCATTACTCGCTGGGGATCTTGGATTGAGTGTGCTGCTATGTTGTGTGAGAATTTTGACAAAATTAAAGAGTTTGTGCTTTCTTTGGATTCATCCGACGCAGGTGCAATTTCCAAGACACAGCAACTTATGTTACAGGAGAAAATACATAATTTGCAGATAGAACTATATTGTGTCCATAGTTACAAGTACCTGCCTGCAGCTATTAAACAATTGGAAGAACAAGGTCTGGAAAAGGATAAACAATGGGATATTTTTACTTCTGTGAGGGAGCACTTAGATGGCTTTGCCAAAGACAAACTTGAATCTAGTCTTCAGAAGAATCCAGACATTGAGGAATTCGCCACATCTGTAGAGTTGCCATTCCAAGTGAATACAAGGTTTCCCCACTGGTTTCTGTGGATGTTGAAAGAAGCTTTAGCATCTACAAAGACATTCTATCTCCTAATAGAAACAGGCTTACTTTTAAACATGTGGAGATGCTTAATGTCTTGAAGTACAACAGCTTCATGTTTTTTCCTTCTTTTGATGAGTGATAATTTGATGTACTTGTTTGTAGTTCAATTGTTGAATTAGTTAAGGGAATGCACAACTGAAATTAACCCCCCCAAAAAAAAAAAATCTAAAAAAAATTGTTTTCCTAAAAAATTCTCCATTGCTTGTTTTAGAATCCACTTTTATTTTTGACCTAGTGAACGCTTCAGGATCGTTAAGATTTTGGATTGAAATTCACAAAACAATTATATCTAAAGAAGACTGACATGTTAAAATTTCAGCCCAATTGAATGAATAGTTTAGAATTTAGCAATTTCAGTTGGGCATCCCCTTAAATAAACCAGCACCTCATTGTCCCTTTTTTCACCTTATTTGAGCACCTTTTCCCTTCCTTTTTTCATCTGAAATTTGTATCTAAAAGTCCTAACCCTGTTTGTTACAAACATTATTAACTTGTTCTGACCAGGATAGCCTATTGTCAATTTTTAAACCTAGCAAGGGATGGGATATGGTCAGAGTAAGCCTATCTCCAGGAAATTCTTTTACTTCATCTCTACCACCTAGACTAAATATCATGACTTTGGATTTTTCTTCGTCTACTTTTGGTTTATTAGATTCAAAATAGCGTATTAATGAATGGGTACTAGATTTGATGGTATTAGCCAAGGAATTTAGGTTTTCATTGCAATAGAGTGCTGTGGTATCATCTGCATAGCTGATTGTAGTGAAATTATTGCCTTTAGGGATTCTATTTAAATAATAAACAGTAAGGGATCCAAAATAGAACCCTGAGGCACTCCATGCTTTACATGTAAGTAAGAAAGTCAATTCTACTCTATTTAGGCTGCAACCACTAATATAGTTTATTTCTGAGCATTGTAATCTTCCGTTAGATAAGATGCAATTAATTTGTGAGGCTCTAATGCCATACAATTCAAGCTTATTTAATAAAATATGCGTTACACAGTCAAAAGCTTTAGATAAGTTCACCATTAGACTTGCTACTTTTGTATTCTGATTTATTCTTACCATTATGTCATGGATGAACGTAATTATAGCTGTTGAGGTAGAGAAGGATTTGTGGAATCCATGTTGAGTTGGTGTAATGATGTTATTTTTCTGTAGAAAGTTTTTCAGTCTTAGTAATATTATTTTCTCAAATAGTTTACTTATACAAAGTTATAGGTCTATAGTTGTTGACATCATTTTTATTGCCCTTTTAATGAACGGGCTTAATGACACCTATTTTAAGGATATCAGGAAAAACACCTGCTTCAATGCTGGCATTTATTAAATTAGTAAGTGGCTTTGCCAGTACTGTTTTGCACTGTTTTAATATTTTAGAGGATATGCCATCCCATCCACTGGAAAGTTTACCAGCCATTGTATTCAGAATTTTTATAATTTCCCTTCTGAGGTGGGGTACATAAAAAGTGGTTTATCATTAGGTACGATATTAAACTTGGACGGTTTGCTCGTGTTTTTAGTTAATTCATTAGCACAGCTCATAAAAAATTCATTGATATGGTTACTAACCACAACAAGATTAGAAACAACTTTACCATGTATACTCAAATTAATATTTTTGTGTTTTTTATCTTGTCTGTGTTCAATTGTATTCCAAGCTGTTTTAGATATATTGGACAAATTACAAATCTTGCTGCTAGTGTAATAATCTGACTGTACACTTTGAAGATGTTGGTGATACTTATCATGATATTTCTTATATTCCTTGTTCTATGCACAAGTTTAGTCGACTTGTATAATATGTACATGTCCTTCATTTTATTTCTTAATATAATAGTTTCAGAGTTAAAGGCTACCTTGGGCGTCTTGTTACATTTTATCACTTTTTTAAGTATTGGGCATGGATTATAATAATTTTTGTTGAAAATGTGATAAAATAAATTCCATTTTTTATTAATATCTTCTTCCCAGTAAACAGGTCCCCAGTTTTCATTATTAAGGCTGTAAATTAATGTTTCAACATTTGCAATACCTATTTGTTGGATTGTCTTAGCCTTAAAGGCATTATGTTTCATATCCTCACTTTTAACTCTTACAACTTGGTCATAATGATCAGACAGATAACTATTCACAACCTGAGCAGATAATATGTCTTCTGACATATTACTAGCAATATGATCAATCACTGAAGCTGTTTTTAATGTTACTCTGTGTAATTATGAATGTAATCAATTACATTATGAGCGTTGAATAAGTCAAGTAATTTTAAATAATTAATGTTATTACAGTCTAGGTTAATGTTAAAATCGCCAGCAAACAATAACTTGCAATCATGATGTTCCAGGAGTTCACTTAGGCTATTAATAAAGGTAGTGGCCAGTTCACTTGGGGATCTGTAAAATCCAAACATTTTTATGCTCGCCGAACCAGTAATTTTAATCCCAGTGACTTCAAAAGCTTTTTCTCTGGCATTTACTGAGATTGATGATATTTTACACTGATTTAGGATGTCGTCCCTTGCAAAAATAGCTACTCCACCTCCTCTATACTTATCTCTACAAAAACTAGCTTGTAGAGTATAGGATTTGAAAATTTTAAACTGTAGGCAATCCTGGTTTAGGGCATGTTCTGTAAATAGAACTACATGAACTCCATGTTCTATTAAAAATGCTTCTGTTGCCTCCAATTTGGTACTTAGATACTGTATATTAAGGTGTAATATTACTAATTTGGATTTATTGACTAACGTAAAAAATTACCTTCACCAGTATGCAAATAATTATTCTGGGTGGGTTGCCTCATGTTCATCTTCCCTGCAGGTTTCTTTTTGCTGAACCTGTCCTTTCACTGTTCTTTCTCCTGCTGCTGCTGCTGCTGCTGCTTCTTGTGGATTAAAAGCTTCCTCCTGGCATGCCATATGAATTTCTTCATGGGTCCCTTCCTCCTGGTGATGCTGTCCTTTGTTGCATCTACTAATTGCATCACAAAGTAACCTGCCAAGTTTGCCAGATCCTCTTCTGTTCAGATGGAGACGATCCCTGCCAAGGTCCCTATCATCCAGCCAACAATTACCATTGACCATGAGGCAACCCCGTCTCTGATACAACCAATAGTAGTAGTTACTGGGGAAGGATTCTGCAGAACAAAAATTAATACTTCTTTTTGTGGAATTTACTAGATCTCTTAATAAATTAAATGGACTCTCATATACTTAAGTGTTATAATTAAACTACATTTATGATCATAAACTATGTATTTATAAATAAACCTATTAAATGAATTTGCACTCTTCTTTCATTCCTAAAAACTGAAAAATCAAGAAGAAGAAGAAGAAGAAGAAGAAGAAGAAGAAGAAGAAAGACATAATGGTGATAAGAGTAAAAGCACAGAATTCAATTACAGTTCATTAATTTAAAATAAATTAACAAGTGAACACATTGCATTGCAAACAAACATTTTTGGAATTTAACTGACTTTTACCCAGATTTATTATGAAATAAAATTTTTCTATTTCTAGCTGTTAGCTATTTAATTATGAATAAACAAAAGATTGTTTACATTTTTAGAGTCAAGACAGGATCTTCTGCTTCACAGAAGATAACCTACTCTACCGAAAATGCATTTGCTGCACTTGTAGCAGGAACACAGCACTTTTCGTGCAACATTGATAGCCATGGAAAACTTGTTTGTTGGTTTTTCCACTATTTTAGAAGTTCGCCTTCTTGACAGATACATTCCCTTGTAGTAAGGTCTAAATATCTGTGCAACTCATCTGGATAGAATGATGTCTTCATCTTCATCGGAGCTCCAGTTCAACTTAGTCTTTTTCATTAGTGATATTTTCAGGCAATTGATCTTCATTGTCTACCTGATGCACTAAGGGTGGCGTGCACCATGTTGGAGTAAATTGCTTCGGAAGTAACGTTTACTAAAGAAGTCCCCACTACAGAAGTAGGTTACTACAGGAGCAATTTACCCTGAAAGTAATGTTGGAGAGCTCAATTACAATTTACTCTTTTAGTTACGGCTGCGGAAGTAAGAGCTCATTACTCTCGAAGGTATTGTTTTGTTTGCACGATTTACTTGATGCAATCATGAATAAGGTTATGTGCAATAGGAAAAGGGGAGAAATGTCAGCGAAAGCGATAAATGTTTGTTGGCAGAAGTAAAGAAAATCCATTTAAACAAGAGTGTAAAAAACGTGCGATAACCTGCATTACATTGATCTTCAAAGACAGTGAGATACCGCCAACACTCGCAACGTGCTTTCCTAATTACTTTTTATTTTAGGTTTATTAGTTTTTTACGTTTGTGATTTACGGGAGGTTAGGATAGGGTTAGGTTTATTTTTTTTAATGTAAGCTTAGGTTCCTGATTTACAGGAGGTTACTTTTATTACCGTTTTTAATGAAGACCCAAGTAATGTAAAAAAGGCAAAATGTGTTATGAAGATGCTGGAAAGTCGTGATGGACGAGTTTAATAATTCTAGTGACGGGAAACGTACTGGAGAGCAGCTTAAAATTCAGGAAACAGTGTTTCTAATCTTCATTTTGCATCGCAGATCACTTGTGTGTTAATAGAGAAATACCCGTTCTGATTTCGGAAAAGTTCACCATATTCACGAATGGGTACAAAATAGTAACATGTGTGCAGTCAATTCCACACACAATGCGTGGGAAATCTGTGAAAGTGAAGAATTTCCTTTTATTTTCTTAACACTCGTGTATATTTATATGTGTAGGTACCTTGCTCTTAACCTCAAAAGCGCTCTAACAACGCAGTGAAGTACATGGCCAGCAGCCGCGTGGTGAACGTTTATAAATAAGATCGCCTGTAATATCAGGATTACGATGAACTTTGCTTAACGTGACATGAAAATGCTGGTAAACTAAAGGTATAATTGGCATGCACTTAACGTAATGGGAATGACTCTTAATTCATAGTACTTTTATTACTTCGAGCTAGTACAGCCTGGTTCTAATTACCATGTGAAATCAAACTTGACGTAATGGGAGGGAAAACTTTGATGCCAAAAGTTACATCTCGTAAGTCAATTCTAAATATCTCCATTTAATACAGTGTAAGACTGTCACATTACGTTAAATTCATCGTAATGCCGGCTCAAGCTTCTGAAATATTCTGGTACGAAACAATTGTAGGACGCATAACAATAATTACAATTTGGATTATAGAGCTGAATTCGTGTCCGAGTTTTGTTGAAATGTTCTCCAAGCAGGTTCAAAAGGTGTGTATAAGATTCTTTCCTAATACCGAAATGTTCAATGAACACACTCTCTCTCTCCCTCCCTCCCTCTCTCTCTGTCTCTCTCTCTCTCTCTCTCTCTCTCTCTCTCTCAGCACTATCGCATTTCCATTGTTTTTGTTTTATTTTTTTGCCGTCAAGATCGTCAATGTAACCTAAGTAATCGCTGTTTTCTTCATCGCAATCATCAATGTTATCTAAGTAATCCATGAAAGCGTCAAAAATATCTTCCTTCAAATATGAAATGGTATTCTAGTTCAATTGACAGGTTAGTTACTCCATCCAGATCACGAGCAAATTCTAACCTATATTTGTGCTCTATTTAATTCCGTAGTAACATACTACACGATGGTGCTCTCTGACATTTACTTCTATGGTAATTTAATCTGGGAGTATCTGAAAGGAGTAAAATTCTTTGGAAGTAGTTTACTCTCGCATGGAAGTCACCGAGTGTTGACTTGAATAGTAGTTTACTACGAAAGTAGAGCTTACTCCAGGTTGGTGCACGCCACCCTCAGATTATCAAACAGAGTCGTTGAACTTCATCATATGCCCTAGTTTTTTCTTTTGACAATTTCTTGAGATGGCAACAGCACTAATGCAAAATTTGTTCCAATTTACATTATTTTGTAATATAAAACCTGGTTCTTTCTTTTATCTCAACCATCACAATGATCTCTGTGAAGAAAACAGCGATTACTTAGGTTATGTTGATCTCGACGAAGAAAACTAGAATGCTATAGTGGTATGTGAGAACCATATGACACACGCACACACACACGCATGCACGCACGCATGCACGCACGCACACACAGATATGTGTGTGTGTGTTCAATGAACATTTCGATATTTGGAAAGAATCTTTTACATGCCTTTTTAACCTGCTTGGAGAGCATTTACAACAAAACTCAGACAGGAATTCAGCTCTATAACCCAAACTGCAACTATTATTATGCATCCTACGAGTGTTTCATACCGGTACATTTCAAATGCTGAAGCCAACATTATGATGAATTTGACGTAACGTGACGGTTTAACACTGTATTAAATGATATTTAGGATTGACTTAAGTGGCGTAACTTACGGTAAGTAAAATTCATCATAATCGCGGCATTACAGACGATCTTATAAATATTCACCATGCATCTGCTGGTCATGTATTTCACCATGTTGTTAGAGCACTTATGAGGTTAAGAGCAAGATACATATCTACACATACTATTTATATACATGAGTGTTCAGAAAATAAAAGGCAGTTCTTCATTTTTGCAGATTTCCCACACATTGTGGGTGGAATTGACTGCGTGCATGTTACTATTTTGTGTCCATCCGTGAATGTGGTGAAGTTTTCTAAAATCAGAAGGGATATTTCTCCATCACCACACAAGTGATCTGCGATGCAAAATGAAAATTAGAAACATTGTTTCCAGAATTTTAAGCTTATCAAGTACTTTTCCCGTCGCTCGACGCATTAAACTCGTTTGTCACAACTTCCCAGCAACGTTATAACACGTTTTCTACACACATATTGATTAAATGGATTTTCTTTATCTGTACCAACAAACATTTATCTTTTTCCCGCACATAACCTTATCCATCATTGCATCAAGTAAATCGCGCAAGCAAAACTATACCTGCAGGAGTAATGAGCTCTTACTTCCATAGTTGTAACTAAAAGAGCAAATTGTAATTGAGCTCTCCGTTACTTCTGGAGTAAACTGCTCCCATAGTAACCTACTTCCTTAGTACAGACTTCTTCAGTAAACATTACTTCCGAAGCAATTTACTCCAACATGGTGCACGCTATAACTAGAATTTTCCGACCTGAGAAGCCGTGGTCTACTGGAGTTGACAGGTCCAGATGTTTTGCTCACAACTGCGGTGAACATCTTCAGTGGCGTGGTCTAAGTCTTCTCGGTGAAGGTTTGGTCGCAACTGACTCGTTGGCTGAAATAGCAGCAGTATTTATACTCAGGCTGCTCTCACGCGATTGGTCCGGCTGGAGGTGCATGAGCGGTGGTGATGGTGGTGGGGGGAGGGAGTAAGCCACTCCGGTGCCTTTGATTCCTGATTGGTTCGGATGATCTCATTGGGTTTGTGCCTGTTTGATGTTCTCAAGTAGCAGATGCCAGTTTTTGTGTCTCTTCTTTCCTATTAAAGTTATTGGGATGTTTGTAAATTTCTATTGCTTCACGTTGTAATCTAGCATGGTAATAAGGCATAGATGAGAGAATGGCTGTTTCATGATATTCAATTATGTGTTCTGCTTCTGTCCAAAGTGCATTATCAGCGACTGCGGACTTATCGGGTTGACCTAGATGGCAGCATCTCTTGTGTTCCGTAAGCCGGGTGTTGACGCTACGTTGCGTGGTACGTATGTAAACTGCACCACAAGAGCAGGGGATCTGACAGATGCCAGCCAAAGTAAGCGGGTCCCTGGGGCCTTTGGCGGAGTGTAATAATGTGTTTATCTGTCTAGTCAGCTTGAACACTGTTTTAATATTATGGTGCTTGAGTAGGCGTTCTATTCTGTCAGTGACATTCTTGAAATATGGCAGGAAGGCAATACCTTTGCTTTTGGGTAGTTCTTGTACTTGGCTGATGCGCTGTGGTTTGCGTGGACGTAGAGCTCTGCGGACTTCTTGTGTTGTATAATTATTTGCGCATAAGGCGTGTTCTAGATGATGTAACTCCTGTTGTAATGAATCCGGTTCACAGATGCGGGTAGCATGATCTGCAAAGGTCTTTATCATGGCTCTTTTCTGTCGCGGATGATGGTTGGAATTTTTATTCAGGTATCGGTCTGTATGAGTAGGTTTGCGGTATACCGTATGTCCAAGAGTGCCGTCAGCTTTCCTGTTGACCAGGACATCTAAGAAGGGTAGCTGTTTCTCTTTTTCTTTTTCCATGGTGAACTGGATTCGTGGATTAATGCTATTAAGATGCTGAAGAAAAACATTAAGTAGCAACTTCCCATGACTCCAGGTAACAAAGGTGTCATACACATAACAGTACCACACAGATGATTTGTGTGAGGCAGATTCCAGGCCTGCAGATTCGAAAGACTCCATAAAGAAGATGGCGATAAATGCGCTCAGGGGGCTACCCATAGCCACCCCATCCATCTGTTCGTAGAAGGTCTGGTCCCATTGGAAATAAGTGGTAGTGAGAACTTGACGAAAGAGCGCCAGTATGTCCTCTGGAAACAGGCGTTGTAGCTGCATAATGTCCTCATTTACAGGAACCAAAGTAAAGAGAGAGACCACATCGAAGCTGACGAGAATGTCATGAGGCTGCAGTGAGATGGTCTGGATTTTCTGAATAAAATGTGTAGAGTCCTTAATGTAAGAGTCAGTAGAGGCTACATGAGGCTGTAGTAAGCTTGCTAGATACTTCGCGACGGTGTAGCTAGGGGAACCAATGCCACTGACAATAGGTGGTAGTGGTACCTCAGGTTTATGTATCTTAGGCAGACCGTAGAGCCTAGGAGGTTGAGCTTCAGGTTTTACAATGCATCGTTTGTTCTTAGGTGGTATAGATGAATTCTTTATCAGCTTGTTGGTTTTGCGTAGAATGCAGGCTGTAGGGTCACGTTGGAGTTGGCGATATGTATCGGGCTTTAAAGGATCCCTGATCTTATTCTGATAATCCAGCTGGTTTAATAGGACAGTTGCATTGCCCTTATCTCCTGAACATACAATGATGTCCTTGTTGGTATTGAGGTCCTTGAGGGCGGTTCTCTCCTGGTGGGTCAGGTTGCTCGTGGGGCGTTTGGCTCGTTGAAGAAGAAGGCCATGTATTCCGGCTTCGATGTTCGAATTAATCTCCTCCATCGGCAAAGAAGGCGGGATCACAGCTTAATTACCTCCTTTAGCAAGGAGCAAAGTTTCAATAGGTGATAACTGGTGATCGGATAAGTTCACCACAGTGCGACTGGTGTCTATCAGATCCCCTGCTCTTGTGCGGTTTACATAGGTACCGTGCAATGTAGTGCTTACGTAACACAAGAGATGCTGCCGTCTAGGTCAACCCGATTAGTCCGCGGTCGCTGATAATGCGCTTTGGGCAGAAGGAGACCACATAATTGAATATCATGAAACAGCTGTTCTCTCATCTATGCCTTATTACCATGCTAGATTACAACGTGAAGCAATAGAAATTTACAAACATCCCAATAACTTTAATAGGAAAGAAGAGACACAAAAACTGGCATCTGCTACTTGAGAACATCAAACAGGCACAAACCCAATGAGATCATCTGAACCAATCAGGAATCAAAAGCACCGGAGTGGCTAACCCCCTTCCCCCCACCACCACTGCACATGCACCTCCAGCCGGACCAATCGCGTGAGAGCAGCTTGAGTATAAATACTGCTGCTATTTCAGCCAACAAGTCAGTTGCAACCAAACCTTCACCGAGAAGACTTAGACCATGCTACTGAGGATGTTCACCACAGTCGTGAACGAAACGTCTGGACCTGTCACCTCCAGCAGACCACAGCTTCTCAGCCCGGAAAATTTTTCTAGTTATAATTTGGACTCTGGCTGTGAAAGCTTATGACTACTGATGGTGCATGCTGCCCTTAAAATTTATTTTTATTTTACTCTTCTGGCTGCTTGTATTGAAGACAGAACCTCCGAAACTTCAGGTTGCAAAAGTTTGGCTTCAGCAAAAGTATATCAAAGTGCAGTATTTAAACAGTGACCAAAGCAAGAAATCCGCTGGTAGTTTTGAAGAGCCTTGTTTATGTTTGCTCCTTGATCACTAATATGCACACGCACCCCCCCCCCTCATTGCATATATTCTCATTACCAATGCCACACATTCTGCTTTCCATTTCTAGCGTTATGTTTATGTCTTCTCCAGGTCATTTCTATCTATATTCCATTCTTCATTTATGAAATGTGATGTAACAGAAAAGTGTTTGTTCCTGTAGTTATCAGTCCGCATCCAAAGCACATATATACTTTTGCATTAAGTTGAAATAAAAACAGCATGAATTACATCTGCATTTTTCTTTATATTGAATGACACTGTCAATGGATATGACAATATAGAAGGTGCATCCACCTTGCCATAAGTCACTCCAATGTTTGTCATTTCCCCTCCGTGTACATTTTAAACTCCAGCTTAGAACAGACATTAAAGGGTAATAAATCCATTCTGCACAGATCCACAAGTTTTTCTACTACAAGATTATTGGTATTTTTGGAGGCCCTACATCTTTATTTATTGTTTTGTTACAACCACCTTCACAGTCTCTCATCATTCCTGAAGTACTTGAAGAATGAGAAAGGAGCAGTTCACAAAATCTCCATTATACATATCCTGCAGATTTCTGATTTACCACAAGCATGAAATTGTTCCGTATTGCACTTTTGGAATCATTATTTTGTTTCAAAATTAATGAGTTTTTGTTGAGCTTCCTTCTAATTTCAGCTTTAATGTTTTTGTTTCCTCTGCCATAATTCACACGTTACTATTGCAATAACAACCTTTCCAAGATACTAGAGACAAACGACTGACAGCCCTGTTTGCAAAAGCAGGTAAGGTTGGGGAGTGAGGAAGCTGGTCTGTTGTCATTTGTCAGTACTGTATAACTACATTTTATGGTGCACAGACTCAATTAGGGCTACAGAAACATTGGTACTGAGAGTGTAAATTTTGGAATGGAGACAAAAATGGAATCTGGGATTGAGAAGAGCGAGGGTGAAATGAATATAAAATCCGGAATGGACAAAATGGAAGGTGAAACAACAACAGTGAAGTCTGCCATGGAGAAGATACAGATGGAAATGAAGGGTGTAAAGGAAGAAGTGAAGACTGAAATGTCCAAGATGAAGGCGGAGGTATCTATTATAATTGACGAGCATCTGCCTGACTTGAAGAAAGACTTGGAAGAGCTCGGTGAAAAGATGAAAGACCTTGGCCAATACGTTAATGCCCTATAGAATGTCGGGGAATGGCTTGGCATCCAGGAAGGAAGAGTCGATGGCAACACCAAGGAATTGAATGCCATGATGGAAGAAATGCTCAGCAGAGGACTAAAGTACTTGTGGATCGAGATGTCAGGATGCGACATGACATCCACATGTGTCGAGATATCCAAATAGGATGGAATGTCAACTTTCAAAGTATTCCACCAACAATTTGCTGCCCACAACCAATGGTCAGCACAGGAGGAGGCCACACATCTAATAATAGCTAATCCCTCCAGGGATGGGCAGCAGAAATTCTGAATGCAATTCCAACATCAGTGGTGTCCCAAGACATCTAAGAGGTCCTCAAACTGGTTTGGGTACCATTGCTTGGCCTCCACCTGTCATAGTCAACTCAAGTCAAGACTGCAACAGCTGGGGGAGACGCTGCAGGAGTTGGCCCTGACAATTGAACAGCTGGTGCATAAAGCTTTGGGAACCTCAGGCCCAGTCATTTATCCCAGAAAACTGCCTACTGCTTTGTCGACGGACTGCATGATGCCGAGATACGAGATCATCTGATGCTCGGCAATTACAAGATCATTCACAAGGTGCTAATGGCCATGTTGAGGTTGGAGGTAGCAGTGTGTATTGGGGATGTGGCCAGCCAGGGCACCTACTGAAGGAATGTTCACACCAATCTGAACAGTAGGTGGTGCCTGCAGATGGATGGGGGAGTGCAGGCCTGAAGGAACAGCTAGCGGCCAAGGTAACAGCTACTCCTACCTTATAGATCAGGAGTATTTGATATGACGGGATAGAGAATCAACCCAGGGACATCAAAGATTGTCGAGTGTTGTGTGTTGGGGATGTGGCCAGCCAGGACACCTCGCAAAGGACTGCCCACAAACAAGTCAATGAATGTCAAGCGGTGTGTGTTGGGAGTGTGGCCAACCAGGACACCTTGTGAAGGACTGTGTATGACAAAGTCGACGAGCAGGTGGGGAACAAATAAGGACCAGTGTGGCATGGGGCACATCAGAGCAGCCATTGCCACCCCTCGGGTGATGTGTGCTGACAGAAGAATGGATTACGGCTTTGTTGCGGACGGCTGGATCCAAGGAAAACTGCACCAGATACTAGTGGACACGGGTGCAGCCATGACTGCAGACCTGATGTGGCAGAGTGTTTGCCATCAAGGAAACCAGATAGTGATGGCATTGGGCAACACCTTGACCATGGAGAAGAAGGCTCTGTTGGAGTAGATCTTGGGGCAGAGCATTGTAAGACTGAGTGTTCATTGTGTGTTGGCTGAGGATGTGATACTGGGAGGATGCCCTTAGGAGTGATGATGCCACAGTGGACATTGGCAAGAGGGTCCTATGACTTGGACTTGGCCGGGATAAAGTGTTGCTCTGGAATCCCAACAGACATCCTGGGATCTGCAGGGTGACCTTGATGGAGGATGTGATCATATGCGCAAGATGCAAGCTAGCTATGAGGATGCATTTGGTAGGTCAGTGGACAAACCTTGTGGACTGTCGTCGTGATGTGCACAAGATGGCCTGTAAACACATCCAGGATGACAATAACCGAGTGGCCTATTAAAGAGGGCATGCACACAGGCTCAAGAGCCCATTATGTGTGATATTTTGGCATTACTCTAGTTCAATGGCCCTTATCTCCCCAGGTTCCAAGAAAAGCAGCCCTAAGGATACATACCTATGCACAGCGAAGCCTTTGCATTTGCATGGTATATGCTGGGAGGTCTCAAAATCCCTCTTTTATTTCCTACTTAAAGGGCCTTGTGTAAGTCCCATTATGCATAATGTCTGCACAGGGTGCTCTGGCCCATAAGATAGCCCACAACCCTTCTGAGCTTAACCCTATTTAAATTCAGGTGAAACTCACTTTCCGGTCAGGTTAAATCATGGGCCTGCCTGGCAGTGGTTTGCATACTCCAGATCTCAAGATGAGTCCTCTCCATAAGCTAGGTTATCTCATACTTGATATTACTAGCAAACACTCCACAAAAGGGCTCAGACCCAATAAAATCCAGTCCCGATTCCCTCCTCACAAGAGTGTCTGCTATCTCATTTCCTCTAATACCAGCTTGCACCGGAACACAAAATAGTGTAACTGTGCAGCTGGTACGCAGTCTATTCAACATCCTCTGGCATTGACACACCAGTCTGGATGTGATTTTAACCACCCTAAGGGTTTTCAAAGCTACCATACTGTCCGAATCTATACATCTGCTTGTCTGCATGGCATATTGTAAACATACATGGCACAGGCTAAGACCACATAGACGTCAGCCTGAAAAACAGTGGCATAGCGGCCAAGGGGAAAGACAAGCCTGGTTCTAGTGCCATAGTCCTCTGTCCCTGAGGTGGGAACCGTCTGTGAACAATGTCCTGTCTCCTTCCTTTGGGGGAGACCCGGTCTCTGGATCCTACTCAGAAATCCTTAGCATGGCTTCCTTCGGAAGGGAAGTAAAGCCAGTGGTCCCATGCCTTAGATTTATGGCATGTAAAAGAACCTCAAGCCTGATAGGCCTCTGAGCAAAATTTCTGGTCTTTCACACCCAATATAGAATCGGGCGCTAAGAACCATAGCAGTTAAAGGGCATCCATAAATAAAACTCAATTTAATTTTTCCCTGGAAGGTATTATTACAGTAAAGGATGGACTAGGTTATACCTAGTCCCTAACAAATCCCCAATCATCTGGTTTATAGGACACTTTTCCTCAGCAAGGGTTAGCGTGTGCCCTTTGTGGAGTAGCTTAAAACACCATCCCCCTACAGTCCAGAGGCATTGCACACTCATCCTGGCAACCTCCTCTGCAAACAGGCAAAGGAGGTAGGTCCACCAAAATCTGTAAGGCAGATTGGGGAGTAGTCTGCACCTCCCCTGTTATCATACATGCCAATCTTTACAGTAAATATGGCTTGGCAGCCACTACCTTCACAAGAGTGGCAGGGCACCAAATCAGTGCCACATAAGTTATTGACAGTCTTATATCCGAGGTGTATAGCCATTTGACCACCTTGGGTCTCAGGCCCCACCTCAGTCCTATGTATCTTCGACAGGCCCACAAAGTATTGTAGGCCTCCTTAACTTTGTAATCAACATGCTTTTTCTAGCTTAACTCAACATCCAGAAAAACTCCTAGATACTTCACCGCTCTGGAAATCTTCAACTTCTTCCTAGGTGGGGCTCTACCAAACCTGGCAACCTCCTCCTACTCCTCCTCCTCGTGAATATCATTATTTCAGTCTTGTCCGGGTTAACGAACAAGTCCATTTCTCTACACCATTCCTCTAGAGCCTGTAGGGAACCCTGTATGAGCTCCGAAACAGTACTTGGGAATTTTCCACCTGCTACAAGGCATATGTTATCAGCATAGCCTTAAGCATGAATTTCTCCTATGTTAAGTCTGTCCAGCAGTACATCTACCACCAGACACCACAGGGTGGATGACAAAACTCCCCCTTGGGGCTCTGTTGCCCTAGTGGACACTTCCCAGGGTTGCCACAGCCTGTCGGCCTTCCAAGGAGGTAATGATCCAGCCGTTACAATTGGACTGACTCCCATGCTCTCCAGACAATTCCAAATGGTGCCTAAAGTCATATTATTAAAGGCAACTTCAATGTTCAGGAAAACTGCCATGGCAAGTTCTCCACAGTCCGGCTTCTTCTCCAGCCTCACCACAGGCTGATGAAGTGCCACATCTGTCAATATACTTGGGCAGTGGGCCTACTGATTAGGGTATATGGGTCTATCCACCAATACCCAACCCCTTAAAAATCTGTCTACCAGTCATTCCAGAGCCTTTAACACAAAGGATGTTAGACTGATAGGATGAAAGTCGCTAGGCCTGCAGTAGAATTGCCTACACGGCTTAGGTATAAACACCACTTTGGCGTGCCTCCAGAGGTGAAAAACATGCCTCATAGCCAGACAGGCCTTGAATATTCTCACTAAGTGGGATGAAACGGTCTCCCAGTCCTCCTGAAGGAGAGCTGGGAAGACCCCATCCACACCTGTGCTTTTATTAGGCTCAAAAGTATAAATGGCCCATTTAAGTTTTTTAAAGTATATCGGTGGCCACTGCCCAAACTTCCCTTGAAGGCCAGCTTGTCCTACCAAAGTTTGGTTCTTGATTTATAATGTAAGCCTCCGGGAAGTGGATCCCAAGCAACAGCAGTCTCCCATCCAACTGTGTCACAGCACTGGAGGGGTCCTCTACTGAGGCCAACCTGGCCTAGCTCCAGAGATCAACAGTTTCTGCTGGTGAGCAGTGTTCGATTGCTTCTGTACATTATCACAGAAGAGCCTCCAAGATTCATCAGAGGCCTTTGTGATTTCCATTTTTATAAATTCTTTGAGGCTCCTTATAGGACTTCCAAGTTGCCTGACACTTATTGGCCCTACAAGCATTGCATAGCCTTTGTTTTTTACTTGCAGGACTAAAAAGGCTGCATCTCCCATCTTAGGGAGTCGACGTTCACACCTCCTTTTGTACGCCTGGCAGGGCTGGGTTCCGTACTGGGGCCCTAACCTTCACATTTGTAGTTGTAATAGATCCGGTGTCCCTAAGCGGGGCATCTGGTCTTCAGGGTCTGCTTTGCCACATCTCCAGGAATTGCACTTCCTCTATCCTTTACCTTGGTCTCAATAGCAAAGTCCTCTTTCTAAAGCTTAGCTGCTTCAACTTGGGTATTAGTACTTTTGGTGTCCCCTAATAAGGAGCCCCCATTTGATGAACTTGAATCTACTGTAGTTCCCATGATTAGCTAGGGATAACTCAGGTCCACCCAGACAGATCCCCTGGGTAAGACTACACACTCTTGAGAGGTCAGGGCGTCGGGTATCTCTGAGGCTGCGTTAGCGACACATCTTCCCATGTGCCATGCATCCCATCAGCACGGATTGCATAACACCTTAGGGTTGGGGAGTTAGTTTGTGGTCTCTTATTTGTTATTCAGAGACAGGTCGGACTTAGCATGTCAGCAATCAACTGACACCGCTGGTCAGGTCCCGGTTATCCACCACCTGCTGATGCATCCGGTACCCACTCGAAGTCCAGCTTTTGGTGTTTGCGGGCTGTTAGGCCACTCCAGAGGCCCCCTGCTGCGGAAACAAATCTAGGAAGCAAGCAGCCAGATGAAGACCCGTTACGACTGCCAGGTCAAAGGCCAATTTTCAGTAAGGTGATTTGGTGCAACTGTATCACCCTACCCAGAACAAGGGACATTGTCCCAAGCTCTAACAACCATGGCAAGGACCGTACTGTGTTGTGAAGAGGATGAATGATGCTGCCCCAAGGGAAGATGCTGGTGGTGCAGCTAGTGCTGGTCAGGACGATCAGCCCTGAGAAGGGAGCAGTGTGACTGTTCGCATAGTGCAACCTGCGGTTGGCCAGTAGTGCCTCCCGATCCAATACCTGGTGGGGCCGATGACAGGCTGTCAGAACAAGAGCGAGTGTGGAAGCAGTAGAACAATAGACAACATGGAATGAAAGCTTCTTTATGTGCCGTTTACTTGTTCTGGAACCTTCGTTTTGGTGTGTTCTAGTAGAATCTTGTTCTTGAAAGTTCTGCTTTTTATGTAAGGCCTATATAAAGGATCAGTCAAGACTAGAGTTGAATGCAGTCGAGTGTTGAGTTCAGTGAAGTTGAATTCTGTTAGAAGTGACAGTGCAAGTGAACAGAGAGTGCAGTTTAATTGTGAAACATAACTCAGCGGCCAGTTGTGAGTCATGCAGTTCATTGGTGATTTGATTTGATGGAACAGTTGTGTTGTATTCCAAGTGTGTACCAAAGTGACTCAAGTGCAACGTTTCTGTTACATTGAGTGTCTAGTGATTAATAGTATGTTTTTGCAGTAACTAGTACTCTCATTTGTTACATTATTAATACTGCCACTTCTATCCGTACAAACTACAACTACCAACACCACCACCTAGATGCAAAATTTAGAACCAGCAGTCAACAGATTTAAGTTTTTGTCGTCAAGCTTCTGTGAGAAGAAAAAAGAGCATTGCAAAACTTTAAATATTCTTTGCCACATTTACTTGGGAAAAAGTAAGCATACTGCATAAAATATTTTAAAGGAGCTGTTAGCATTGCCATAATAGAAATATATTTCAGACAAATTGACGCGCACGCACACGCACACACACACACACACACACACACACACACACACACACACACACACACACACACACACACACACACACACACACACACACAGTCTTTGGGTTTAGGGGACCTCAAAATATGAATTTCTAGTGAAACTTTGATATTGAATTTTTGGATGGGATGCAATACTTCCTCTACCTATCATAGGTAGGCTGTAGAGAAAGTAATAATAAAATATATAAATTGGGTAACCCAAAAACTGTTAAATGTAATGGAGAATAGCTAATAAGGTTACACATTTGCTACTGAGTGAGTAAAGAAGTAACTCTTCTTATGTCATCACAGTTGCTTCATTCACCTATATGGTCCAAAGCACCATCATTGCTTTGACTAGCCAGTGTCTGTCAGTTTACTGGGACACCAGGGTCCATGTGGGCTCTCAGTCAAGAGGAGCGCATTAAATTCCCAGAAAATTGGCATTGTTGAAATCATTTAAGTGTACAAGATTGTAAATGTATGCATGGTGTTACATTTCAGGCAGGTGTGTTTAAATTTCAATGCATGCATGAAGTGCCTGACATATGTATTCAAATAATGGCCAAGCACAAAGCAGTGGTCACCCTATGAAATAATGTGCTATCATCTTGGACTAAAGTGGTTTTACTATAAGCTCAAGGGTGTTGTAAACAAAACCACATGACAAGAGAGCACCTTATTGGCAGGTGGGCGAAGTACAACTTCTGCAGCTTAGTGTGTTGTTTCTTCCTCCACATAAAACAGTTCTTTTAAGATCATAATGTTTTCTGGTTGTTCTGTGCAGAGAGAGAGAGACAGAGACAGAGAGAGAGAGATCGAGATCATTGTAACAATTCAATTTGTGAAACAAAACGTGTTCATTCAGATTTGCCTATAACTAACTGAACCATCATACCAAAGGGTTTATGAGGCTATATGCAGGTGCTGTAGTTCGTTTCCAAATAAGCCATCTGTACTGCTTGTCACTTGGTGCATGTGTTGAGAATATATTACTTTCTAGAGTGTCATGGCTGAGAATCCTCAGACACTGCGGAAACATGAAGTAGTATTTATTAAGGGTTGGTGTAGGTGTGGGTAGAAGAGGAGGTGTGTCTGCTGGATCCTGGTGGATGCTCTGGAAGTTCTTGAAGATACAAATGCTGTGTACTCTGAAATGCTTGGTTTGAATTTACTACGCCTCTCACACAGTTGGTATGGCAAGCTATTTCTCAATCTGCTTTAACAACGAACAATATATGACAATTCAAGTAAAGATTCACTTACATATTTGCTTTAATTGTAGGCATTCTTTATATTATAATAATCAATTCTTTGTTATTTCTCGTTAAGAATATTGAATAATTTGCATAGCGAATTAATACATTGCTCTTGCTTTCCCTGTAACCATCTCCTTTCTTAGTGAAAATTCTCCTAATGCTTTCAGTCATATTTTTAACTGATAGTGTGCATTTTCTTAACTCATTGGCTCATAAAAGTTTAAAGCAAAAGTAGTATTCTGTATTTTTAGTGCCTAAAACTGTATCTTTAGGCATATTTTTATAATTTGAGAGCCTATTTTAGGTGCTTAAAAATTGGTTTTTAAGAGCCTAAAATTCTACCAATAACTTAAATCACAGGTAGAGTAGTAGACAGAGCTGCCAATGTATTCAGGTGCAGTTTTATTTGTCTACCCTTGGTATTGTGTGTTAACAGTTTAGGATGTAAGGCAAAATATAGAAATTTTAAAAGCCAATGATCCCCAAGCTGGAGAATGTACCATATTCATATGATGTCTGAAGGAATTTCTTCTCACAGCCACAAGTACTCTACCCATAATACCTGCACATGGTGCTGCCATGTGATACATTAAGGTTTGGTTACCTCTACTTTGAACTTAGACTGAAATAGGTATAAATAAATATATCAATATCAATAAAAATTCAAAACCTTTGGAGACTCTCCACTTAAACCTTAGCTTTGCACTAACTGTAACCAAATTTGAAATGTGTCAACGGATTTTCCACAGATTTGCATTAAATCTCAATTTCGTACTTATGCAGTTTGGCGAGTTGTGTCAGTATATAAAAAGGCAAATGGACAAAACTTCCATCACAACTGCTTCCCCATTGGCCTGAAGTCTCAATGTTTGCTTATGGATACTTTTCTGCTTAGCAGAAAGCAATTTTTTTGTTGAAGTTCACTGGTGAACAATGCGAGTAGCATTACTAACCACCTTCCACTTTCTTTCCGACTATTTACTCTCACTCTACAGCAGTTCTTTGGAGTTAGCAAGAGGCCAATTACATTTATAGAAAGTTGCTCTTTGATAGTGAGGTTTTAATTTAAATTGGCTTTCTGGAAAGTGAATTTGAAAACCCCATAAGACTTATAGTTGCAGGACCTGTGCATTTAGCATGCAGTGCAATAAATCTGTTGCACTATAACTTTCTCTACTGAAAGCTACAGAGCTCACCAAGTGGGAAAAGTTGTATTTTGCCCACCAGCCAATGAGATGCTCCCTTGTCATGTGGTTTTCTTTGCAACTCCTTTGAACTTAAAGTTAAAACACTTTAGCGCCAAGATGATTGTGCATTATTTCATAAGGTGATTTATACATCAACCACTTCATGCATGCAGTTGAAATTTGAATGAATTTGCCTGAAATGTAATGCTATGCATACATTTACAATCTTGTTTATTTAAATTATTCCAACCTTGCTGTGCCAATATGGTTTGGGGAATTTAATGCAAATTTTAGGTGCTAGGAAAAGGAGTTTTGTGTTCGGTATTGATGCTTGTAGTGAATGCATATCCAATAAGCTGTAATATATTGCTTATTTTTTAGTTGATTGCTTGAAAGAAGGGATAGATGACTGCTGCTATAAAGTTGACATATAAAGTCGGTGACTAAGTATTTAAAGAAAGTAATCCCTTTGAACCATTAGGCTAACAAATTAACCACTTTTTTCCCCTTTAAATAACAGGTGGTTTTGTCATTGAATATGTTGGTGAAATGATAGATGAGAAGGAATACAAGTCTCGTTTGAATAAGAAGCTTGAAGAAAAGGATGAGAATTATTACTTTCTTACTATTGACAAGGATAGGATGCTAGATGCTGGTCCAAAGGGAAATGTTGCAAGGTAAGAGCTTTTATCTTTGCATTATAAAGCTATATCATTGAAAGATATCACATATTAACAGTTGTCCTGAATTCTTTTGCCTTGCAGTAATTTTCAGATTGCAGGCAGATAAACTTAATTCTATTAGGTTTAAGTTCCAGCTCCAGTTCCTTGTTAGCAGAGCATACTGTTAACACATAAATTTCAGAAATCAATGTTTCGGGGTGTTCTATTATGGTTTTGGGAATTCTAACTTTATACACTTGTGTTCCAAGGGAAATAATTATAAAAAGGGAATGACCACTTAAGTTGCAGTTTGTCCACCATGGAGTAATGGATCTTGAGAACCAGAAGTAAAAAAAAAATCCTCTAGGGGTGAGTTGGCTAGAAAAGAATTTTTCCAGAATTTTCCCTCATCTTGAAAAGACTTATGTAACACTCAGGTTTTGACTCCAGGCTCACATGTGAATGTATTCATCATCTCGGTATACCTTAGATATCCCTCACCCCCCAAAAAAAGTTATTGTGCAAGAATTTGCCACTCTTCTTAACTATTTTACTGCTAATGACTAAAGATTCTGATTTTCAGTAAGTAAAAAAAACTAATATCAAAATGAAAACTCAGTCAATTTAAAAGCAAACTTCACTGAAACCATAGTTGGAGTTTGGTGCTGGCAGAGGAAAGGGAAGGTTGTGCGACGAGAGGAAATGAAGCTGGAGGCAATGAGTATAGAATTACAAACTTGTAGAGCTAGAATAGGTAGCTTCAAAAGAAGGAAGATAACAAAGAATAGAAAGATAAGGCTAGAGTTAGTGCATGGACGGTTATTATAATAGCAATATTGTTAATCATCGGAGGAGTAGAATAAAACCTGAGACCGGCAGGTTTGAACAAGCTGATGGAAACAATAAAGGAATTGGGAAAAGAATTAGGCAAGAAATGGACAACACTAAACAGCTGAAAGAAACATTAAAACTACAGACAGAGGTGTTGGACCAGCAGAATCAGAAGAAGAATGAAACAGTAGCATAAAGGTATAAAACAGGACAGCAGAGGAAAAATTGCATTATTTTTGGAGCGAGAAAAGGCAGTAGAAGTTTGGAGGAAATAGTATATAAAATCATAAGAGGGGGGGCTCATAATAAGAATGCACAACTGGGAAATAGAGGACAAATTCAGAATAGGAAAAAGAGGAAGAAGACCAAGGCCAATAATTATAAAAATGATGACGGTGGGGAACAGACAGAAATATTAAGAAACGCAAGAAAACTTAAAGGCACAAAAATTTCTATTGAGCAGGACTATGCTAGAGAAGAACAGGAATTAATATGAAAGATGTAGGAAGCTAGGGAAATTGAAAAAAAAAAAAGGATTCATTAAAGGACTACAGCTATTTGTAGAAGGTTAAAAGTGGGGCCTCAATGTAAAGAGGAACAAACATGGAAAAATGCACAAGAATCGGCAAGAAAATGTGCAAACATTGGAAGAAGCAGGCCAACGAACTAGGTGAGGTGAAGCAGCTACAGCTGAAACAGTGGACAGGAGAAATGAGGAGGGGATACCAGGACCAACATAAGGGAGAAGAGGGCAGAAAATTCAAGGAGAACCAATAGGAGAAAGCTAAGAGGAAAGGACAGTGGATCAAGAGGGGGGAAAGAGGAGGCAACACTGACAAGCTTGGCAACCAAAGAGCGGCAACAGGAGAGGTGGAGAAAACTGGAACATTTTCAGCAGAGAGTACAAGTGTGGGGAGGGGTAAAGTGCAAATTATAAGTGGGGAAATAATATGTATAGAAAGTTTAAGGCAGGTGGAGGAGATAGCGAAAAGGAAGGGGTTGGAAATAATATTGAAGGAAGAATGCAAGATCATCCAAACTCGGGATAAAAGTGAAGAAAGTGGAACAGCACTTAGAAATACAAGACATAGGAAAATGATGGAAAAATTTAAATTCCCAGATAATCTCGAAAACAAATAGGGAAATAGGCTAAAAATAATATTCTGGAATGTAAAAGGGTTAAAAGGAAACAAGATATAAATGGTGAAATGAGAAATATGGACATTGTGGGTATAGCAGAGACATGGTTACAAGAAAACAAATCAATAGAGTTAAAAGATTTCAAGATGTAGATTGAGTCACACTTTTTTACACTCACCTTCACTAATTAAAGTTACATACAACAGGAAACGTTTTCGAGGGCATTCGTCCTCATCGTCACTGGGTGACTAAGGGTCGCTTTCTCCCATGTCCTCTTCCTCATCCTGCAAATTCTGACTCTGTTGCCATCTGTGTTGGGGGCACAAAGTTTTAACACTTTGCGTACAGGTGGGATTTCAAAATTAATGACGTTGTTGCTGTTTTTGACGATGTGTATTTTTTCCCAGATGTTCAATTCTGTTGGTGTGGTGAGGGGTTTTAACAACTTTATACTTTGGCCAATGTTGTGGTTTACAGTCCAAAAATGGTGTGATACAGCGGATTTCTCTATTTGTTTTAGTTTTATGTTTCTTTGGTGTTCCTTAAGTCTGGTTTCCAAGGTTCTTTTAGTTTTTCCTATGTAGTATTTCTCACATTCCTCACAACTGATCTGGTAAATTCCCGTTTTTAATGTGTTTGGGATGGTATTTTTGAGAGGTGTGTTTAGTAAGTTCTTCAAGCTGAATTTGTTCTGTGGAGCTAGTCTAATGTTAAATTTGTTGAAGATTCGTTCAAATTTTCTAAAGGCCCAATGGTGGTATGTGAATTTCTTGTATTTCCAATTTGTGTTTGAGAGAGGCATTAGAGTGGTGGAATGTGAAATTGCCTTGAGTTTTATCTTTAATCATAAATTCTACAAACAATCAAAAGGACTAGCAATGGGAAGTCCACTGTCCCCATTCTGGCAGAACTATATATGAGCCACCTTGAAGTCCACATAGTGAAAGCTTTCCCCCACATATATAAATTTTGGTGGTGATATGTTGATGATATTTTTTCCATCATACCGCAGAAACTAACAGAAGACGCTTTGAAACTGTTGAACCTTCAGGACAACAGCATTAAATTCACAATCAAAATTGAAGAGAACAACACCTTACCCTTCCTGGACCTTATTATAACCAGAGATCAAAATAGCTTTAAATTCGGTATACATAGAAAACCCACACATGTGGACAACTACATAAAGAAAAATGGTTGCAACCCAACTTCGCACCAACTAACCGCCTTTAGAAGTTTAATCCACCGGTTGCATAGCGTCCCCTTGAGCAAAGAAGAATTTTTAAAAGAACATCATCATATAGAAAAAATAGCAATAACTAATGGATTCAACTCAGATCTCATAAGCAATATATATACAAGAAGAAAAAACTCAAGGCAATTTCACATTCCATCACTCTTAACACCTCTCTCAAACACAAATTGGAAATACAAGAAATTCACATACCACCCTTGGGCCTTTAGAAAATTTGAACGAATCTTCAACAAATTTAACATTAGACTAGCTCCACAGAACAAATTCAGCTTGAACTTACCAAACACACCTCTCAAAAATACCATCCCAAACACATTAAAATCCGGAATTTACCAGATCAGTTGTGAGGAATGTGAGAAATATACATAGGAAAAACTAAAAGAAACTTGGAAGCCAGACTTAAGGAACACCAAAGAAACATAAAACTAAAACAAATAGAGAAATCTGCTGTATCACACCATTTTTGGACTGAAAACCACAACATTGGCCAAAGTATAAAGTTGTTAAAACCCCTCACCACACCAATAGAATTGAACATCTGGGAAAAATACACATTGTCAAAAACAGCAACAACGTCATTAATTTTGAAATCCTGCCTGTAAGCAATGTGTTAAAACTTTGTGCCCCCAACACCAGATGGCAACAGGGTCAGAATTCACAGGATGAGGAAGAAGAGGACATGGGAGAAAGCGACCCTTAGTCACCCAGTCGCTGACGATGAGGACGAATGCCCTCGAAAACGTTTCCTGTTTTATGTAACTTTAATTAGTGAAGGTGAGTAAAAAAGTGTGACTCAATCTACATCATGATGAATACTTCACTGTTAATAATGCTTCTGTTTTTAATCTTAAAAGATTTCAAATTTGTAAAGAAAAATGCAAGTAAAAGGTATGATAGGGGAGAGCATCAGGAGGAATAGGTCTGTTTACAAAGAAAGATATAGATGTAGTTATTGACACAGAGTTATCAGAGTATAGGAACAGCAAAGCATTGTGGCTGGTAATTAAGCAAATAATTGGTGTAAAAGTAAGAATAGAGATAGGGGTAATTTATAACATGCCAGAAACTTAATATTTTTAGAAAAAATATATAAAAATTTAGAAGAGAAAATGGAATTAGGGATTAACTGCCCGACATAAAGTTTGTGATGGGAGATTTTAATGCTAGGGTAGGAGAGGAAAATAGTAGATTAGTAGGAAAGGACTTTGAAGATGGAGGGGAGAAAAATGAGGTAAGAGCAAGGAAAATCAGAGATAAAGTAATAGAGAAGGAAATAAGCTATTAGAATCTTTTTAGGTAAACAATTTATTAACCTGTAATGGAGCAGTAGGAGAGGACAAGGAAGGAGAATATACTTTTGCAAATGCTAATAGTCAGAGTGTAATAGATTATAATATGTTATGTAGTGGGGAAATGGAGGAGAAAATCACAACATTTAAAATAAAAAATGAGATAGTAAACAGAAGTCACTTTCATTTTTTATGGAAATAAAGGCAGGAGAGCAGGAAGTAAATGAAAGAGGTAACACAGATAAAGAGAATAACATTGTTTAAATGGAAGGAGGAACTAAAAGAAAATTTCACAAGAGTTAAATTCAAAAGTAGGGCAGATCATAGAATGTGGAATGAGGGAAAATCGGGAAAAGCACTAGAAGTACTAAAATTACTAGTAAAGAGAGCAGGGAAAGTAATGGAATTAAAACAAGGAAAGGTACAAATGAACAGTGGTTGGTTTGGTGAAGTTGCAGAATAGAAAAGAAGAGAAAAGAACAAAAAAAAAAGAGGTATATATAAAGAATTTGTCAGGGGAGGGGTTCAGAAAAGGAATCTGATAGGCAAGATTTGATGATATCTAAATGGGGAGATAAATGTTTGTTAGAGGCAGAGAAGAAAGAATGGCAAGAAAATATAGAAAAGAAATTAAAGAAAGCAATAGAAGGAAAAGAAAAAAAAAGTATGGGAAATAGTGATAAGGGTGAAGAAGAAAGAAGAAAAAATCAAATCACACCAACTGAATGGTGAGAAAGTTTATGTTGAGCTGCTTTTGTTTTATTTGGTTACCTAATTTTTAACTGCCCCACGTATGGGAGTCAACTTGAGAAAGTGTTTGTTTCACGTAATATCTTTTTAAACTTGAAGATGTTAATTTGTTACATAATTTTAACTTGGAGAAGATGTATGCTTACGTAATTGTAGTTTATGTAATATTTATTTAGTTGCATTTATGGATTTCCTGGAACACGCCTTGGGCATTGGTTTGAATTTGTTGATTACGTAATAGTTACTGTTATTGTGCAATATGCTGTTACGTATGAGAAGCTGATTTCAAGATGTGTTTTTATTATTACACTCCAAGTTTTACACTATAATATTTAACTTTGTTATTAACACTGCTTCTATATATTATTTATGTTTGAATTTGCCTCGGCTGTGTCAGTCTTGTTTGTAGAGTCATGTGTCTAAGGCAGGGTGCGGTATGACAATGATTGTAGACATCACAGAATTTAAGTTTTTAAATTCACTTCTATTATTAATTCTTGCACATTTTTATAAAGCACTACACTTTTAAGAACTGTGAGAATCTTCAATAACTTCACTTAGCGCGTATACAAATTTAATAATTCACACATAGAGAACACATCTTCCAACTGTTTACTACCAAGGATTGCCAGCAACTGAGCAACTTTCAATGGTGAAAACTTGTAAGCTTCGGTATTTCAAGTCTCTGATTGGCTAATTCTAGTCCAATAGAATATCTGCATTTTACTTAAACTTTTTCCTTGCTATTGATTGGTTAATTTTAAACTGTTACTGAATTTACCTTATCGTTTGCTTTAATCATGACTAGTAATTTTCAAACACTGTAACTCATTATTGCTACAATGTTACCTCATTGTTAGCAACATAAAACTTATTATTCTCACAGCTCATGCATTATTAAAGTATATAATGTATTCACATAATATTAATAAACATGTTTACAATAAAAATAAGCATATGCAATGACTGTTACATGCATTTTAAATAATTATTACATACATATTGTTTTAAGCCGGGCTGTTATTGAATTTACTTATTGCAAAATACAATTGAAATTATTTAGGTATTAAAATACTGCCTCAACGGGTAGAATACTTCAGAAGTTTGATCGGGGAAAAGAAAAAGATAGGATTAGGACCAATAAAACTGGGACAGGGAGCAATAACAAATGAAAAATTAATGGCAAAATAACAATACCAGAAGTTTTCATACAAAGGAGAGATATAAGTAAAACAAAGCAGTAAAAGTAGACAGAATACCAGGGGAATTTTGGAAAAGATATGGGGTAACGTAAAGTAGATTAAGAATAATGACAGAGCTGCTAAATAAAATAAAAGAAAACAACTGATGTGCTGGAATGTTGGAAAATAAGTATGGTGGTGCCAATTAATAAAGGGAATGGAGGAATAAATAAACCAGAGAGCTATAGGGGAATAAGCCTATTATCCATAGTAGGGAAAGTGTTCACAGGAATACTGGCGGATAGATTAAGGGTGTGGGTAGAATCAGAAAAGTAACTATCAGAATTTCAGGCTAGATTTAAAAAAGGAAAATCGACAATAGGCAATGTATTCATAATAAAAACTATAATAGACAGGTACCTGAGCAAGAAAAGAGAAAGGGTTTACATGTTCTTTGCAGACTTTGTGAAAGCATTTGATACAATAAATAAATAAATAAATCAGGAAAGTTTACAAAGATGTAAAATTCTGTATGTGAGAAAAATGGCATTGCAGAGATGATACAGCAAAAAAATAGGACTATGACAGGGATGCAAGCTAAGGTCCATACTATTTAATATACAGTCTGATTCTCTCGCTAGAGGCCCCAAACATTTGTCTATATGTTAGCCATTTATGTGAGTTTTGTGATGAAACTTTGTGTACACATACCTTGAACTTTGCCTTGTCACATCCGATGCTGAAAATGGTCCTCTCCCACATCCAAATACGTTTGTACATGCTCCAAATTCTGAAATACTTTTATTAAAGTCTCCTCGGTAATGGCTTCAATCTCTTGACGTATAGCATCTTCCAACTCTGCAATTGTATGTGGTCTATTTCTGTATACCTTTCCCTTTAGACATCCCCGCAGGAAAAGGTCGGGTGGTGTTAGGTCAGGAGATCTTGGTGGCCAAAGAGTTTGAGATGATTCGATCTTCAAAAAAGCTTTCAATTTCCCTCATGCTTGCACGTGACGTGTGACTTGTTGCACCATCTTGTTGGAAATATCCATGAGTTAATTTAACATCTGTTAACATTGACAAAGTTAGTGAATATTCTAATGTATTCTTCAATTTTTACCGTATTCTCATGAAAAATAGGGCCTATAATACGCCTACATGACACTGCGCACCACACTCCAATTTTCTGTGCATGTAGAGGTTCTACATGTAGGGCATGAGGATTTGTTTGTGCCCGTATGCGCGTGTTCTGAGAGTTCATGTAGCCACTCAGATGAAACCACGCTTCATCCATGAACCAAGTAAAGTCCAAAATTCCAGGATTCTGATAAAGGTTTGAAACCATATACAGAACAGCACATGTTTTCCATGGCCCATCGGTTGCAATTCTTGAACACATGACACACGGTAAGTGTGGAGGTTTGCTTTCTTAGCAGCTCTTTGGCATGCAGAATATGAACATTCGTTTCCTGGGAAAGTCGTTGCAAGGATTTTGATGGTGATGGCAGTAATCCTTCCTTTACTTCTTTCATTACCCCCACATTCATTTTCCGGCCGCCTACATGCTGTGTTATTAAGGTTCCAGCCATCTCTAACTTTGTTACCAATTTCTGAATACAACATTTTGAGGGCACACGTCGCGTACCAAATTTGGCCCGAAATGCCCTTAGACATGATTTAAATGAACCAGTTTGCCAGTAATTACGAACGAGAAACACGCGTTCTGCATTGTGTGTGACATTGTCGATGCTGCTTCCAAGCCAACACCGGAGTATAGCACGTGGAGATGATGTGTGACTAAGCAGAGCCAAGGTCAGTGGAACAGTCCAAGCCTATTAGGAGCGGTGTGGCACTACATTACATTGTTCAAGGTATGTGTACTCAAAGTTTCATCACAAAACTCACATAAATGGTCAACATATAGGCAAAGGTTTGGGGCCTCAAGCGAGAGAATCACACTATTTATAGATATACTGGAAAGAGTAAAAGAAAGAAATCAGCACTGTTGGTAATAGAGGATAAGGGGATACGGTTTATTATGTGCCGATGACCTTATGGCAGGGGCTATATCAGTAATGGGACTACAGAGAGCAATTAATGAAATTCAAACATTTTGCAAAGAATGGTGAATCAAAATAAATATAAATAAATCTGAAGTTATGGTATTTAAAAGATGAATCAAACTAAAAAAAGAGTAAACGTAGTTTTTGGGTGTCCACTAACTGGAGGTCGCATTCAATTATTTACGAGTAAGGATGAGTAGTATCGGAGAATGAAGGGCCCATGACAGAAAGATGGTAGCTAAAGGGAAGGCAGCCATGATGAAAATAAGGATATGTGAATATAAACTGAAAACATCTAAATAAATTGTTGAAAAGCATGTATGAGGCATTGATAGAATCAAGAATGCTTTATGCAGTAGAAATCTCGGGAGTTTAGAAAAAAGCAAAACAATTCATCACATGTATAGAATCTTTCATAAGGAATTATTAGGTCTACCAAGAGCACCACCAGGGGAATTAGCATTAGTGGAATTGGGAAGAACAAGGAGAAAAGAATTAATACTAGAAAGAATTTTTAAATTTGGTTTAGATGTTTAACAAAGGAGGAAAAATTTTAAAGATATGCATGAACCAGCAAAGTTGTATGACAAAGATACTTGGTTAATAGGAATAGACACAAAAAAAAACCAACAAAAAAACAAAAAAAGAAAAGGGGCGGAATGGGAGATACGTAGAGGTTAGGGGAGAGAAATATAAATGGATTTTGGATGGCGGTAAGAACTAGAATGGAAGACATAGAAAGGCAGAAGATATGGGGAAGTTTAGAAGATAAAAATCATCAAGCTTCTATAAAATAATAAAAAGAGAATGGGGAAGAGAAGGGTACACTGACATAGGCTGGAAAAAGAAGGATTAGCATGGATGAGAATGAGGTCAATGTAATTAAAAGAGCAGAAAAGGAATATGCGAATTGTGTGGTAGAAGTGAAAGTATACAGTACTACATGACTGAGTGTAAACAACTAGTGATATAAAGGGGCGAAAATGCTGACAGGAAAAGAGGAAAAGAAAATTAGAGATATGGGAAAGATTTTAGAGAAAGTGAAAGAAAAATGGATTAGAAAAGTAAGAGATGCAAGGAAAGGAGGACAACAAAGGGGAGGGAGAGAGGAATGAGTGTAAGGGGTGAAAGTCAGCAAAGGGCTACTCAATGAACTACGAGGCCAGGGAGCCAAGTAATCTGAGTAGCACAAAATAGGCATAGAGACCAGGCAATTTTTACATAGGTATAGTTCTAGAAATAATGTATATTGTATAAATGCTGTAAATTAAGTTGTAAAAATAAACCATACGTTACCTTGTGTAACTACCCTGCAAACGCTTTTCTTGTTACACAAAGTAACATGTGGTTTTAGTGAAGTTGTTGTATTTAAACCTGACTCAATCACTTCACCCGATTGTTTTCAATATGTTGGTATGTTGCACAGGATATATCATCACTGACTGGCAATCCTTTTGTTTACACCAGATGGGAGCAACTGCTACGTGAATAGTTTATAGGGTGCAAGGAAAAGGGGAAATGAGTTTGAAACTTGGGGTTTCTTATATGATATTTTCAGGTTTTCTTTAATTGCAGAGTGACAGGAAGAGAAGATAACAAAAATAAATATCTTTACATGTTTTGAATTATTGCTGGACTTTAGGCAGGGACGTTGCAGGTAGCAAACCAACCCCCATCTCTCATACTGTCTGTTATCATATTTCGCAGACAGCACTCGCCAGACTGTATTTACCTGTTGTCCGTGATCCTTGGCCACTGTTGTTTACGTTCTTTGTATAGTGGATTCTCATTAGAACATTTTTTTTGCAGGGATCCAAGGATTTAGATGTCATAGATGGGAAAACATGTTAACAAAAATACAAAATCTGCAATTTAAGAACATAGTTATGTAATACAACCTAATAATACATCTTACCTCCCAGACAGATGGGAAATATGGACACTATTTACACTGATTTAATTGAATCTTGAGTCGGTGGATACACTTCAATTCAATTATTGCTTCACTTCACTGTCTCTAACTTCTGAATAATACTTTCTACTATTTACACTGGTTTGAAATTCATATCTATAGTTGATTACTTTGTTGGTTTTAATGTCAAAATTTTACTGTCCATCTTGTTTAGTAAAGTCATTACATCGTCATCAACTTTGAAACTACACACATATCGCTTCACTACGTCTATTGCCTCCATCACTTCCAACACTTTAGGAATTGGCTCAGGATCTGGCTCATCACTTTCATCTCCCACTGACATTTCTTTCATTTGTTCCAATATTTCATCTAAAGTCACTGTTTCACACTTTGGAATTACATTGTCAATGTTTACATATGTTTCAAAAGGCATGCCGGCGCCATCTGCTATTTGGTGCCATTCTTCACTCTCGGAAAACTCATCTTCCAGTGTGATGTCATCACCAAGAACCCAGCAAAAGCCAGCTTTATTAAAGCTGTTCCTAATGGTATCTTGTGTCACAGAATCCCAGGCAGTCTTAATGAAATACATGGCATCTAAGATGATTTTTCTGGTCGATTTCAGTACAGCCAACCTTCTCTGTACCACTCTCTTTCGATATGTTTGCTTCATGCACTGAATTATGCCTTGATCTAAAGGTTGTAGCTCACTCGTGCAGTTTGCTGGGAGGAAAATGATCTTTGTTTCTTAAATTTGAAACAGTTGGTGGAAGAGCAGCACACTGATCAATAAAGAGTGCAATTTTCCTGCTTATGTTCAATCTTGCATCCCATGCTCGTAAGAAATTTTCAACTAACGCAGAAGTTATCCAGGCTTTTGTGTTGGAAGTTTACTTACATGGAAGAGATGGCACATTCTTGAAGCATCGTGAACTTTGTGCTTTTCCAATATGGTATCCATTTCTCCATTCTGTTTTCATTACAGCACAACAAACTGTAATCCTCTCCTTGTTAGGTTTCTAATTGTGACACTTATTGCCCTTAAATCCAGGGTTTTGTTGGCTAAAAGATGGAAAAATAGTTGCCTTTCATCTTCGTTATAAACATTGTCAGGGCTATAGTCTTTCAAAATTGACATGAACGTTGTATGTATCCATATTTCTACATTTTCGCACAGTGTAGCGTCATTATCTAGGGCAGCAGCCCCACCTTGCACATATCTGTAAACTAAGCCATGATAATTCTTGAATCTTTCAATCCAGCCATTGGATGCTTTGAAATCATCCACTCCCATCTTCTGTGCTAAATGTGTCACCTGAGCTCAAACTACAGTACTGTCTACTGCTACATTTCAAGCTCTTGCTTGTGTAAACCACTTTAGTAGTATATGTAATTCTGGAAACTGGCCAGGGTGATTACGTGTTCTTTTAGCATTTTTCCCTTTTTCAAAAGCAGTTTCAATCAGTTTGCTAACAATCGTGTTTAAGGTTGATGGGAAATGTTTAACCTCCGTGCTATATCCATATGTTTCATATTTAGGTTGTGATCTACTTGTTCAAGGATTTCCAATTTCTTACTGTTGGTTATTTGCTGCACTTTATTTTTCTCCATTCATATGAAAAGTTAAAATACAATCTGCGTATGTTTGGTCAGCACTCGACAGTAGAAACTAGTGTCAGCATTTACCATGCCAAACTAAAGCATTCTCTATGCCGCCCACACAGATTGCGTCACACAAATATGTATATACATGCATGCCATTGGCTGGCAGCCTCCACCCCAACTGGACTGACCAAAAATTTACCAAAGTAGAAATGAGGACATCAAATTTTGAATGTAGTAAGCACCTATCACCACTGGACTGACCAAGGATTGGTCAAAATAGCAAATGAGGATATAAAATTTCGAACGTAGTAAGCAGGAGCAAGAAAACATACTAAACAAATGTCATTTATTGCATTTGGTGGCAGAACTTTTATAAGGGAAAACGCGTTAATGTGGAACGTGCTGACGAGATTCCACTCTATTGACATATGGTTTCAGTGTAAGCAGATAATTTGAGGCCAAATGTTTAAGAATAATGCTTAAGAAAAAAATATGCTTGATTTTTTTATTATTGCCTGTCAGGTAAGTGTCCTTCAACAAATGCATATTTGTCATGAGTCATATGTGCAGGTGTACCATACTATCCTGTTGAAACCAGGCATTGTCCTTTTCTGTTTCATCTAATTGGCCAATAAATTGAACCAAAATTTCATTCCAGTATCATTCTGCATTTAAGTTTCTGTCAGAGAAGATTGGCCCAGTATCTCTGATGGGAAAGTGCAGTCCAAGCTTCAATCTTATAAGGGTATACCCAAATTTGGACAACTTCATTGGTTGGTTCTGAGCACCATATGCAGCAATTCTGGTGTTTACATGATCTTTGAGTTAGAACCAGCCAGCATTTATCAGACATAAAGAGCATATCCTGTTCCTCTTCTGCTTCAAAATATTGTAAGAAAAATTACAGAAATGTATGCAGGCTGGTAGGTTAGTGTCCTGCAATTATGAAGCCTCTTAATTTGGTAGAGATAGTTTCAGGTTTTTCTTAGTGCTTTATGACAGGATCCGAGAGACAACTTAGTTTCTCATGTCAGCTGATGCAGTGACATTTGTGACTGATCAGCCATAATGGTACCCATCTCTTGCAAAACACCATTATCAGAAACAGTTTCCCTTGCTGTTTCACACGCTTTTTCCTTAACATGTATCCTGTTTCCCAAAAGCAAGCAGTGCATCCATCATAAACAAGAGAGAGAAAATACAGTTAGTAAAAAAATGACAGATTGCTTAGAGTTTAAATGTTAAACTGGGAACTTTTATTATATGCACAATGGGAGTCTGGTGTCAGCAGCAAAAGGAGAAGGTTGTGCAACAAGAGCAGACGAAGATGGAGGCATTGGGTTTGGAGTTACAAACTTGTAGAGCTAGAATAGGAAGTTTCAGAAGAAGGAAAATAACAAAGAATGGAAATTAATTGTTCTTTCACACAAGCCGTGTGTTGGACAGGGTTGGAAAGGTAGAATCAGATGACTGAAAAATTCAATGCCATAGCTGGGATTTGAACCATGGATCTCCCGGTCTCCATCTGGTTGCTCTACCACTGAGCTACCACGGCAACATGCTGACACGACATTAAATTCTCCAGCCGATTCACATTTTTCCCGGTAAACCACAAGGTGATCTCAAATTGTATTGAGATGTCATACCCCAATGGCGACTTACATTCATTGTAAGTACTTTAAGTCCCGGGCTTTATAGTTGCAACCACTATTGGGTCAATTAATGTCGTGTCAGCATGTTGCCATGGTAGCTCAGTGGTTAGAGCAACCGGACGGAGACCGGGAGATCCGTGGTTCAAAACCCGGCTATGGCATTGAATTTTTCAGTCATCTGATTCTACCTTTCCAAAGAATGGAAAGATAAAGGTAGAGTTGAGTGTATGGATGGCTGTATAGCAATATTGTTAATTATCTGAGGTGTGGAGCAAAACCTGGGACCGGCAGACTTGAATGAACTGATAGAATCGCTAAAGGAATTGGGAAAAGAATTAGGGCAAAAAATTGACAATGCAAAACAGCTGAAAGATGCAACAAAATTACAAAGAGAGGCGCTGGACAGACAGATTTCGGAATGCAGAAGAAGAGTTGCAGCTGTAACACAAAGGTATGAAACAGGACAGCAGAAGAAAAATTGCGTAATTTTTGGAGTGAGAGAAGAAAACAATAGTTTGGAGAAAATAGTGCAGTAGTGGCATTAGTTTTGGACACTTTGATGAATTTTGTTAAATATTACATTCAGCTTGTGTATTTAATTGAAATTTAGCTGTTTATTGAGCTTAGAGTTACAAGAAAACTAGACAAACATTTCTTAATGTTCAATATTTCATAAGGTGTGCAAATTAAGCTACAATTTCTGGTTAATAACTGTAAATGGTAAATTTTGTATATTCATATGGATTAGGTGTTGTAACTGTTTTGTGTCAATATTTTGTTGGACATCCTCTTGTTTGAATTACTGCCTCAGTTCTTCGTGCCATTGAGTCGTCCTCTGTGGTATAGTGGTTACCATGCTAGCCTCTAGTTCCTGAGGTTGAGGGTTCAAACCTGGCTGAGGGCGATGGATTTTTTTTCGGGCATAAAAATCCTTAGCATGGCTTCCTTCGGAAGGGAAGTAAAGCCAGTGGTCCCGTGTCATAGATTTACGGCACATATGAGAACCTCAAGTCTGATAAAGCGGCCTCTGAGCAAAATTTCCGTTCTTTCATACCCAATATAGAATGGGACGCTAAGGACCACAGCAGTTAAAGAGTGTCCATAAATAAAACTCAATTTAGTTTATGACATTGAGTCCAACAAACAATGGAGATATTCTGCTCTGATCACTCTAAACCACGATTGGATGATGGCCTCTAGCAGCTCCCTCTTGTTACTGGGATTCCAACGTGACACCAAAACTTTCAGCCTTGACCACAAGTTTTCAATTGGGTTGAGATCAGGACTGTTCCCTGACCAAGGAAGGACAGTAACACCATGATCCTTGAAGGATTTCTGATTGGTTCGAGCGGTATGACACTTATGGTACTCATCCACGATGCAACTTAAATGGCTTGCACCTTCAAACTGAGCAAGAAAAGTGGAGTTTCACTGTATAAACTGTCAAGCAAGTAGGAAAATTACATATGCAACTTCTAAGTGGTGCTCAACTTCAAAAGTTGCTTCGTGTGCGCAGCAGAAAAAAGAAAGTTGTGCCATCTGAAAGCGGCTTGAACAGTTTAGAAAATGTTTATGGCATATTCAACTTGTTTTGTCGTCTGCTGTGATAGTAAATAGCTATTTAAGAGGCAGGTTCAAGGATCATAATTTGTGATACACTAAATACAGAAATAAGACAAACACGTGCGTTTTATTTCCTTAGCAATAACAATTTATTGTAGCACAGTGACAATTTATTTCTTTGTAGGTAATAATAGCCCATAACAATAAATGAACAAGTGAAATGACAAAGAACTTGATTGAACTGATTGAGACCAAAGATTGCTTGTGGAGAGTAGACACTGCGGATTACAGAAATAAACAAAAACGACAAAATGTGTTACATGATGTAGGAACAGAGTTCAACATGCCAACAGAGGAAATTAAAGTAAAAACCCACAGGTTGAGAACCCAGTTCACCAATGAAAGGAACAAAACAAAGCCAGGGAAATCTGAAAGTGGTGCAAAAGACCTGTGTAAAACAAAATGGGAATTTTATGTTGCACTGCAGTTTGTTTTAACACACCAGCACCAACAATGATGCAGTAGATGAGTAGATTCTTTGTTAAGTTTCAACACTCTCACTTTAAATGTAGTGATATTGTCAAGGAACTTCTCCTTCACGGCAAACATACTTCTTGAGTTCCTCTTAACATTTTTTTAAATGCAGTACAAGGATTTATACTTACAGTTCTTTGAACAGCACAAATCGTAGTTCCCGTTGTGTCAAGCATTCAAAGTACATCAGTCACTGATAACTGTTGCCTAAAAAAACCACATTGATTATATATGTAGTTATAAATAATGACAGCCGAATGTGGTATATGTATATTAAACTCAGTAATGTTGCTGCTCCATTATTTTAAACCGAATTAACTGTGGCTAGAAATCTCAGTGTCAACACAAGACGATCAGTTGGTCATATGGACTTTCTCATTATTGTGTTTTGTTTTTGTATTACAGATGTTACTCTTCTAAGCAGATGATTAAAATCAAATGCTGATATGAGTAGGAAATTCCTATAGAAAATTTTATCTCCCCCATAGAGCTCTTGCAGCAAGTTGCTTAAACCCCACAATATTCACAACTTAAAATCCACTCCCCTACCCAACATATTCTTGCCATCCTTTACGTTTTTATTTACGTTGATGAAGTAAAATAAGATACAAACATGCAGTGGACTAAACTTCATTATCAGATGACATATTCGCCACACCAAGAACAGTGCTGACTAGAAAGTGGCATGCACAAAAATTTCCGCCACAAATATAGCATCGTGTAAACATTCGTGCAACATTTCTCTGGAACATGCCACTTTTGTAGTGGCACAACACAAAATTGTGCAACTTTGCATGATGTGTGTAAACAAAGTGCCACATTTGTGGCCCGCAAGAAAAGTGGCATGCCATAAAACTGGCGTCGTGGACGAGTACCTTCAGCGTCGTCCTGCTGAAAGATGCACTGCTTAATGTCACCCCCAAATAAATCACAAATAGTAGGCAGTACTTTTAACAAAACCTCTTGTTATTTTTTGGCATTAATGTTGTCCTCTAATACTGCTATGCGCCCAACACCATGCCTTGCCATGCTTTCCCACACCATGATGCTGACAGGATGCTTCATAGTGGTAGTGGGCACTTGAGGTAACATGTCCTCACATGTTTGGTGATGCACGAACCTGATGCCATCACTTCCAAAGATCTTGGTTTCGTCGCTCCAAATGACTACCCGGGTCTTCTATCCACTCCGTGTGCTAAAGCCCACTCCATGTGCTTTTGCCTCTGCTTTTGGTTGAGGTAAGGCTTCTTTCTTGGGATCCTTGCTTGTAGACCATTTTCACAAAGCTTTTTGTCTGTTTGTTCGAGGTGAAACTTGTACCACAGAAGTTCTCAAAATGGCATTTTTATCTTTTGCCGTATGTCGGTGATCTTGTAGAGAAAGGTGGTAGATTCTGTGACAGTCCTGAGCAGTTAGTTTTGTTTTTCTTGTCATTTAATGGAGACGTTTTTAAACTCCCAGTTACTTCATATCGCTTACAAACTTTCCTAACACCTGATTTTGCAGCGCCACTACCCAATCTTTTCACTATTTCTTCATGAAGTGTTACTGCCTTACTCCTTTTACTGGGTGACCATTGAGCTCGATTTGTCTTTGGAATCATTATTTCATATTACAGGATCACTTTTAAACTCACCCTTAAAGATCTTCACTTTACAAACATTTGCTCCCAACTGATATACAACAATGATCACATTTGACCTATATACTGAGAGAATACAACAACAATCGAACACAAGAGCTCTGTTGGTTGAAAATGACAAGAATTGGACAGCAGTTTTGTGGGTGCTGCACTAAGTTGGAATTATAGAAGTTACTGAACGATATTACTTCACTTGTTTCTAATATCTATACAGAATATAGTATGTTCCACCTTTCTTACAAATATGATATAGAAACACCATAGACAAAATAAAAGCATAATCTGTTTATTTAGCAAAACACAGGCTTTAAAAATCTTTTAAGATTTAAAAGGGATAAAAATGTTACTAAAAGTGTCCAGAATTAATGCCCCTACTGTATGAAATCATAGCAGAAGGCCTTGGAATAAAAATGCATGGCTGGGAAATAGAGGACATGCTCAGAATAGGAAAAAGAGGAAGGTCAAGGCCAATAAATATAGAAATAATGGCAATGGGAAATATTAAGAAATACAAAAAACCTTGAAGGCACAAACATTTTTATTGAGCACGACTACCCTAGAGAAGAACAGGGATTAAAAAAATAACTAATCTGGAAGATGAAAGAAGCAAGGGCAGGCGGAAAAGAGGCATTCATAAAAGGATTACCGCTATTGGTAGAAGGTGAAAAATGGAGCCTGAACATGAATGCAGAAAAATGCACGAGAATCAGCAAGAAAACATGCAGACAATGGAAGAAGTAGGCCAACAAACTAGCCGAAGTGAAGTAGTCACAGCTGAGAGAGCGGCCAGGAGAAATGAGGGGATACCAGCACCAACACAAGAAGGTACAAGACAAGAGATAATTCAAGACAAACGAACAGAAGAAAGCTTACAGCAGATCAAGAGGAGGCAACGTTGACAAACTTGACAACTTTGACTACCGAGGGAGCAGCACCAGTAGGGATGGGGGCAAGAGGAGAGATGGAGAATACTGGAATGTTTTCAGCAAAAAGTACAGGTGTGGGGAGGGACAAAGTGCAAGTTATAAGTGAGGAAATAACATATGTGGTAAGTTCAAGGCAGGTGGAGGAAATGGCAAAAAGGAGGGGGTTGGAAATAATATTGAAGGAGGGATACAGTATCATCCAAACTGGGGAGGATAGTGAAGAAAGTGAAACAGCATGCAGAAATAAAAGACTCAGGAAAGCGATGGAGAAATTGAAATTTGAAGATGAGCCAAAAAACAAATGGGGAAAACGGCTAGAAGTGATGTTCTGGAATGTTGAAGGGTTAAAAAACAAAATATACAGTGGTGAAATACACTGAGAAATATGGAGATTGTAGGGATAGCAGAGATATGCTTAGGAGAAAATGAATAGATAGAGATAAAGGATTTCAAATTTGTAAAGAAAAATGCAAGTAAAAGATATGATAAGGGAAGAGCATCAGGAGGAATAGGTCTATTTACAAGGAAAGACATGCATATAATTATTGCACAGTTATCAGAGAATAGGAACAGCAAGGTGGTGTGGCTGATAATTAAGCAAATAAGTGGGTTAAAAATAATAATATAGATATGGGGTAGTTTATAACCTGCCAGAAGCATATTTTTATGATAATTATATAAAAGTTTAGAAGCGGAAATGGAAGGAATTAGAGATAACCTGCCAGACATATAATTTATTGTGATGAGAGACTTTAATGCTAGGATAGGAGAGGAAAATAATAGATTATTAGGAAAAGACTTTGAAGAGGGAGGAGAGAAAAACGAAGTAAGAGCAAGAAAAAGTAGAGATAGAATGAGCAACAGATAAAGGAAAAAGCTATTAGAATTTTGCAAGCTAAACAACTTATTAATCTGTAATGGAACAGTATGAGAGGAGAGATGAAAGAAAGAAAAAAGCTTACTCCCCAAAAAATGTAGCATTTGTTAAAACATACAATTTATATCAAGCCTTTTTTAAGCATTAACCATTTCCAATATATTTGTTATTATTGGCTTGAATTTTCAAATACTTGATACATTTTTGATGTGCTGAGTTGCTACTCTTTGTTTCTGTGCTCATGTAATAGTGGAATTTCAAAGCATATCATATATAGCAGTCTACTTTTTAAAGATTTCACTATCGCTTTAGCCTCCTCTATCCACTTGTCCCTAAAAGGTGTGTAAAGAGAGAATTTCTGTATACATATCTTACATGAAGTAGAAGAATTAGCTTTTGTGTGAGTACTTTGTGGAACAGAAGGTAGAGAAAATCGTGTGAATGTAACACACAATTTTTTAAAAATTGATTTGTTTGTATAGCCCCTTTAACATCTGTAGTCGTATTGGGGCTTTGATTTCAGAAACACCGGATGGTTAAACACACAAATATTTAATTCAGTCAAATTAATGACAGTTTTGAGTTTCATTCACTTAGTTTTCGTTGGACATGTTTATGAAACCTTAGGCTTCATCAGTTTTTATTTGACTTGAGGTCATTGGTGTTATTGCTCATTCAACTGCAGATTTTAAAGTTGGATTTATTCATTACTTTCTTTAGCACCCACTTATAGTGCATTCCACCCAAAAATTAGATATAATTTCACTGAAGTACATGTTTTTAGGTCCCCTGAACCCCCATTCCAAACATTTAAGGTAAAGGAGAAAGAGAGAAACTAAAAAGTGAAAAGTCTGATAAATACCAAACATTGCATTTAAGTTCAAGATCTACCTAGGACTGAGGCATGAAAATTAACTTTTTTTATTTTCTCAGAGATGACTATTATGATTTTGGTTAATATTCTGTACATTTAAGATATTTACATCACTATTAAAATGTATATCTTGAATTTTTTGTAAATAGCCTGCAAATTCATTCAGAATTGTATAACTGGTAAACCAAAAGAAGGAAAAAGATACTTTACAAAAATAATCTAAATCTGTTTAAAACACAATCTATTTAAAATAACTTTCTTTGTGGCTTCAGGCATTTCCAAGATATTAGTTTGACTTTTGCAATGCCATGGAGAGAGTATGAATTTCAATGCCAGCATATAGTGACCCACATTTTAAAGATTTGGTTATTACTTCAGCCTCTTGTATCCCACTTGCTTGTAACTACAGTGAAATGCGGAACGAAATTATTTCTGCAAATGTTTATCTCGGTTCACATGGAATAGAAAGAAAAACAAGCTTTTGGAAGATTAGCTTCGAAGCTGTGTAAAAATAAACAATAGTGATTGGTGAATGTCATGTTAATGTAACAGATTTTTTTGTGTGCAATGAACTTCTGTGGGTCATTTTCAGTCGATCTGGCATTGATTTGAAAATAAAGCTTGTCATGAACAGGCATTCTTATGCAGCATTTTTAAAGTTAGTAGTTTGTTTTTAAATGTATTTATGCATGCTCTTTAACTGCTAAACCAGCTGTTAATGAACAGCTATGTAGATAATTATGTTAATTTAACAGTGATATCATCAATCCCCCCCCCAAGAAACAACAGTATGCAATTTTACACACACACACACACACACACACACACACACACACACACACACACTCACCCACCCACACACACACACACACACACACCCCACACACACACACCCCACACACACACACACCCCACACCCACACACCCACCCACACACAGAGAGAGAGAGTGTTTACACTGTCATTTCACTTCTGTTTTCTTTGCACATATTGGTGTAATGAATCACACGTGAAGCAGGCTCTTCTTTCTTCTGCTTCACTCACTGGAGTATCAAACACAGGACTTTTCTTTTGGTAGCTTGCTGTCAAACACAGGACTTCTCTCCAGTCATTCAGAGAGCTCACTCAGTAAGCATCACCTCAACAACTAACCTGTTATAGCAATTACACTTCTATTTATGCTCGCCCTAGCTTCTCGAAACTTCCTATGCTGCCATGGGGGAGGGAAGTAACTACAAGCTATGCCATTGTTCTAGATTAATCTTCCAGATAGTTCAGGAAGTGGGCCCCCTCTTTATCTACACCAATAGTGTTTCAACAAGCACTGACTAATATGCTGCGCTATCTGTGCAGTGGAAGTCTTAACTTCGTCACAAAGCTGATCGTCCTGAGCAGCTTCCGTGATATAGAGCAAGGCATTCAAGATAGACCACCATCAGCTTTCCTTGGGATTTATGCTGAGTGCAGGATACCACATCATTGATACGGATGATTACTTTATACGTGCCATTCCAGGAACGTTGCAATTTCCCTTTAGTCCTCATGGGATGATAGTCACATGAGGTCACCCTCATGGAGTCCGGCACTGTTCACCTGATGGTCATAGTGTGCCTTCATCCGGTCACTTGTCAGCTTCAAGCGCTACCTGTCAAAATTGTAGATGTCTACCAGCTTGTCCATTAGCACCCTGACATAATCCGTATTCGGCTGGTCAGCATCAGCAGGCATGCTGAACAACAGATGACATGGTAGCCGCAGCTTCCATCTGAGCACCATATTGGCCAGTGTCATGCCAGTGGACTCTTGCATAGTGATGTTTGGTAGGCCAGGAAGAAAAAGTTTACATCCCAATCTCACTGATGGCTGGATATCACTTTCTGGAAATGCTCCTTAATCGTCTTGATGTAGCACTACACCATTCTGTCCGACTGTAGATGAACAAAGTTTATACAGGTCTTGTGTATCCTGAGGTGTTGGAGCAGCTCTCGCATAAGGTTGGTTTTGAAATTAGTTCCCTAGTCATGTGGAGCTCCTGGGGAACTCTGAACTGGTAGAAGAAGTTATTCACCAGTGCATTAGCCACAGTTGATTGGTAATTGCATAAATCTCCAGCTACTTGGAGAAATAATCCATAGCCAGTAACAGGTAGTGATTTCCCGCCTCTATCATTGGGAAAGGGCCTGCCACACCAATGGAAATTCTTTCAAATGGCGCTCCGACATTGTACTTGTGCATTTGGCCCAACTGCGTGACTTGGGGTCCAAGACTTGCTGCGTAGTTGTCACATTGCTGGCACCACCTCTCTACGTTTCTTTGAAGATGTAAACAACAGAATCGGTGACATACTTCTGTAACCTTTATTTACAACCAGGTGCCCTCCGGTAATACCAGCATGTTCTAGAGGACATTTGCCTTGCTGCTCAGGAGCTTTAGTTGCTTCATCTTGGTTTTCCTGCCTGTGGACTCTCACTCTTTTTAACACACCGTTCCTGACCACCAGGGAACCCCACTGCGTCCATTAGCCATGAGAGCAACGTCCGCCCATGCAGGTCTTCCACCAGATTCTTTATCCATCGGGATCAGTCCTAGATTAGATTAATTGGGGGTAGTATAAGCCTTTCAACTTCTCAACACTGCAACAGCGTCCAATAAGGCCATTTATTATTGTCAGCTCCTTTTTGCTGAGTGTGAGGATCTTTTTTGATCTTTTTACAGAGAGTTCAATGACATCCTTGGCATGATTTAGCTTTGGAATTTGTTCCCAATAGCTAGTTATTTTCCAGTGTTCACAGGCTTTTATCTTACATTTGATATAGCCATCTGGTACTCCATAGAATGATTCTGGGCCAATGAATGGAGTATTAACCCCTTCCTTGGCTAGACAATACGCAGTTTCAATGCCCTTAACTCCTTTGTGTCCTGGCACCGAAATTAAGGTAATCTTATTGTGTTTTGCCAGCTGATTCAATATCTGCAGACAGTCCTCAACAAGCTTTGACTTAATAGTGTAAGCACTAAGGGCCTTTAGCGCCGCTTTACTGTCTGATAAAATATAGATTCTGCCACCATGAATGCCTTTATTGACATTTACAGTGGCGCATGTTTCTATAGCATGTACTTCAGCTTGAAATATAGTGGGTTCATTACCAAGAGCTTTTGCTAGGGCAAAGTTGGACCCATAAACTCCTATATTGGTTCTCCCATCCATTTTTGAGCCATCTATATATCATATAGGTGATTCACTACCAAAGTTAGGGCCATGTTCATTCCAGGTTGGGTTTAGGTGTCATCCAGTACCAAAATGTAATGAGATTCTCCTCTTTGATTTCACAGAGAATTTTCATATGACCAGTTAGGTCACCTGATTTAAATGCCATATTTCTTCGCAGCCTGAGGTCACTAGCTAAGGCAATTTTTCTCACCTCAATATGAAGAGGTGTTATGCCTATAAGGGCCTACATAGCTGCTGTAGCACAGGTGCCTATAGCTCCAGTTATACTTAAACAAGTTAGCCTTTGAACTTCCTGCAGACAGGCTATAGTTGTTTTAGGTCACCAAACCAAAGATGCATAGGTGACCATGGGTCTCTCAATAGTAATATATAACCAATGGATCATATAAGGATTAAGACCCTATGTTTTGCGAAAGAGCTTTACTAGAGACACTTTTTAACTCAGGATTCAAAGTCTCACTGCTAGGGATCGGTCCTATATCTCGGTCCCCCAGCTGCTATCTCCTAAAGTTCTCTTCATCCCTACCGACTGCAAGTTGCACCATGACCAGGTGTAAAGCTACAACACTCCTTCGCTTCGACCTTGATACATTGGTTGCAGTTTTCCTGGAACAGTCTTTGCGAAAGGGCGTCTGCATTAGAATGACATCTTCCTGCCTGTTACTCCAAAGTACTGCTGCTGCAATCCAGTGGGACATCTGCCCTTCCAAATTGCAAAAACCCAACAGCAAAGTCAGGGCGGAATGGTCCATTTGGAGATGAAACTCCTGCTTATAAAGGTACTTGTAGAACTGCTTCAGGCTTTCTGCAACCGCCAGTAGCTCTCATCGTGTCATGCAGTAGTTTTGCTCGGCCTTGGACAGAGTTCTACTGAAATAGGCCGATGCTCTCTATTCCCTCCTGCTCTTGTGACAGGATATCCATAATACCAGTCTCGATAGCATCCATGTCCACAATGAACCTCTTATGATGGTGGGGTATTCTACTATCGAGGTCATGCACAGGGCATTTCTGAGGATCTGAAAAGCTGTCTCCACTTGATTGGACCATTGGAGGGTTCGTCATTCCTCTGTCAGTTGTGTCAGCGGTTTGGTGATGTTTGCATACCTCGCCTCGAATTTCCAGTATTATGTGCAGAAGCCCATGGACCATTGTAGTTCTTTATTCCTTGGCTTGGGCCACTCCTTTACAGCATGAAGCTTCTGGGAGTCTGCAGCTAATTCATCAGGGCTTATGATGTGTCCAGTAGCGCACTTTGTTTATAAACAGCTGACATTTCTTGTGGTTTAGCTAAAGTTTGGTCTGGCGAAGCCTTTCAAACATCTTCCCCAGGTTGGTCAGTTGACCTCTAAATGTCTTGCCTATAAAAATGATGCCGAGATAAACCTTCGTCATTTAGGTTCCTCATCACAGACTGCACGAGTCTCTGGAATGTTGCAGGGTCATTGCAGAATCTGAAAGTCATTACCGTGAACTGCCACAGGCCATGTTCTAGCAGAAAGTGTTGTCTTCTCATCAGAGTGAAGTGCCACTTGCCAGTATCCCAACTTTAGGCTCAAGGTGTAAAACTACTGGGCCTCTGCCAAGGTGTCCACAATGTGGTCAATATGTGCCAGTGCAGAACTCTCCGTCTTGTTGATGTCATTCAACTCCCAATAGTCAGAGCAGAGGTGCAGATCTTCATCCTTTTTCACTAGTACTACCGACGAAGAGCACAGGCTCTTGGATTCTTGTATTATGCTTCTGGTCTTCATGTCTGCTAGCTGGTTGTCTATTTCCTTCTGCTTTGCTAGCGGGACGCAGCATGGTGTTACCTGATTAGCCAAGCATCGCATCACTATCGATATGGCCATAATCATCTTCCAATAGGCTGAAGGTCCTCTTCCTGGACAAGGTTGTACAGACAACTGTCCAATTTCTTGGTGTTTGGTCGGCCCTCAGTGTCTTACGATGCAGGCATAATACAAGTGACCAGCTCGCAATTCCCCAGGACAGTCCCGAAGCAGCTCCTGGTCTCGGTGGGTGGCATTAGGGACCCTCAACAGGACAGTCTCCCGAACAGGAAGCAGCGCACTTGTGACAAATCCCATCTCGGTGAGGTCCTGTGTCCAGAATCATGTCCTTCATTAGGAGCTTTTCTGCCCACACCATCACTACTCTTGTTTCATCTGGAACCACATCTTGCTCTGCAGGTAAGAGCCTCACTGACTGCAACCTCTCCTCTGGATGTTCAGCAGGATCTTAGCCCGGGTGCAATAAGAGATGCCCGATGTCCATCTTGGCATTGAAGAACCAAAGGGCATCCAGGCCTAGGATGACTTCCTAGGATGATTGCAGCAATGAAAACCCACAATTGTATCCTGCTCCTGCCAAGGGCAACTAACTAGGATAAGTTTTCTCTGTTATGGGCAGGGTTTTATCCGAGGCTATTGTTAGCTTGTAGCGCCAGACCAGCATCCTCTTTGGTAGTCCCAACACTACTTTAAGCTTGGCAATAGTGTTTACCGGGACCTTGCAGGGATGGTCCCGAATCCATCCATGCGCTAACAGACCATCACTGTTGTTTCCAGCCATTTGTTCAACGTGAAGCCAGTAGAAAGTGATGATGGCACCAATGTGCCCTTCTTCTCACCAGCCCTTACTAGTTTTCTTGATCCCCAGCTGTTGTGCATCTACAGTTCACTTTTAGATGTCCAGGCTCTTCGCAACTAGTTCTACAACAGTTAAAGCTGTTGGGATGGGTGCTGGCTAACATAATTCGCCAAGAGAAGCTGCTGTTTCAGTTCCCTGCTGATAAATGCATGGGCTGCCTCTCCGAATATAAAAGTCTGGTGGTAAGTGCTCTAGCCAGTCTACCCCTCCATGGCAAATTCTTGTAAGGTATCTTTTGGTTGTTGCATTCTTGCCTTCACCTGGAACTGGTAAGCAGAGAGTGATGTTCTCCATAGCGCCCCTTCCAACAGTTTGTCATCGGCTGATCCTCTGGCAGGGAGGGTACGATGGGTTTCAGCTGCTTGACCCTGCAGCGTAGCCAAAAGCTGTATCATCATCTCCGATGGCGTCCATACAGTTGAATATCAGTGGTGAAACTGCCTCTTAAATACCACCCATGATCAAGTGCTATGAATTTCAGAGGCTTCACTGTTTTTGTGTAAGCCGGTCTTGTAATAGTAGGATCCTCTACAACTTTGGCATGGACCTTTGTTTCTGGTTCACATTACATCCCCTCCACTGCGACATCCATCATTTTCTTGTTTTCTTTCACTGGTCTGTTTTTTCTTGCTGAACTACATGCTCTTCCACCACATTGAATTTATTTTCCATGAGATTTAATTTCTCCTAACTCCTTCACAATGTCTTCTTTGGAGTCTTTCATTGTAGCATTTGTCTCAGAGTATGTAGTGTCAGTGTCAAGTCATCCTCTGTGGTGTAGTGGTTACCATGCTAGTCTCTAGTTCCCGAGGTCACGGGTTCAAATCTGGCGGATGGCGATGGATTTTTTCGGGCGTAAAAATCCTAAGCATGGTTTCCTTCGGAAGGGAAGTAAAGCCAGTGGTCCCGTGTACCTCAAGCCTGATAAAGAGGCCTCTGAGCAAAATTACCAGTCTTTCACATCCAATATACAATGGGATGCTAAGCACCACAGCAGTTAAAGAACGTCCATAAATAAAAAAAAACAAAAAAAACTGCTCTTCCCCATTCTGTAACTCGCTGTCTTCGTTTCACTTCCCATCTTATGTCTTTCAAATTTCATTTCCATCCCCATCCCCACCATTCCAGATATCAATTAATAATTGTTGAAGTATTTCCCCCATCGAGGCTCTTAAATTCCAATTCTAGCACCAGTGTGAGTTAGTTTTCACTATCACTTCTCTTTTCTTTGCACATAGTGGTGTAATGAATCGTGTGTGCAGTCTCTTCTTTCCCTTCACTCACTGGAGTGGTGAATGCAGGACTTCTCTTGTGGTGGCTTGCTATTGTCGAACACATACTTCACTCAGAGAACTCACTGAGTAGCACATCAGCTCAACAACTAACCTCCTGCCTTGCTGATTATGCTTCAGTAATTATATACCTTTCTATGCTGCCAAGGGGGAGGGAGGTAACTCTTGAAATTATGCCATTGTTCCAGATTAATCTTCCAAGTAATTCAGGAGCAGCCCCTCTCTGTCTACAACCAATCTTGTTTTGACTAGTGCTGATGGATATATCACCCTTTCCATGTGGAGGAAGCTCTTAACTTCGTCGCAATATGTTAAGTGTATAATAGAATCTCAGAAATAGAATGCTCAACTTCATCTCATATTTTCAAACTTTTCCTCCATTTGGTTATAAACTATTTACTACCCTTATATCACGGCATACTATTGAGGTCATATAGCTGAATAAATGGGTAGTTAAAGAGAAATTCATTTCCTTTGTTATCTGGTTTCATTCCTAGAAAATTGTCAACTTGCCCAGTGAGGAATTTTGTATGTTTGTTAACATTTCCCCAAATGAATTTCCCATTCAGTTATAATATTTTGCAAACCAGTTAATATTGCACTTTATTGTATGCAGGTTTATGAACCATTCATGTCAGCCCAATTGTGAAACACAGAAGTGGACAGTAAATGGAGACACAAGAGTGGGTCTGTTTGCTTTGCAAGATATCCATGCAAATTCAGAGCTGACCTTCAATTATAATTGGGAGTGTGTAGGAACAGATCGAAAACGTTGTATATGTGGAGCACCAAATTGTAGCGGCTTTATTGGAGTAAAAGCATCAAAGGTAAAATATTCTTTTAAAATATGTTTTTAAAGAAATGCTTAATATCACACTGAGCAGTTATTTATTTACTTATTTGGTTTCTTTCATGAATGTATAAAAAGAGTCTTTATGTCTAGTTCATTAAAATGTTCCATGTAGAAATTAAAAAGAAATATGGGTACCTCATTGAGGAACATTGCATATATATTTTTTTTTTCTTTGGAATTTTTAAAGCAGGTAGAAGATGATAAGAAGTGTCGACCAGAACAACAGAATTCAGTAAAGAAACGGAAGAAACGGCATACTGGCTCGCAAAGAATGAGAGAGAATTTGTGTTTTATCTGTGCTGAGGGAGGGAAACTGCTGTTATGTGATAACAAAACATGCCCCAAAGGTTATCATCTTCATTGCCTGGAGCTTAAACAGCATCCACAAGGTAAAATAATGATGGTCCATTAGACATTTATTAAATTAAAAATTAAATGGATTAAAGACATGAGATGCATTTTTAATGAGTGAAATGAGCATTAGTTTAAGGAAAAAGAAACAACCACAATCTTGAGCTAGTTAGTAAAATGAGCATTTTTCAGACTCCATTACATCCATCAACAAAGAGTTCTTTTTATTTTTAACTGCTTGTCTGAATTATGATTGGAAGTATTAGCTTTTGTTCTGCATTTTTCAGGTGTAAAAATTCCCTTCTTGGTTTGAAGCACATAGTATCTTTTTTCCTTCTCTTTTCTTAAGGCCATATTATATATTGCAAAATTAACTTCGCTTGTCTTTATGAACTGAACTCGGAAATTGTTACTTTCAGGAATAACATTTCAGTCATACAGTTACAAACCATGCTAAGTCCAAGGGACTTTTTTTTTTTTTTCCAGGAATGAGGAAAAACTGTCAATCCTCTCCTATAAGAGATATTAGTTGCTCAAAATTTTATATGAATTCTCTATTAAATCAATGCATTTTGAAGGGGTTATGTGAAATCCTAGGGCAAGATGTATTCTTTAAAATAATAATAATAATAATGTGTTGGACATATAGGATTTTGGAACAATAACAATGGCAAATGTGAATGTTTTCATAAAGATAAACTAGGAATTTCCGTTGTATGTAATTAAAGAGGGTTTTGCAGTATTTTGTTTTACTGTTTACAATAGAGCATATTTAACAATATAATGTACAAACTCAACTCAGTTCTGAACAGTAGGAAATGTATAACCTTTTTGGAATCTACATTGTTTCATTATAAAACCAAATTACAATAGCTAGAACACTAAACACTCATTTTGGCAAAGCTTTAGGATGCATGCGCTTTAATCTTGAGCAATTAAATCTTCCTCATGACCAGAAACATCCCCAAGGTCGGAATATTCTTCCCTTTCCGCCTCATCTCTACATGTTCCTTGTTATTTCTACTGCTGCTGCTGAGAGATTAGATCTGTGCAGAATTTTAGGTGTTCTAGTGTAACACTAGCATGCTCTTCAGAGATCTCTGGATTTGACGGAGTTCGTAACTGCATGTGTTCAAAGCTACAGGATACATGTTGAACATAACATATTTTGTTATGGTGTGAATAAAGTAAGTTTTGTTTCAGGATGGTTGATGGACTTGGTGGCTTTTGGAAAAGTACCCATACTTCAAACCTCTTTTCAATGGTAAATATTGGCTTTCGTAACAGTGCAGAATTGTTAAAATGTTCAGTTTAATGTCCACAACAAGATGGCCACAAAATCTCGATTTTTTAAATTTTGTGGACATAGCATGTTTTGTAACTGGACGGCAGATTTGGATTACATTTATGAGCTTTAAAGTTTCTTTTAAAAGTGATGCTTCTCAGTGATAATAGATTGCATTCATTACATGCATTGAAACTGATTGAGTTGATAACATTGGCATCCCTACAATCTCCTGCCTTGTTGAGGCTTCCTTCATAGGCCACATATGTTTCTACTGACAAGCCTCACTACCTACTTCAGTAAAATGGTTTTCTGTTCCCAAAACGCACTTCAAAGGCTAAAACGTAAGCTTGACATGCATAGCAGTGTGCTCATAGTGTTTTGTTATAATAAATACTTTCAATTGACCCACATAAACAGAAATAAAATTCAGTGTACTTACTTTAATGATTAGTGTCTTGGGCACTCTGTTTCAGTCACAGTTCTTATTATGACTCTGCATCTCTTTGTAATGAGCCATTAACCATGCAATATGTTTTAATCCAGTTCCAGTTTTAGCTCAGTTACATGTGCCTTTGTGTTTGCTAGCAACCATGTCCCAGGTGCTGGTTGATGCTGCTTGTGTTGTAGTAGAGAGTGTCCTATGCTTTATTCATTGTAGCAGTATGAGCTGCCACATATAATCTGTATGTCTTACTTTTTAATTTTGTTGGCATGGCATCTCTACTGGTGCTTCTCTCTTTTCTGTGTGTCTTTAAGTGTTTGATACTTCACCTGTTCTTTTAACTGCATGTTCTGCAGTTACTGACACATTTTTTAGCAAGAGTTTTATATTTTGTTGTTTTAGAGCAGAGTGCTAGCACTTGATCTTTTTACTTTAGGGTTTCAAAAAATTGGATTCTACCATCTCCAAATTGTCCATTATACAATAAGGAAAAAGACATGAATATGGAACATTTATTAATCTGTGAGCAACTTGAATCATATCCAGACTTGACCTCAAAATATTGGGAAGCAAGAAGGAGAATAGCTTTGTTGCTAAACCCTAAGCATTACATACATATATTTTTATGGTTTTGATAGAGCAGTAATTACCTCAGAAGTTGTGGGCCCTAAAAGACCCTTTACCACCACCACCACTGCCACCACCACCACCACCACCACCACCACCACCACCACCACCACCACCACCACCACCACCACCACCACCACCACCACCACCACCGAAAAAGGGTCAAGTCTGGATATGATTCAACATGTGGGCGAACACATTAAGTACCAGGACACCAAAATTCTTTCATCCATGACACATTACCATGCCCAACTACAGCGTGAAGCCATTGAAATAAATAACCATCCTAACAATTTTAATAAGAAAGGGGAGGCTCTATAGCTCAACAATAACTGGCATCCAGGCATTCAAGCAAGAAACATCATATAACATGAGAAAACAAAGCGAGCCAATCAGAAGGGAACAACACTTTTGAGGCAGCTGGACCCCTCCCACCAGCCGACTGGCACCTGGACCAATCAGTGGAGAACCCTCTTAGTATAAATACAGCAGCACAAACTGTCGGCATTTCAGAAGCAGCGCAACCTTCTCCTAGAAGACTTCGACAGCGCCACTGAAGATGTCTACCGTAGTTGTAGACGAAACGTCTGGAACATCTATCTCCAGCAGACCATAGCAAAACAGCCCGGAAATAACTTCCAGTTATAGAGAAGGAAATATATATAACAAAAATATCTGCTTTAGTCAACAATGGAAAAGTTTTACTATTTCAGTAACACTAAAGATCAACCGGAAGCCATAACATGAAGCTGCAGCATTATAGAGTAAAATACAAAACTAAAAAAGAAGGAAAGAGGGGAAAAAAGTGAAAACTGGACATTGAGTCTGTTCTCAGAAGCCACTCAAGCCTGACCATCCTGAAGTACACAAAAACTGGACATTGATAGTTTTATCTCGGAAGCAACTCAAGCCTGACTGTTCTTCTGAGGTACACAAAAACTGGTCATTAGTTTGTTCTCAGAAGCGACTTGAGCCTGACCATTCCTATAAAGTACCAAGCATTTTCGATAATTTAACGTGTCCAGATTATAATATGCCCTTTCAGCTGTAATATCATTATTAAATTTAGTTCTTTTTTTATGGATATTAGAGAGAGAGAGAGAGATGGATGGATGGGTGGGTGGGTGGATGGATGGTTCACCGATTGGAAATTTGTTACAATCTCATGGCTTCGTCAAGTACAGTAGATTAATCTATTTCTACAAATAATTACATCACAAATATAAACAATTCAGTAGGTTACTATATACATAAAAAGATAGTTAAACATTGCTTTAAGGATCCTATTTACATTGTGTGTGTATACCTTGTAGCTAAAGAACTCAAAAAAGTCTTGTATATTATAAAAGCAGTTATCAATTAAAAACCTCGTAACCTGCTTTCTGAACCTAGGTGGATGTTTGTCATTAATTTTTGTTGTAATTAAATTATACATCAGGATTCCTGTATGTAATATAGAGTTAACCTTTTTTGTCATTCTGGCAGCTTGTAAGTGAATGTTATTCCTGCTTCTAGTGGAATGCTCATGTATGGTGCTGTTTGAGTAGAAGTAATGAATGTTATTTATAAAGCAAACTGTTTCTAAGATGTACAAACAGGACAGGGTGAGTATATTGTTTTGTTTGAAATGTGTTCTACAGTGTTCAGTTGTCTTTAAATTAAACATGTTTTTAATGATTTTCTTTTGTATTATGAATAGTTTATTTACATTAGTAGAATTTCCCCATAAGATTATGCCATAGGCAAGCACTGACTGCACATATGAGAAATATATAACTTTTATTGTATGAGGATTACAGATATGTTTTAGCACTGAGATGATGTAGTGTGCTCTATTAATTTTTGATGTAATGCACTGTATGTGTGGTTTCCAGTTCAAGAATTTATCAATAATTACTCCTAAGAATTTTGTGTCCGATACGTGTTGAATTATTTTACTGTTATAGGTAATAACTGGTTCAGTATTTACATTCCCTCTATTGGATACTGCAAAGCTCATGCAAAGAGATTTATTGCTGTTTAATGTAAGTTTGTTTATGGACAGCCATTGCCCCAAATTTATCATAACGTTATCAGCCTGCTGTTGCAATTCTGTGCAATTATCTCCCCTCAGTATACAGCTGGTATCATCAGCATACAGGATAGTTTCTCCATGAGGTATTTTAAGTGGTAAATCATTTATGTACCCTAAAAACAGAAGAGGTCCAAGAGTAGAGCCCTGAGGAACCCCACCTTTTACAGTTAATGAAGTGGAGCTAACATACTGGCCACTGGTATCGTTTCTTATGACTGTAACTTGCTTTCGATTGGTGAGATATGACTTGAACCATGTATGGGCTAACCCTCATATACCATATGCCTCCAATTTGGATAGCAAAATAGTGTGGTCTACTAGGTCAAATGCCTTACTTAGATCCATGAATAAGCCGAGTGTGTATTTGCCGGCATCGACTCCTCCGAGCATTTATTTAAGGAAGGAATAGAGAGCATTAGATATGTTCTTGTTTTTTCTGAAGCCATTTTGATGGTCACTGAACACAAGTTTTTCCAGAAAAACTACAATTCGATTAAACATCACAGTTTCCAGTATTTTTGAGAATCCAGATTGCAAGGAGATTGGCCTATAGTTGTCAACATTTTGTGGGTTATCCGACTTTAGTATAGGGACTATTCTAGTTGATTTCAATTTATCAGGAAAAATCCCTGAGCATATTGAGGTATTACATATATCCAGTAGGGGATCAGCAATACAGTTCATGGAGTTTTTAATTATATATTCAGGTACTTCATCAGGACCAGCCGAGAAGCAATTTCTTTTGGATTTAATAATTTTGATTATTTCATTGCGAGTCACTGGTTTGAGAAATATGCTTTTTTCATTTCTTTTCAGTTTAAGGTGTCTGTAGGTGCCAGTTTGTGGCAAAGTGATTCAGTCCATAACAGTGTTGAAATGATTGTTGAAAATATTAGCGATATCAGCTGGATTCTCAACTATTGCATTATTTACTGTTAAAGATATGTTATTACCGGTGTCAGGCTTGGAACTACCAGTTTTGCTCTTTATTATATTCCAGATTGTCTTATTTTTATTTGAGGAGTTTACGAATACTTGCATCAAAGTAATGTTTCTTATAACTTTCCTCATGTACCATTTGTGTGTTTTATACATTAAATTGTTGGTTATCACTTCTGCAAATGTGGACTAGTATTCAAGATAGCATTCCTCTCCAAATGATACAGAATGTTGCAGATTGTTCTTAACCAGCAATTAATAAACACAAAGATTTTGTAATAGACACATGTTGTCTAACTAGCAGAGGATAGTTATCCAACAGCAGGTTATAGAGGAGAGTCTTCCTTCATTTCTGGCATTGAAGAATCCATGTTTTCTCAGACACAAAGTCTTATTCCTCCTTTGGTGCCGTTTGTGGGTTTTTCATTGCATTTTGCCTCAAGTTTTTAGAAGGAGTATTCCTAACTTCAAGCAGGATATTGCTTTTTTCTAACTTTTCAGATTAGGTTGTTAAAATCTGCTGACTGATAATGGTCTGAACATATTTCGTTACTCTTGTATAGATATTCTATACCTTGAGTTTTAAAGGTCTGGTGTTGTTTACAATGTTTACCCATATGGTACATCTAAAAGACAACAAGAGAATGAGCAAGTTTACTGGTTAAGCAGTATGAATTCTTTGCACCATTTAATAACAGTATAATGTATTAATCAATTTTTAATATATCTTGCACAATTCTCCCACTTAATGAAAATAACTCCTCCCGGTTTTCTCCAAATAAGTCAAAACTAAGCCTTCCCCTACCTGGAAATGGTATGTTATACAAGGGGTGTTGTAAAAGTTTTCTGTCTGACCAAGAAAACACAAGTTGTTAGTACCCCCCACCCCTGCTTCCAATATAGCCACTTTGTATATCAGTATATTTAGTCCAATGAGTTTCCAACATTTTAATACTCTCAGTAAAATAAAATTTTTCCAAGTGTGCAACATAGAGTCTGTCTCAGCTTCAACCTATCATTTGATTTGAATCTTCACCAGCTAGCCATTTCTACAGGTTTGGCAACAAAAAGTAATTGCTATGAGCCTAATCTGTCAATTATGGTGAATGTGGGAGCACTTGGAAGCAAAGTTTGTGAAGTTTTGCAACAAGCCCAGATAACTGTGAAGGTGCAGTGTTGTAATGAAAGAGAACTTTCTTTTTCACAAGGTGTGGAGGTTTGGTCTGAATAACATCCTTCATTTTGTCCAGTAGTGAAGCTTAATACTCCCCAGTAATGGTTGTGCCCTTCAGGAGGTAGTCTATGAGCACCACACTATGAGAATCCCAGAAAACCGTAAGCGTGACTTTCCCTGCAGATGGAACAATTTTTGCTTCTTTGGCTTAAGTTTAAGGGCATTCAACTACTAGGTCATTAGCATGCTTCTTTGGTGTTGTTTCATCTACTGCCACCACTGTTTGGACTAGTCCATCTCTTGCAAGTAGTGATGAATCTATGTTTCATCTACTGTTATGAAATGTTGGAGAAACTCGCTGGAATTGCATTTGAAGAAGACTAAACACTGGAGAAATGTTCATTCAAATGTGTGTTTTTATCCATTGTTAAATGCTGCACTCATTGAGTGGAAAATTTTCTTATACCCATAACTCGGTGTAAAATGTAGTAAACACTTTGCTATGTCAGCAACTCGTACACCTTCAATTGGTAACCACCAAGTATGGCAATGTGAATTTTTGTCACAGTTGTCAGTTGTAGTGTGTTTGGGAAGCCCTGAGTACTCACCATCTTGAATGAATGTATGACCATACTTAAATTTAGCAGCCCACTTTTTACTTTTTAACCATCAAAATGGAAGGAAACAGTCGTTTAAACATTAAATCTAGCTCCTTAACGAAGGGCTTTATCACAGCTATGTTTCAGTTTTATCCACTTTGTAGAAAATGCTAACACTAGTTTTGTTTACTTGAATGTTGAAACAAATTACTACACTTACACATTTGAAAATTTACAGTGTGCCATCTAAAGGATATAGTCAACACCTATCATAGTAATTTGGCCATCTTCAATCTCTGAGTAGGCCAAGAACTTCCTGAATGCCCCTCATATGTATATATTTGGAAGCTAAACAAGGATGACCTTTCTTGGATCAGCAGTGGAGAAGTACATAACATAAGTGCTTTGTAAATACATAATTATTAACCATAAAATATTACACCATTAGCAATATAAAATATAAATTTTGATATGAGCTGTAATTATCGCTGAATAAATATTATTAACATTAAGTCATATTGAATGCAAAACAAAATATATGTTTGTTCCAAATTATCTTGAACTGAGACAAACTTATATTGCACAATAGTTGGTATGCGAAAGAGATTCTTCTTGTAATATAGGGTGATTGATTTCCAAAGTCAAAATATGGGACACAAATTAGAAGGCACAACTTGACATTTTGTTTAAACATTTGTTATTACTACATATATCTGTATACCAGATTTATTTTAGGTAGTATTCTGTTAAAATAAGTAGCTTATGATATAAGAGCCTAAATACTTGGTTTATGCTACAGCTGGATCACCAAAACATTCAAACTGAAAGGAGCATCAAAATACATTTAACCATTTAATGACAATCATAAAACTAACAACATATGTTCCCTTACATTACCTACTATTCGAGTAAATGTTTTGTTATCACATGTAAACATAATATTTCATTTTTGGTATAAGGAGGTCTAAAACTGGAGTAGATAATCAATGCTTATTTTCAATTATTTACATAGTATGTTTACTTTCATCAATTGGCTTTGAGGTTTCCCTGTTGGTAGTTTCTGAAATCTTCCTTTTGTTATATTTTGCAGAAGGATGTATATCATTCAGAAGTTTGACATTTTCCAAAAAAATTTTAATAAAATCGACACATGAAGTATGCTGAAAATGAAAATTATAGTTATATCCTTAATAGTTTCCACTTTGAACCTATTCTTTTTATCAGACCACAAAGCATTTGTGATAGATGACACTCTTTCAGCAGCAGCAGCAGCATTAGAGCCAACATAAATGCAGTAATGAGGTGCAAATTTTTGCAGCGGATATCTTTGGATGCAAGGAAATTGAAAACAACAGACCACATTTTATCAACACATCTTACATTTCTTAGTTCATGGTTTTTCATTCCATATGCAGCTTTAACATAGCTTCTGCACAAAGTACATCTTCACATATTTCTTTCAGAATATTTTATCAAGTTCTGCCAGCATAATCATTATGCCTATTCCTACTACCCCACACACTGAGGAAGCAGCAACATTTTGTGAATCCTGGTTTCATTCCTATTAGCATATCTATGACCTTTATATCATTACAAATCTGCCAACCATGGTTTAGATAGTTCAAACACTTAATTATTGTGCCCATACTGTCATGTTTCTTTCATATTAGCAGAGTAGGCTACTGGAACTGATGGATATAAATTCCTGTTATGCAAAAGCACCACTTTCAAAGAGCCTATGAAGAGACACTATTCTTGAGGATTGTGATCTCTTCGCAATACACTCATTAGTCCATTACTATCATCACAGTAAATTAATTGTTCATTAGGTGTAAAATGACCTTGGATGGTATTCTGTTTTCTGTAAGATGTTATTTTTGTACCAGGCTGTAAATGGTTCCATTCATGAAGTCGAGATGATAGAATCACAACTTGTGTTTTAGTTTAATCACAAATCTTACACAAGATCATTTAATTCAGGTTGTGATATCAAACAAGGTTCCAAGATGCAGTGAAATCAGGATCAGAGGGGGATGATGCATGACCAGAAGAGGTACCAGGGACAGGATATGTTGTTAATTCCTCCAAAGTCCATTTTTCAATTGGTTTTGAAATTGGTCAAGAATAACTATGATTGTGTGGGTGATTACAAATTGGTATACTTAATTGCTTGCTTACTTTTTGAGGTAAAGCCAAATATATTGACGATACAGAAATAGTAATCACTAGTGTGGTCCAAAGGTTCCCTTCACAGTATCAGAATGCCAAATGGCATACATAAGTGCATACCTTTAAACCAATCTGATATGAAGTTCTTTGACAATTTGTACAGCAGGAGTTTGGTGCCCAATATTTATCTTTGTCTCCAAATGTATTATAATTCCCAAAATATAAATTGTAAGGCTTCACAAGTAGAGGAGTGAGATTTTATACTATACTCTCCACATATACAACCGAATAAATTATTAGAATTCTTACAGTAACAAGACATTACAATGTTATATAAATATCGAACCTTATGTAGAAAGATAACAGATGGCAGGTTGGAATTAATTGTTCTTTCACACAAGCCGTGTATTGGGCAGGGTTGGAAAGGTAGAATCAGAAGATTGAAAAATTCAATGCCATAGCCGGGATTTGAACCACGGATCTCCCAGTCTCCTTCCGGTTGCTCTAACCACTGAGCTACCATGGCAACATGCCGACACGACATTAAATTCTCCAGCTGATTCACATTTTTCCCGGTAAACCACAAATTGTATTGAGATGTCATACCCCAATGGCGACTTACATTCATTGTAAGTACTTTTAAGTCCCGGGCTTTATAGTTGCAACCACTATTAGGTCAATTAATGGAATTTGCATAGTTGGGTCTTCATTGAAAAAGTTAATAAAAGTAACCTCTGTGAATCAGGAACCTAAGTTTATTATAATAATAATAATAATAATAATAATAATAATAATAATAAATTAACCCTAAGCTAACCTCCCGTAAATCAGAAACGTAAAAAACTAATAAACCTAAAATAAAAAGTAATTAGGAATGCACGTTGCGAGTGTTGGCGGTATCACACTGGCTTTGAAGACCAACGCAATGCAGGTTATCGCACGTTTTGTTTTACACTCATATTGTTTAAATGGATTTTCTTTATTTCTACCAACAAACATTTATCTCTTTTGCTGATGTTTCTCCCCTTTTCCTATCGCACATAACCTTATTCATGATTGCATCAAGTAAATCACGCAAACAAAACAATACCTTCGGGAGTAATGAGCTCTTACTTCTGTAGTCGTAACTAAAAAAGTAAATTGTGATTGAGCTCTCCGTTACTTTTGGAGTAAATTGCTCCCATAGTAACCTACTTCCATAGTGGGGACTTCTTTAGTAAATGTTACTTCCGAAGCAATTTACTCCAACATGGTGCATGCCACCCATAGTGTATGATATCTACATGTGAAGCCATTTTCACAATTATAGTCAATGATAAATAGTATGCAGGTGGATGCCATTCCCCATTTGTTTTCAGAGGGAATGTCATCCCCTTTGTTATGGGCGGGTGTACTGCTGCGTGTATACATGTGTGAAATATCACCTTCATGATGATGACCTGGTTGAAGTTCCCAGAACTTCTCTGCTTCAGCTGTCAGTCATTAGCTGTGGATAAATTCCTATTCCTAGCTATCTGTATCTCAGGGTATTGTGGGTGAAGATGATTAATAAGCTGAATTCCTTTTAACGATTTGATTTATTCTAACATAGATTATCGAAGTGGCTAGCAACTGTTCCCCCTTGAATAATGATAAAGTAATCTATAAGCTGTATTATACTTCTTCCCAGTACTTTGAATGTTGCAGTGGGTTTAGCTATCTATCTAATTTAAATTCATTTATATTTTATTTAAAATTAATTTTTATTGCTTTTTTATATATATGGGTTCGTGGAACTTTACTTATTTAAACCCTTAAAATAAAATTTTAAAATCTAAATAAAAGAATAAACACACTATCTCCCCCACCCACATGCACATGCGTTACAGCACCTGTCACCAATTAGCTCACATGAGAGAATATGCAAGAAAGAATGTTGAAATCCTGGACGCACCTTCCTTTTATACCTCATTGCTATGACACTAACTTTTGCGCCCTTTTACATAATCTTTATTTCAATTGATTTACTTGGCATGCTATGAGAAAGAAATTGTTCATTTTTAGGAATCAACCCTTTATCTGACTCCTTTGGTAAAACCCACTATCACTGTGTCACTCACAATTCTTATTTCTCTTTCTATCATTTGACTCTTTTTCCAACTCCCTTGACTTTCCAGGAATTGTACTCCTATCTCCATCCTTGTTTCTCCTTGGACCTCTCTCTCATCTCGACAGTATTTTGCCTAATCCTGTGTTCATTAGAATATGTATGTTGGTGGATTTTAAACCCTGCTGCTAGCTTGCTTCTTAGCTAATTACAATGTTTCTTACATCTATCTACATTTTATGGTACAAGTTATCTTACAGTGTTATATTATTACATATTCCTATTCTGATTATTGATTAATGATTCTCCATTATTTACATTAGTTCCCCTATCAGGTATATGTTCCCCCTACACCTTTCTCATTTCAATCACACAATTGTTTTCTTGCATCTTCTAGCATCTTCCTTAATTACGTGCCTCACATATGACAAAAGGAAAGAAACAAATCAATTCTTGAAGAAGTTGTTGTTTTGTAATTTTTATTTAACTTGAAGATCGTTATTTAGCTCCACGCTTGGGAAGCCAACTTGAAGTTTGTTTACGTATGAGTTTTACGTAATTGAGAAAGTGTTTGTTTTTCTGCCCCATGCATGGGAGCCAACTTGAAGTTATGTGTTTTGTTACGTAATTGTATTAGACTTGATGAAGGTTATTTGCTTATGTAATTGTATCTTACATAATATTTAGTTGCTTGATGAAGTTTGCATTTAAGGAGTTCATAGAACATGCTTTGGGCGTCAGTTTGAATTTGTTGATTACGTAATAGTTACTATTATTATGCAATATGCTGCTACGTATGAGAAGCTGATTTCAAGATGTGTTTTTGTTATTACACTCCAAGTTTTACACTATAATATTTAACTTTGTTATTAATACTGCTTCTATATATTATTTATGTTTGAATTTGCCTCAGCTGCGTCAGTCTTGTTTGTAGAGTCATGTATATCTTAGTTAGGGTGCGGTGTGACAATGATTGTAGACATCACAGAATTTAACTTTTTAAATTCACTTCTTTTATTAATTCTTGAACATTTTTATAAAGCACTACAGTTTTTAAGAACTGTGAGAATCTTCAATACTTTCACTTAGCGCGTATACATATTTTACGATTTACACGTAGAGAACACATCTTCCATCTGTTCACTACCAAGGCTTGCCAGCAATTGAGTAACTTTCAACGGTTAAAACTCTTAAGCTTCGGTATTTCAAGTCTCTGATTGGCTAATTCTAGTCCAATAGAATATCTGCATTTTACTTAAACTTTTTCCTTGCTATTGATTGGCTAATTTTTAAACTAACTGAATTTACCTTACCGTTGCTTTAATCATGACTAGTAATATTTCAAACTCTTAAACTCATTATTGCCAAAAGGTTACCTCATTGTTAGCAACTCAAAACTTATTATTCTCACAGCTCTTGCATTATTGAAGTATATAATGTATTCACATAACATTAATAAAACATGTTTACAATAAAAATAAGCATTTGCAATGACTGTTACATACAATTCAAATAATTATTACATACTTATTGTTTCAAGGCAGGCTGTTATTGAATTTACTTATTGTAAAATACAATTGAAATTATTTAGGTATTAAAATACTGCCTCATTGAGAGTTTTAGCTTACTTGACTACATTTGACAATTGTTTGCAAACATTGAATTTTTTTCTCAGATAACTGATACATTTTCTGTCTGTTTCTATTCTTAATTGGTTGCCTATGTGATTGAAAGGCATGTTCCAAGTATATGTTGGTTTGGGGGTATGAGTGCGTCAAAATGTAAAGTGTTTTCACTTTAAGTTTAAAGGAGTTGTAAACAAAACCACGTGACAAAGATCACCTCATTGACTGGTAGGCAAACTAAAACTTTTCCCACTTAGCATGTTCGCTCTTCCTCTACATAAAACAGTTTGGTTCAGATCGTAACATTTTGTGGTTATTCATGTGGAGAGAAATTTAAAAATCTCATTATTGTAACATTAAATTTATGAAACAAAATGTGTTTGTTCAGATTTTGCTATAACTAAATGAACCATTTCAGCAGAGGTTTTAAGAGACTATGGGCAGGCGCTGCAGTTTGCTTCTGGATAAGCCGCCAGTTTACCCTTTGCCATGGGTTGAGTAAATTTACTCTTAGTGTTATGTGTTAGAAGTTTAGGATGTAAGGCAAAATATCGGAATGGCATAAAATGTTTAAAACCTAATGATCCCCAAGCTGCGCAATGTACTGATTCGTGTTCTGACTGAAGCAATTTCTTCTCATGGGCACTTAAGTTCCCATCATCCTCCACGTGGTGCTGCCATGTGCTCGGTGCAGTGCCACATTAAGTTTTGTATACTTCTACTTTAAACTTACAGTGAAAAAGGAATAGGAGGATTGCATTCACATATTTCCTGGTCAAGCAATAGTGTAAGTGGAGCTGGATGTAAGAGGCATATAAGTTGCTGCTATATTATTTTTGGGATGTGTAGGAGTGTTGTGTTTCATGTTGTGTGCAATATTCCCAAGCACAGCTTACAGTGGAATTGATGAAGGAGGAAGAAAATAAAAATATGCAGAGTATGCCAGTTATAGCATTTTTAGAATCTTCCACCTCCAAGCTTATTACTACACACTCATTTTGCTCATGTCTTATCTGCACCCTGTTTGTGTTTTATAAAGTGCCTAAAATCTTCTACATGGTTGATTGTACATTTATTATTTATTTTGAAAGTTATTGCAGATTAATATTTAAAACATTTTGCAAATCACAATGTATGAGTGTATTTTTAGTTGAGTAGGACTCATCTGTGGAAAATCTCTAGGTGGGCCCTCATTTATTTATTTATTTATTTATATTTTTTTTTTTTGGTATATCCAAAAAATTAAATTGAGTTTTATTTATGGATGTCCTTAGCATCCCTTTCTATATTGGGCATGAGAGACCAGTAATTTTGCTCAGAGGCGCCTCTATCAGGCTTGAGGTTCTTAAGCGTGCCGTAAACCTATGACATGCGACCACCAGCTTTACTTCCCTTCCAAAGGAAGCCATGCTAAGGATTTTTATGCCTGAAAAATAATCCCTCATACTCCACAGGGTTTGAACCTGCGGCCTCGGGAACTGGAGGCTAGCATGGTAACCACTACACCACATTGAACTTAAGTCTTTATATTTTTGACAGAATTGTTAATTAGACCACTTTTACGTTGATATTGTAATGAAAAGAAGCTAGAAACAGTGATGTGTATTGAATTTATTTAAAGGTGAGTCGGAATTGTTACACTAACATCACTTAAGTTTACTCACTTAACATGTTTCGGGAAACCGTTGTTCCCATCCTCAGAAGTTAATTCGACTGGCCCGTGTTGTTGGTGTTTCCGTTTATTGGACTGGATCCTGTGGTGGCATCTTGTGGTGGAGAAATGTACTTCCAGAGAGGATTTGGTGGCAGCAAATCAAAATTCATTACATGTGTGTTGTGTTTTAGAATGGTGACCTTCTCCCATGCATCTAATTCGGCTGCAAATTTGGCTGGTTTGACTAATGTAATATTGGGTTTGATGTTGTGATTAGTGATCCAAAAATGGTGTGAAACTGCAGATTTGTCCATTTGTTTGTATTTAATACATCTCATGTGCTTCTTTAGCCTAGTTTCTAGGTTTCTTTTTGTCTTACCTATGTATACTTTATTGCAATCTGAACAATTGATTTTATAGATTCCAGCTTTTTTGTCTTGTGGAATGGGGTCTTTTAACTTGTTACAAAGTAATTTCTCTATGTTAAATTTGTTCTGTGGAGCTAGGCTGATGTTATGTTTCATGAAAATCTTCTTAAATTTGTGAAATGTTCCTGGGTGGTATGTGAATTTCTTGAACTTTAGCTCTTTATCTTGCTGGCTGAGATTTGTTGTGTTTCTGATGTGCATCTGTCGTTTGAATTTTGCAATTTTTTTGTCAATAGTTGCTTTGTTGTACCCATTATGTATTGCTGTGTCTACTATATGCTGGTATTCTAACTGGTATTCTTTTTTATTTAAGGGGGTATATACCAGTCTATGTGTTAGGCTGTTTAGTACTGCATGTTTGTGTGTGGTTGGATTGAAACTTTTATTTTTTATGTAATTAGTAGAGTGTGTTGGCTTCCTGTATATGCCAAAGGTTAGGTTCTTTTGTTCTCTGATGATTTTTAGGTCTAAAAATGGTAGCACACCTTTTTCTATTTCTATGGTGAATTTTATTGATTGGTTCTGTAGGTTTAGTAAGGCTAAGGAGTCTTGTATGAACCTATTAGGGACAACAGCGAAGATGTTGTCAACATATCTGTGCCAAACTTTAAACATGTATGGAAAGGAAGTTGTTATGTGTGTTTCTAAGTAGCTCATAAATAAATCTGCCAAGAAGGGTGAAAGTGGGTTGCCCATGGTTAGACCAGTTGGTTGTTGGAAGGCATGCTACCATTTTTAGACCTAAAAATCATCAGAGAACAAAAGAACCTAACCTTTGGCATATACAGGAAGCCAACACACTCTACTAATTACATAAAAAATAAAAGTTTCAATCCAACCACACACAAACATGCAGTACTAAACAGCCTAACACATAGACTGGTATATACCCCCTTAAATAAAAAACAATACCAGTTAGAATACCAGCATATAGTAGACACAGCAATACATAATGGGTACAACAAAGCAACTATTGACAAAAAAATTGCAAAATTCAAACGACAGATGCACATCAGAAACACAACAAATCTCAGCCAGCAAGATAAAGAGCTAAAGTTCAAGAAATTCACATACCACCCAGGAACATTTCACAAATTTAAGAAGATTTTCATGAAACATAACATCAGCCTAGCTCTACAGAACAAATTTAACATAGAGAAATTACTTTGTAACAAGTTAAAAGACCCCATTCCACAAGACAAAAAAGCTGGAATCTATAAAATCAATTGTTCAGATTGCAATACAGTATACATAGGTAAGACAAAAAGAAACCTAGAAACTAGGCTAAAGGAGCACATGAGATGTATTAAATACAAACAAATGGACAAATCTGCAGTTTCATACCATTTTTGGATCACTAATCACAACATCAAACCCAATATTACATTAGTCAAACCAGCCAAATTTGCAGCCGAATTAGATGCATGGGAGAAGATCACCATTCTAAAACACAACACACATCTAATGAATTTTGATTTGCCGCCACCAAATCCTCTCTGGAAGTACATTTCTCCACCACAGGATCCAGTCCAATAAACGGAAACACCAACAACACGGGCCAGTCGAATTAACTTCTGAGGATGGGAACAACGGTTTCCCGAAACATGTTAAGTGAGTAAACTTAAGTGATGTTAGTGTAACAATTCCGACTCACCTTTAAATAAATATAGACCACTTTTGTTTACAGCTCAATTATTTCTATTCAGTTGTTAATTTTTGAAGCAAGCATGCATATTGAACTTACGTTTCAGTTATTAAGATTAGGTGTGCTTTAGTAATGAGAGAATAAAAAAAAAAGACAGTTTTGAAGAATCCCTAATTACACCAGATGCAGTCCTTATACTTTATTATGTTATGTATTACTCTTGGTTGTGTTACATTACAACTTGGACAAACAATACACTTCACACAAGAAAACTATTTTAATTATTTTGGTCAAAATTAGACCTTTACCCCACAAAAAACAGTTCAAATCGTTACAAAATTATTAAAATAGATTTAAAGATGTTCAGCGAAATCCCTCATGGGGCCATAAAGTAAAGTTTTAAAGCATACATTTATTCCAAAACTATGCAAATGTGAGGTTAGTTCACCTTGGGCTGTATGCCTTTATGTAAAGTCTATGGGTAGTAAAATATTTACATAATGTTACTCATTTTCATTTCTAGGACAAATTTATAAAAGTATTCTTTAATTATTCCTATTTGGACATAGATGAATATCTTTCCTTCCTTCCTTCCTTCCTTCCTTCCTTCCTTCCTGGACATTGTAAGATTTATTTTTCATGCTGCCTTGAATCTGGCCTTGCAAATAGGGAACTTCCCCATCATATGTCACAACTAAGACATGTTTAGAATCCTCACCTTTCTTTATCAGGCTCAATTCATCTTCAGAATAATTTATTATTTTGCTCAATTTCACGAACATGTTATATTGTAACGCCCATTTATGGTGGCTATATGTACCACTATCATTCCTAATAACGAACACTAACAATAACCTTTACGCAGTATATGGCTACATATATTCCTAACAAGGGAATTTATCTAGGGGTGACAAATAATCTTGACTTTTGAAAACAATATTGTTACAAAGCAGTCGAATATACAGCACACACCCCTTAGCAATCAGTTGTTTAGAAAGCACGACGGCCTCCTAGCAACGGCTAATATCACCACTTACTATTGAGGGCTAGCTTTGCCACTTGGCAAGAGATTGCCGTCTGCTGATGCGGAGGATGATTTCCTCCCTCTCCCCTTATGTAAGATGTTTAATGAGGCATGCTTTTTGGTTCTTATAACTACTGCATTATACATTTCATCTGCACTCATGACATTTTCAGCAATGCAGGGAGATATGTCTTTAGGAGACAAAAATCCTTTACAGTTAAGTGAAAGTCTTAATGCGTACAATTTTTAATTATTGTCTTTTCCCCTTTATTTATGCTTTATCTTTTCTTTTGTATTCATAATTTTAGAAATAGCTTAATGTTGATGTAGCTTCAAGCAGCTTTTATGTAAAATGTTTACTAAATTAACTGTTATTACTGCATGTAAAAGCAATATATAATATGATGATTCTGCAGGAAGAGAAAAAGCTCCATTGTTGCACAATTGCTTTAAGAACTGTAATGATCCCATGTTTAGAGATTCGTGCCTTCTTTCATTTTCGTAATCAAGAGAACATATTTTCATAGAATTTCCAGGAATTATTTTATAATGAAACCAATGCAGTATTTTGTTTTAATTCCCTTGTGCTTCAGGGTTGGAAAGTCAGCGAGTTTTGTGTTAACCATTAATGGACTTGGGGGATGCCAACATGTAGCAGTAACATGTCCATCATACATTTCTCAGGTTTTGTGAAAAATGATAGAATAAAATAAAATAAATAGGATCCTTTATAAACATTTGGCATGGATGTAGTGAAGTCTGCTTGAGTTTTAGCAACCAAAGAAGTAGTAAAAGATGAGTCTTTTTCTGAAATGTTCTGTGTTCCATATTCACTTATGGTGTTTTGCTGTACAACTGAGTGTGTGTTTTTCATCAAGTAATTCTCTAAATATTCTTGCCATTTCGCTATATGCAGCTTGGAGACTTGAGCATAATCTGCAAATGTCAAAATTGACCAAAAGGAAAACATTTAAAGTAATGCTCAAATGTATGCAATGCTGATTTTTATAGTTTGGTTGAACAGAACCATTAAAGAAAAGCAATTAAATATTTTTTTTTATATAACTATGGGAAACCTCCTTTCACCATTTTTAGCAGAACTATATATGAGCCATTTTGAATGCCATATTACTAAATTTTTCCCATATCTATTCAAAACCTGGTATAGGTATGTAGATGATATTTTTGCTATTCCAAAAAAAACTTGCAGAAGATGCTTTGAAATTATTGAATTTACAAAAGAGATGTATAAAATTCACAATAGAAAGTGAAGAAAATGGCCAATTACCTTACCTAGACACCAGGATCATCAGAAATAAAGCACACAACAAACTAATGATTGGCATTTACAGCTTGTAGTTACAGTACTACAAGCCACAATCATGCAATTTTAAATAGCATTACAAATAGGTTAGTACATACCCATTGGAGAAAGAGAAATACCAGAAAGAATACCAACACATTAGCCACATAGCCACCATGAATGGATACCAGAAAAAGACAATAGTTAAGAAGATGAAGTTTGAAAGACAGAAATACATCCAACAAAGGACTACTTTACTCAGACAACAAAAACCACAAGCATATAGAAAGTTCACTAATCTTTGGACACATCATAAATTTCAAAGGATTTTCAAGAAATCCAACATCACCCTGACTCCACAGAATAACCACAATATACAGAAACTACTATGCAACATAACAAGACCCTATCCCCAATGATAAATCAGCTGGTATATATCAAATACAGGGTGAGCCAAAAAACTACGAACTGGCTGCGCTGTGTTTTTCCTGTCCGCATCCTCGGCACTCGTTGCCATCTGCCGCTATCAGAAAAGCGCAGATAAAAGCATACAACATTTTTAAAACTACTTTTAAAGGTTTTACTTGCCAACTTTATGAAAGGAAATGCTGAAACTGGCCACCGTCATCCATACATTTCTGGCATCTCTTTAGGAAACTACCCATCACTATCCATGATATATTTCCACAATAATACCTATATTGTAGATTAATCTGCACTACCAAACTATCCATGATGGATAGTTTCCTAAAGAGGTACCAAAAATGTAAGGACGACGACGGTGGCCAGTTTCAGCATTTCTTTTCATAAAGTTGGTAAGTAAAGCCTTTAAAAGTTGTTTTAAAAATGTTGTATGGTTTCATCTGCGCCTTTCTATGATAACGGCAACGAGCGCCGAGTACGCAGACAGGAAACACACTGCGCAGCCAGTTCGTAGTTTTTTGGCTCGCCCTGTAGTTTGTAATGACTGTAACCTGGTATACAAAGGAAGAACCAAAAGAAATCTTGAAATAAGACTTATAGAGCATATGAGATGCATTTACCAAAAACAGATGGATAAATCGGCAATAGCACATCATTTCTGGTCTTCAAACCATTAAATCACTCCAAACATAAAACTCTTAAAACCGATCAACAGCAGCAATGAATTGGACATCTGGGAAAAAATACATATCGTGAAACACAGGAATCACCTAATGAATTTCAAAATACCGCCACCCAACAGCCTTTGGAGGTTCATCAACCCGGCACCAGAAAACACCATTAACCACTCATCCCCCAGACAGTGATCGGCAAAATAAGTTGGAAACAAGCTGACGATGGGAGCAAACCATTTTCCCGAAATGCATCCAAACTAAGAACCTTTTAGTGATGTAGTGTGACAACCTTCAACTTGTTGGTAGTTGGAAGATGCTTTATGTTTATCTGCCCCACGTATGGGAGCCAATTTGAAGAAGAATGAGTATTAGTTGGTTTTTTATTAGATTACGTAATAAAAAAAATATGTGAACTTGAAAATGATTTGCTGCTGTTGTTGCGTAATAAATTTTTACGCAAACTTGAAGAGTTTTTATGTACTAATAGTTGCTTTGAGCGCATCGGTTTGAATGTAATGCTTATAATATTACTGTTTGAATCTGCCTCGGCTGCATCAGTCTTAATTTAGAGTTATTTTATCTTGGGTAGGGCATGGTAATGACAATTATTGTAGATGTCACAGAGTTAAACTTTTAAATTTTCACTTTTATTTTAACTTCTTGCGCATATTTATAAACCACTACACCTTTTAAAGAACTGTGAGAAACTTTTACACATTCACTTAGCGCATATATCTGTTTTTACTAATCACCCGTAGAGAACACATTTTTCCATCTATACTTTACCACGTCTAGCCAGCAACTCACTTACCTCAACGGTCAAAAATCCTCAAGCTTCCGTATTGCAAGTCTGATTGGCTAATTCTAGTCCAATAGAATTTCTGCATTTAACTTAAAACTTTTCTTTGCTGTTGATAGGCTAATTTTAAAACTTGTCACTGAAACTACGTCATCGTTGCTCTAATCATGACCAGTACATTTCAAATTCCAAACACATTATTGCCACAATTACCTCATTATTACTCATTGTTAGCAACCTAAACTTTACTATTCTCACAGTTCTTGCATTATTAAAGTATGTAAAGTATTCACATAACATTATTAAAATATGTTTACAATAAAAATAAGCATTTGAAATGACTGTTACATACAATTTAAATAATTATTACATACATATTGTTTCAAGGCGGGCTGTTATTGAATTTACTTATTATAAATAACAATTTAAATTATTCAGGTATTAAAATACTGCCTCAAACTCTCTTTATTTTAAATGATGACACATCACTGTTATTAGCTCCTCAGTCTTCAAAATTAATTAATTAAATTTATACTTCAAGATCCATTGCAGAATTAGCAATTTGATCCATGGCAATATGACTAATATGAATACACTTTGTACAAATTTTACAATTAGGCAGACGTAAAATCTAAGCATAAGTAGCATTCTTTTAAGTAATATACGCAAGCATAAGAAATGAAATGCTAATTTCCTACAAGCTAAGAAATGCAGATCAGTACAATTTAATTCATAAAATTGTAGTAATGGCTTGTAATTAGAAGCAGGAGTTTGTAATCATGTTTGTTTTCTGCTACTCCTTAAGTGCACCTGTTAAATATTATTTAAGATTTCAAATGAGCTGTCTTCATATTTGTGTAGAGTTTGAAGGATAAGAGAGAAAAAATTGCCAAATGCACACAAGTGACCTGTTAAGGATATTCAGAAATAGTTATGTTAAAAGTATTGAGAAAACCCATAACTTGGTTTTGGCAAATTGCTGATTAATGCACTTGCACCTGTCAGGTGTAATACAGGCATTTCTTACAAAAGGTAGTTAATATTTAAAAAGTACTTTTTTCCAAGATTAGTGGTACTTTTGTTCACAGTAGAGAGTAAAAGATCTTGGTACTGAGTAAACGTGTGTTGCAACTCTGTTCAAATAATGCCTTTAGTGAATAGTCCAAAAAATGTGTCAATAATTAGCCAAGTGAAACTAGTAAGGAATAATTCTGGATTAAATACAAGCAGGCAAAGCATAACATTAGCTTCATTACAAATCCCCCCCCAGAAATGTTCCATGTCTGTTTCATCACATTGTAAGAAAAGAAAGGAAAAAATAAATAAATACAGTCTGTTCTGTGACATTTTAGCTAATGGGGTGGGGTGGGGTTGCTTGCCTCTCATGTAAAGCCTTAGCTGGTAGGAGAGGTACACAGTATGCTGAACTTGTGCAACATGTGGTATGTACAAGGGAAAACAGCCAACTTTCACTATCGCATATCTTTACCCCTCACTTGCCTCAGACCAAGTAAACACAGCCTCCTTCCACGAGCTAAACCCTACCTGCTTGGAAGGGCTCCCCACCCACTAGCTAAAACATCACTGAACAGATAGTAAGTTTGCTGTTGGTATAAACTGCCTCTGAGTATCTGTGTGCATTTTTTCTCTTCTTTTTCTCTTTTTTTCTTTTCCTCCCCTCCCTCTTTTTTGGGGGTGGCTCATTTCCATACAGCATTCCATAAGCATGGGGATAATTTTCATCATTACTGTTGAACAGAATGCTTTTTCATTCATCTCACCAAACTTTTTTATATTTAGTGTTCATTGTATTTGTGCTGGTCAGTTTATTGACTTTGTAACATAAAAGCTTTCTTTTGTATTTATATTGGGACTACTTGTGTTTTCTAGGTAAATGGCTTTGTCCATGGCACCGATGCAATGAATGTAACAAACGCACCATAAAAAGATGTGGCTATTGTACCAATTCATTCTGCCCACAACATGCTGATGGAAACATCCGACTTCATCCCACATTAGGCTTAGTATGCCAGAAACATGACCAGGTAAAAAATATAAGCATCATACATTCCAGTAAACTTTTCAAGTTTACACACTGTAAGGGATTATTTGTTATTTACAGACTTAAATACCAGTTCTACCAGGAATAGAACTGATAGTTTACCTTAATCTTTGCTCTACTTTTGACCAGTATGCCATGCAGAGCCTGTGCCTGCACTGCTAATAATCAGTGAATTCAAATCCCTCATTGCTAATGGCCAATTTTTCAGAGCTTTTGTCTTCTTACGTAGTAGGCTGTGATTCAATTTTATTGTTTCCCTTGGGGTGACATCTGTGTACTCTGAATGATGTGTTTACAGTCTTTTTCCTTTCTTTTTGTCTATTATTTGGGGTATTTGGATGTTGCTGTTTGCACAGTAAAAGTACCTATAGTTATACGAGGTGTGATCAAAAAGTTTCCGGAATGATGTCATAAATACTACACAACAGTTTGTTTTGTCTAATCTGCACTGTCACCCTCGAAGTAGTCTCCTTGGGAGTTGATACACTTGTCCCAGCTCTTCTGCCACTGCTGGAAGCACCTCTGGGAGCCCTCTTCTTTCAATATGTTCAGAACCATCTGCGATTCGCGATGGATGACATCAATGTCCTCAAAACAGTGTCCTTGGAGCCGCATTTCAAGTCGCGGGAAAAGAAAAAAGTCCGCTGGTGCCAATTCTGGAGAATAAGTGGGATGGGGAACAGTTTTCATCCTATTTTTATCCAAAAATTGGCGAACAGAAAGGGCTTTATGCATGGGTGCCTTGTCATGATGCAGGAACCAGTCACCACTCCTCCATTTCTGCAGCCGTTTGCATCGCACATTCTCCCTTAATCTTTGCAGCACTTGTTTGTAGAACACTTGATTCACTGTTTGATCCTGTGGCACAAATTCCTCATGTACAATGACTTTAATGTCAAAAAACACAATCATCATTGACTTCACTTTGGATTGAACTTGTCTGGCCTTTTTCGGGCATGTAGATGAAGGGCTCTTCCATTGTGAAGATTGTTGCTTCATTTCTGGATCGTACCCATAAATCCTGTTTCATCACCAGTAATAATTTTCTCCATTAACTGTGGGTCATTTTGTAGCTGTTCTTTTACATCTGTGCAGGCAATCACATGGCTTTCCTTTTGGTCATTTGAAAGCAGGCGGGGTACGAACTTGGTGGCAATTCTTCTCATGTCCAAATTGTCTTTCAAAATGCTTTGAACACTTCCAAAGGGGAGTCCTAATGAGTCAGAAAGTTCTCTTATTGTAATGTGCATATCATTTAAGACCATTTCCCTCACTGATTGATATTTTCATCAGTTTTGCTGGAACAGAGTCGCCCTGAACGATCTGCATCTTTAACTGATGTCACACCACTTTTAAATTTCGAAAACCACTCATGCTTGAGTTTTGCCCATTACTTCCTCCCCATAAGCTGTTCTTAACATATCATAGGCTTTTGTTGCAGTTTTAAGTAGTTTAAAGCAAAATTTGATGTTCGTTCTTTGTTCTTCGTAATCTGACATTTTTGCTACGAGGAAAAATGCAGCACATGCAAAACACATGTTCACTTCAGAGCATCTACCTTGTCACTGCATGGTCACAGGAAGTCACGTGACCTCTCATTTTTATCGGGAAGGAACGCTACATGTACAGTCTGGGTAAGAATTAAAGAAATCTCAGCGTCAGCATTGTTGTGAAGCCATTCCAGAAACTTTTTGATCACACCGCGTGTGTATTGTAGCTATTTGCTTTGTTTACATTCACCAGTAGATTGTAGTTTTGAATACTGACAGGGCTTCTGTTGGCTTTCTGTGAATGCATGGCAGGATAGACAGATTGTGTACTTTGTAATTACGTCTTGCCATGTATTTGCAGAAAGACACGAGGACCAATGTCAACATTCAGAAGAGCTAACAGGCTTGTCTGCAAATATAAATGAAACAAGTGATACAACTTTATCATCTCAAATGGTGTATTAATGTGCTATTAAGCATTTGATATGGGTCACGGAGTTTGTACAGCAGACATTTGCTAATTTCTGAAGTATATAGCAACAAAAGGAATATTCTGAGTACATTACAGGTTAAAATTTGCATGTGCTGTCTTGAAGACTTAGACTAATACTGGTAATGCTAGTAGTGTTGATCATGATAGCCTGATAATCAAATATGCTGCACTGTATAATCTCAATATTAGGCTGAAAGTTGAGTGGGAAAAATTATTGGAAAGATGTACAAAATGTTTAGTAGTATTGATCTTACTGATTGCTCTAACACAGTTTCCTTTCAGCTTGTGTGAATGTCCTCTCAAGAAAATAAATGGCATTAAGAAGGAGAAAATCGTTTCCAATTTTCTTTCAACCAGAAGCTTTGATTAAAATGTATTGCTTATCTGACTGAATCAGAGTTTTTGTGTTTCCACCTTTGATACATTCAAATTATTGCAGTAAGGTACAATCTGGTTAAACTGGGACCATTTAATCCAGACTCAAGTTTGAGGGTGAAAATATTTGTGAAATAGATAGAAAATTAGTGTTGTGGAGTTAACACATTTACATTCCATTTTAAAAAAGATTGTTATCAGGGCCCTGTTTTGTTTTTCTCTTTTTAATAACATGCTAAATACCTAAATCAGGTTAAAGGAAAGAGGAGTCATCTTTTATTTTTATATTTGCCAAATTTATGTTTTGCTCATGAAACATTTGGTATGGGAAGTCTTTTTTAAGACTTTATAGCTATGAAGGCATTTTTATAGCTTCATGGGCAGCCTTAATGTGTTACAGATTTTCATCACGTACATAACAAAGCATTAAATTCTCTTCCATTATGTTGTAATTTGTTGATGAAATGCAATATTTCTTGCCAAGTTGAGGTTACAACCTGAATGTACAGCACTAATTAATATACAGTACTATGATAGCCCAGGTCATATCTGTGCATCTATCCTTCATCACCATCATGGTCCCCCTTCACTGGGCTGCAACAAAATGCATAGCATGTGACTTTGTTTTGTGGAATTTAAAATTTATTGCACCACTACTGATATGACAACCAGCAGTAACCAATGAGCAGTAAATGGCAAACGTGTTGTAATGGATGACAGGAATTGTAAAGTCAATGCCCTTGTGTAATTTATCTGTCTTATTTGTGTTCTATGGTTGCGGGATATGTTTTCCATTTTTATAATTCATGTTATGAGGCATAAAATATGTAGCTTATTAAGGGAGCTCCTATTGGTTGATAAGCCATGCTTTCATTGGTTACTTATGGTGCCTAGATGCAAACCCTGACATTTCCACTTTTAGTAAATTTTCAGGAAATGAAAAAAATGCATTATGTTTAATATATACAGTTTAGCAGACAAACTAGCGTCAATACCACGTGCATATACACTATAGTTTTGCAATACATTAGTTATTTCCAAGACCTAGGTATTGTTTTCTATAAAAATGCATTTAAAATTTGGAAATGTGTGTATTTTAATTTCACCAACAATTGAATTGTAAGTTATGTGTAGGATCTACTGAAATAATTGCAATAAAAGGTATAATTCATATTTTGTCACATACGAGGTAGCAATATCAGCAGTTTCTCCCAACATTTGTTGAAAATGTAAAACCTTCACTGTCCACTCTTAACAAAATAATGAACCAGGAAGGAGAAAAGTTTTTTGGAATTGTGGTTTTGTGGCATCCTTTACCTTTTGTTAATCTTACCTGGAGAATGCAGCTCGTCGGTCACCTCCTGATGGTGTGTACCCCTTAATCTCAGCTACTCATTGAAGATCCCTTTGTGTCTGGGTTCGAATACCTATTATAATTGTTTTTATAATAGAAACATGTTTTTGTTGATCTCCAGGATGTAAAGGCTCAACTGACTAAAACAATAACTAGACGACACCACTTATGAAATTCAACACACACTCTTCTTTTTCTTCTTCTTCTTCTTCTTCTTCTTCTTCTTCTTCTTCTTCTTCTTCTTCTTATTATTATTATTATTATTATTATTATTATTATTATTATTATTTATTTATTATTATTCTGGGTTGTAACAAGAAACCAGTAGCAAACCTGTCATGTTGTGTGTTAAAGTACATTGCTACACTTTGACTTCCACTATAGCATTACTTAATCGCTTGTCTAACAATGTATAACAAGACTCCTGCGTATTTAGTTACTCTCTCCACAAATTCCTTGTCACTTTTAGCACGTATTCCTCTCACGGCTATGTTAAAAACTGTGTTACATACTTAAATTAATTCCAGTGCGAAAATCTGTTGCGCGGGGCACAGATTGAAGTCCAAAAACTGCGTGAATTTTCCACAAGAATCTCATATATACAATTCTGAGAGGCGCAAATGCAAAGCTTACAAACTAATTCTATTGGTCCTTGAATTGGCAGGAATTTACTTTATGTTTAAACGCTAATAAATTTCTGTTAACCTGATTTGCCAACTTGGGGTCACATGGTAGAGTACACTGAAAAATCCCCTATTTCTGGACTATTCTGGAATTTCCCTAGCATCAGTTACTTGTGTCTTATTTGCATGCCAACAAACAAAGCCTGCTATGAACATGTAACACAGAGTGCAATAACTACTTTTTTTCTGTCCAATGCTCGTTATATTTGTGTTGGTGTGAAAGTCTAAAGTTACTTAAAATAAAATATAGATACAGACATATTTCTGTACATTACACATGGAAACAAACCCTATTATATAATAAAATGACATAAATGAGATAATAAACGTACAAATATGATTAAATCGTAGGAGAGGTATAAATACTGTCTGAAATTGCCCCTATGAATGAATTTTGGTCTACATTACAGATGATATCCAATAGTTGTTTAATTTTTTTTTATTTTAAATTGCTTTAACTACATGGTCATATCACAATGGATCTGTTAGTAGATAACTTGTGGATCGATGTGTGGTGGACAGTTATCCTTCTAGGTCTCATCCCTGTAACCATACCATCTTGCTTTGTCACGTGTCACAGAGACCTCAGTGCATAGCAACTGGATCTTCTGCGTCGTGCCGTGCAGATGGATTAGGGTGCCGTCCAGTCTACCTGTTTAGCCTTTTAGGTCTCATCCCTGTAACCATACCATCTTGCTTCGTCATGTGTCCACAGAGACCTCAGTGCATAGCAACTGGATCTTCTGTGTCACTCCATGCAGATGGCATTAGGGTGTCGTCCAGTCTATGGATAGATGGTACAGCATTTTTTATTACTGCCTATTTTTCATTTTTACTATTGTTTTAGACTTAAGGTGGAACTTTGGGTCGTGGTATTAAATATCCAATCTGGTATTTACCTTGACGGCTGAGGGAAACCACGAGAAAACCTCAGTCAGATTGGTCGATTCACAGGATTTGAGCCTGGGACCTCCCAAATGCAGGCTACAGGCATTACCGCCTGTGCCATCCCACTCGGTGATAGCCAATAGTCACTTATACTTCCATCCTGAGTTCATTTACTGGAGTGTAAGGATCCCTTGCCTTCATTTTCTGTTCTAAATGGTGACAGCATCACATCAGTTGTTTTGGCCTCCTGTCACTTTCTCAAACATTCAATTACATTACACTCCTGCACATTGTTATGCATGTACACATGTTTATAAACATTTCCTGGAGCTAAGTGCGTTATTTTCAGTCCAGTGTTTTGCACGCAACTATACTCCTTTTCTTTTCATTTGTTTGGTATACAGCATGTTAAACACTCATATAAACAAAATATTTACACATAGAGCATTGGATAATGTTTATTACCTTAATACTAGCTAAGTTTGACAATACTCTTACATTATGTGGTTACTATACCTCTCAAAATTTCATTGAAATATCACTCTTACAGTGCAAAAGTGTATTCATGGTCTCTTATAACATTGGTTTCACAGCAAATTTCTCATCATTACAATGTACTGATACAAAAGAAAATAAGTTTATATACAGTTTACATTTGTTTCCCTTCTACACAACTACATTTCTGAATAACCATCTTCTTTATATCTATTCTGCCTCTTTCTTGATACCTCCTCCTTTTTTTCCTTCTTCTTCTTCTTAGTTAATTTCCCCTTTCTTGCTCTTCATTAGCATCTTTCTGTCTCTGCTTGTATTCTTTATGTGGCATTTTATATCTTCTTAAGATTTTGCCATTCTTGATCTTGGCTATTTCATATGTGTCTGCCGAGAATTTAATTATTACGCGGTAAGGTCCTCGGTAATATATCATCAATCTATGGTTCTTCTTCCGTACTTTGATCGATAATGTTTTATTTTTCAATAACACGAAATCACCAGTTTTGATATTCCACTCTTTTTCCCTTTTGCTTGGCAATGTGATGATGTTTACGTCTTTTTGCCATTCTTTCTGTTTTTTGGAGAACATTTTAAATATTCCTTGGCTTCCAATTGTACTTTATCAATGGGAATCGTGGCTGGTATGCTAGTTTTAATTGTTCGTATTATTTGGCCCCACGCTAATTCTAAAGGTTTAAATCCTATTATATGGCTGGTGGTTTTGTGCATAAGTTTCTCTATAGGTTTCAGATAGTGAAATCTATTTTGTGAGTTGACTATGCATTAAAATTCTCAGAAAAATGCAGATATCCTTTATGGCGCTTATGCTTGGGTTTCCACATGAATGATAACTTGAAAAAAAATATTGGGTAATCCCTGCATCTTTGATTGGCCCTGCAAATCTTTTTACTGTAAACACAGTTGCATTAACCATAAATATGGCCTTGACTTGACCTTCCTGTGGCACATATTGTTGAAGAAACAGCTTTGCGCACAATTGGCTGTTTGCTTTCTTCAAAGGAAATATTTGCACATATTTGCTAAACACATCATAGCAAACTAAAATGTATTTATATCCAAATGATGAGGTAGGTAATTCGTCATGGATATCTAAACAAACGAAATATCTCAGATTTTTCCAAATTACTGAATTGTGTCAAATTAATAGCCTACATTTCCGTTTGCAATGTTGGCAAATATCACAACATGCAATTATCTTCCTCACCCTCTCTCGAGCTTTTGACATACACATGTTCCCTAAGATGGTATCTGTCACTTTTGTCACTTTATGTATCCCACAATGAAGTAGATTATGATGAAATTCAGTGATCAACTCTATCTTTAATTCTTTAGAAACAATTACCTTCCATTTCTTCGTTAGCCTTCCGTGTCTCTTGTATAACAAACCATTGAATAGAGCAGTATTTTCTTCCTTTACTTTGTTTATCTACGGTGCATTATCAATAAATCTTTTTAACTTCTCATCGTTGCGCTGCAATTCTGCCAGTTGCTTTATCTGTTGTTCTGTTTCTTTATTCATTTTAATATCTATTTTCAACACAGTTACTTCTTGTTCTGGCTTCTCCAAAGTTTCCAGTATTCCTTTAACAAAATTAAGTCTTGATAACAGATCACTAAACATGTTTCACTTTCCTGGAATGCGTGTAATCTCAATATCATAACTAGTTATTGCGTGAACATTCCTCAAGATTTTAGTAGTTGTGAGTTCACATTTTTGTATAAATGTTAAGCTAACATGATCAGAATAGACTTTTACTTTTCGAAGGTACACATAAGTCCTGAATTGACTTAAAGCAAAATGTTACTTCTGAAACATCCCAACCATTATGCCACAGATTAGTTTTCCATATCAAAACTTCTCTTGTTTTGATAGTGGTTCTCACTGACATGTGCAACGTAATCTCATGTTGGTTTACATTTTGTGTTTGATATTGGTGATTGTGGTTCACATTACTGTATCTGTTTGACCTAGTTGACACTTCATCATCGGACCTGTAGTCGTGATATCTCAGATGTCCCTTTTGCCACTTTCCTCTTCCAAAGTTGGCACTTCTGTCTCTCGCTGTACTTCTGTTGCTTACGCAAATAAAGTTAATCCATTCCTGTCTGCCTCCGTCCACAACATTCATGGTGATTTTCTCAAGAAAAGTGTGGTATGGGCTGTTGGTATCTATTTCAAACACCATTTTCTCGACCTGCATATCCCCTGTGATTTGAATGATTATTATTTCCTCGTGGGTTCTGTTCTCACAAATTGCTTTCCCATGGCGAGATAGATTCAAGCTCCTGATTTTCTAAAGCCGAAATTAGGTCTACCATCTCCATAATTGTTTGGGGTTTAGCAATAAGGAGATAATTTTGAATACAGAGTGGGAAGTGGTTTGTCATGACATTGATAAAGTTTGCCTCTGTGATTTGTGGTCTCAGATGCCTTATATATCACGAGTTATGCAGTAGATAATTGGTCATATTGATGTATGCGGTGAATATTGACCATAGCACAATTTCGCTCTGATTCATCATTCTCCATGGTGTAGTGGTTACCATGCTAGCCTCTAGTTCCTGAGGTTGTGGGTTCAAACCTGGCAGAGGGTGATGGATTTTTTCGGGGTAAGAATCCTTAGTATGTCTTCCTTCAGAAGGAAAGTAAAGCTAGTGGTCCTGTGTTGCAGATTTACGGCACGTAAAAGAACCTCAAGCCTGATAAAAAGGCCTCTGAGCAAAATTAACGGTCTTTCACGCCCAGTATAGAATGGGACGCTAAGGACCACAACAGTTAAAGAGTGTCCATAAGTAAAACTCAATTTTTGCTCTGATTATTTGTTGTCGGCTTGAGTTCCAAAACCGGTTTAAGAATAGGTACTGAAAATATTCAAAATTATTTTCTGCACCCATAGCTATCCGTACCCAGTCTAAGGTTCTGTTGTCTAGGCATCTCCTACTATTGGTCATCTTTAGGAGGTTCTGGCACATTTTTCAGCTGCAAATATTCCTGAAGCTGCTCCATAAAGTTTATAGGAGAGTCATTATCAGATAAAGTCGGTAGTGGGAGGTCATTCAGAATTGCGTTAGGATGCATGTATGATTAAATTCACCTGGCTGTCCCTGCATACGTGTATTTACATTGCAAGTGTAAGCATTAGGCATTGAAGAACCTGCCGCTTCACTCATATTACTTGAGAGGGGATTTACACTTCCCTTACACCATTGTTTTCACCTTGCATTGTACTTGGTGAATTGACATTAGAAACACAACTATTTACATTCATGCTAGAAACTTTTTGCATCAAAATATCAGTACTTTTTTGGGTGCAGTGACAACTTGCATCCTGCTTGCTTATTTCATCAAACATTTTTACATTTATATTTTCCACATTTTTTTAAACTTCCTCGTTTGTGTTCCTTAATTTTTCTAACATTTTCTCATGAATGGAATGCAACTTGTCATCCCAAGTTTTCTGATGTTCTTTATTTTGTTTCTGTTCTTGTGCAAACTTTTTGTCAAGCATATTGTCTGTTCAGAACCTTTTGAGCCAGTGGAAGGGGGAGATAAGGGATTTGCATGGTTGACACAGTAGCTAGAACAAAGAACAGCTACACGAAGCCGAACTGGCCTCCTGTCACGAGTTTTTACCTTTACCTCTCCACTGGCTCAAAAGACTGAACAGACAATAGAAATATTGCCACTTACACTAACATGCACTAGTTAAATCTCATCTCTAGCTGTTTCTATTATTTCTTTTTAGTTCGACATTCTGCTTAGAGATAGCAATTTCTAATTCCTGATGTTTATTATTTATTTTGTTTTCTACCTGCTGGAGAATTTCAGTTTTCCTGTTAGTTATTTCTTTTCTAACCTGACTCATGTCTCCTTTGAATTTGCTGTGCAAGCTCACTATTTGTTCTTGTAGTTCCTCTTTAAAGTTGCCCAGTTCTTTGCTTATTCTTTTATTAATTTCTTTATTATGTATCTCAAATCTTTGATTAACATTCAGCCTTAAATTTGCTTATTTCTCTACTTTGCATCTCAATAATTTCATTTTTCTGCTGATCTAACTTTTCATCTAGTTTCATAATAACCAAGAGGGGTTGTTCTAAAATAGTTGGTGGTACAGCTGCCCTATCTGTCTTTTCTTGCAAAGTCATCATACGGTTTTGCACCTGCTCTGAGTTTGGAATAATGTTTATATTAAGAAGTGGGTCAATAAACTCCCCAGCTGCATCTTCTCTGTTGAACTGTGACTAAGTTGAATTTCCATAGGAAACTCTGTCCGTAACCACAATCAACAATACTGTCTCCTACATCTATTTCCTCTGTCACCCTGGTTATTCTCTACCCTGCTATTTTGATCTGACGTTTTTCTACTTACTACTTTCTGATTTCTAGGCAACATAAACATAACGATAACACAGGTCTACAAATAAAAAATTTTTGTGAGCTGTTTTACATTTGAAAGGCGATTCTTAATATTTCAGTACTGCTGATTTAAAAAATTACTTCTGTTTTTCTCCATCACATAAGGAGATTTTTTTACAAATCAAAACTGAAGTATTCACATATTTTCTTCGAAAAATGTATATACTCATAAGTTGTATTAGAGCTACAAATGAATTTTTGAGGGTTTTTATTGCCAAATATTACATTTAAATTCATTTTATAAACAGCAGGTCAATAAAATCTTGTTCGTTTGGTATCAAATGTTTGTCTCTTGGATTTTCTCTTGTGCGTTTCTGTGGAATACCTACACAGCATCCACCAGTAATCTGCAATCATTGAATTTCATTGTCCTTGATACTCGTGTTGCATGCTAAAGTTCTGAACTTCTGTAGCAGATTGTTCACAATTTTAATGTAGTCAGGATGTTTGTTTCCTAGAAAGTTGTGCATAAACTGCTTTAAATGCATTTCAAGCATTTTTCTCTTCAGAAGTCATAGTAGCTTCAAATTGTCTGTCTTTAAATAAATGATTTACGGACCCACAAAGATTCCTTCTTTTATTTTTTGCTTCAGAAAGAGCAGGAAATTTGACACTGAGATATTTGAAACGATTACCATCTTGATCAAGTGCTTTTATGAACTGTTTCATTACACCAAGTTTTATATGAAGAGGTTGTAAAAGAGTTTTCTTAGGATCCACTAGGCTACCCCTTATTATGTTCTGGCGTTAAACTTTCTCTTTTGGGCCATTGTCTTTTGTTTCCAATGTTTGTCTCTTGCCCTACTATCCCACTCGCGTAAATAGCATGGAGATTTTGTTAATCCCATAGTTGGCCTAATATCATTCAGATTACTTTCAAATCTCCACACATCAACCACTGATGTTCCATATTTAATTCTCTCCAAAACATACTTCAAACTTTCATAATTCTCCTTCAGCTGCACTGAGTGCGCTACTGGAAATGAAGAAAGAGCATTCCCATTGTGAAGCAGCACATCCTTAAAACTTCTTTTACTGGAATCAATAAATAACCTCCATTCATGTGTAACACAACCCAGTTTCTTTATCAAGTCTGGAATATTATTACAGTAAACTAGAGTTTCTTCTTTGCTGAATTATTGCAAGAAATCCTTTTCTCTATTCCTGTAGAAAGTCACTTATGTATTGTTGCATGTGATGTTAGACGGACTCATTTATTTTACATTAATTTGGGTCTTAACATTAATATGGCTCATTCTTCTAAGTTCTGATAGAATCATATTTTACATTTTCTGCCTTAAGAAACTTTCTTAAGATGTGTACCTAACAGGACATATGTGGGCTACCTCATTTCCTAGGTTTGGCTCAAGGGACTTTTTCATTTGCGCCATTTCCCATGGAAATTCTTAGAATAATGTTGCCTTTTGCAACATGGAACCAAACACGTGTTTCCGCTCAATCCTACACAAGTATGGTGTCGGCTTACCACAAACAGGATATAGACGTTGTTAAGATTGGGTCGGTTCTTGCATATTTAAGCAAGCGCTTGAGCACCGTTTGGGGGAGACCAACACATGTTAGACAGGGGTCGAATTGCTGCCCGTCAGCATCCTAATCTGCTATTTACAACGATGGGTTCACAGGTCCGTCCACATTACACACGACAAGTACTTCAAGGTAAGATCTTACATGTACTCTAGCTTTGTTCCCCCTTCAATGTAAACTCAACATTGCAGATATCTAAATTTAGTAAACCAAGTGATTAAAATTAAGCCAAGCTTGAGATGTTCTACCCTGAAACCGCTATTCCCCCTATCTCCATCCAGTCATGGGTGTGACAGTATCAGCTGCAAGTAAGTTGTAGTCTGAAACATAACACCTCATATGCATCCTTGGAAAGATTTAAATCCTTTACAATATCATTTAGCTTGGCTTGTGATAATGGTTGTGGCGCATTTGACGTTTCAGGAACGAAATCCTCAGAACAAGTGATGGTCAATCACTGTTACTGTCTGTATCTGAAATAAGTTCACTACTGTCTGTAGGTTGAAGTTGTTATTGAGCCTCGTATTTGTTGCCAACTTTGAAGAAATTATTTAGCTGGATGTGAGATGAGAGAAGCCCCCACGATGTGCGTCACTTTGAAGAAGTATTTTTAGCCTTACGTAATGAAGATACACTTTGAAGTTGGTTGATGCATTGGATGCCAAACTTTGTAGTAGTGAAGATGATGCTTGTTTTACGTAATATTATTTAAATCTGCCTCGGCTGCTTTAGTCGAACTATAGAATCAAAAGTTCTTGTTCAGGTCGTGATATGACAAAAATTAAAGACGTCACTGAATTTACTTTTAAATTTCACTTCTTTTTATTTCTTTATACTAGCACATTTATAAAACACAACAATTTATAAAAGAAAAGCTGTGAGAAAAACTTTATACATTCTTAATGTATTTATTAGCGGAGAACACAATTTTTGCCATCTACACGCTATCACATCATGTCCGCGACTGACTAATTCCAATGGTAAAAACCTTAAAGCTTCGGTAATGCCAGTCTCTTATTGGCTAATTCTAGTCCAATAGAATTTAAGTATTCAAACTAAAACTTTTCTTTACTGTTGATTAGCTAATTCTAAACTGTAAGCGAAATTACATCATTACCGATCTTTTCATGACCAGTACTTTTCAAAATTCCAGACACATTGTCACAAAAATTACATTATTACCTCATTATTAACAACCTAAAACATTTATTTAAAGGTGAGTCGAAATTGTTACACTAACATCACTTAAGTTTACTCACTTAACATGTTTCGGGAAACCGTTGTTCCCATCCTCAGAAGGTTAACTCGACTGTCGAGTTAACCTTCTGAGGATGGGAACAACGGTTTCCCGAAACATGTTAAGTGAGTAAACTTAAGTGATGTTAGTGTAACAATTTCGACTCACCTTTAAATAAATTCAATACACATCACTGTTTCTAGCTTCTTTTCATTACAATACATACGTAACCTAAAACATATTATTCTCACAGTTTTTGCACTATTAGAGTATATAAACATTTACATAACATTAATAAATACGTTTACAATAAAAAAATAAGTATTTGCAATGACTTAGATACAATTTAAATAACAATTATATACATATTGTTTTCAAGGTGGGCTGTTATTGAATTTAATTATAATAAAAATACAATTAATAATATTTAAGGCATTAAAATACTGCCTCAAGGTGGCTTAGGTATACAAATACCAGAGCCATGGTCCACTGGTCTCATAGCAGATGGCAGGTTTGGGTATACAATTCCTGTTTTGTTCCTTGCATTAAAACCCTTCACATTGCATGTACATAAGTAACAGTCAGTACTGTGATTGTGAGGCTTAGGCCACACCATTGGTACTCCAAAACATGGTTATTGTTTCTTCCCCTTTGTCCAATTCCGTAAGTCTTCATCACACACACTGCACACATTATGAGGAGCCCAAGACCTGGATGGATCTCCTATTTCAATTCTGAAGTAAGCCTTGTACGCTTTTCTTACAAATGAGTTTTTCTTTCCTGCTTCTTCACAATAAAACTACCACAAATATAACAAAATGAATTTGGATTATTTACACAATACCTTCTTTCCATTATACTGTACTGAGTTACATATGATAAAGATAACAAAATGGTATTATTTAAATGCTAATTTCTTGCTTTATACAAAACTATTAAGCCCAGTAACGGATGAATTCTCAATACAAAATGGTGTAAGCAGCTTAAAATGTGCTGCCATCTGCCATAAAACAGTCAACTATTTCCTGTTAGTAGCTTTATTCCAATAGATGGCACATTGTTGTAGTATAATGGTTCGTGATCACATAAAAGATACACAAATAAATAAAAATGGAAGATGTGAATTTTGAAAGAAATGGTATGTGATAAGACAATATGGACTTTATTTTTGGAATCAGGACATGGAAATTACTATAAAAAGACCTGACTATCTAAAACAGTAAAATCACTGTTGACCTGTGTAATACAACATAAAAATTAATTTACAATGAAATTGCTGCACTTACCTGTTTTTAATCGTTCTTTTGTCGCTCCTACAGTACCTTGGGCAATGACAGACATTCCTTCTCTTGAATTCAAAGTTGTCTCATGCCCCTCCCTCCTAAAACACTTAATTCACTAGCACTATCACTATAGTTGTCGCTCTTGGATCCTCGTATACTCTTCAGGTCATCCATGTTGTCCTCTTCCATCTCTCGTCGTCAGCAATGATGTCTCCGCTGTCTTTGGCATGCTCTCCAATGGTTGATTTTTAGTATTGTATTCTCCGCAGGCCTTTACTCTTTCGTGCTCTGCAGCAGGGAGCCATCTTATTATGCAGCATCCTTTACCTTTTGTTTATCTTTTTCCGGAGAATGCAATCCGTCGGTCACCTCCTGATGATGTGTTGCTCGTCACCTTGGCTACTCATTGCAGATCCTGTTGTGTCTGGGTTCGAATACCTATTACAATTGTTTTTGTGGTAGAAACATGTTTTCATTGATCTCCAAGGCATGATATATAAAGGCTCAACTGACTAAAAAAAAATAACTGTAGATGTCAGTGCAACACACATTTTCCTTTTTATTGTTCTGAGTTGTAACAAGAAACCAACAACAAACCTATCATGTTGTGCGTTAAAGTACATTGCTGCATTTTGACTTCCACCAGAGCATTACTTAATCACTTGCCTAACGTTTAACCAGATTTCTGCATGTTTAGTTACTCTCTCTGAGAATTTGTTGTCATTTTTAGCACATGTTACTCGCGCGGCTATGTTGAAAAACTGCATTACATTCTTAAATGAATTTCAACGTGAAAATCTTGTTGCGAGGAGCAGAGGTTCCTCCTGGTTTTGAAGTCCAAAAACCGCATGTATCCCCCCTAAGCACTTTGTATATATACAATTCTGAGAGGTGCGAATGTGAAGCTTACAAACTAATTATATTGGTCCTTGAGCTGGCAGATATGTACTTTGTTTAAACACTAATAAATTTCTGTTAACCTGATTTACCAACTCTGGGTCACATGGTAGAATACAGTGAAAAATCCCCTGTTTCTGGACTATTCCAGAATTTCCCTAGCATCAGTTACTTGTCTCTTACTTGCATGCCAACTAACAAAGCCTTTTATGAACATGTAATACAGAGTGCAATAACCCGTACTTTTCTTCTTTCCAACGCTTGTTACATTTGCTGGTGTGGAAGTCTAAAGTTATTTAAAATAAAATATAGGTACAGACATATTTCTTTAAATTTCTCATGTGAATGAACCCTATTATATAATAAAATGATGTAAGCGATATAATAAATGTACAAACATGATTAAATTGTAGGAGAGGTGTAAATATTGTCTCAGTTTGATGAATCTGTATACACAGTAACACAATCCAGTTTTCCAAATCCTTTTTATCTTCTGAAATGGCAAATGGACTGATCACGTTAGTAATGATAGCCTTGCATTTTGTCTTAACACAGTAATATTTAGGTTCAAAACACTTCCATAATAGTTTGTGTACAGTCTATTGAACTAAATGTTAGGTTGTGTTGACCAGTATGAAATGCAAAACTGGCTTCAGAAGCTGCCAGGAAGAAAGAGTCAAAGATGAGCTGGAGTAACAGCATTATCAGCAAGTTTGTGTTTCATTGTCTGCACATGTTGATGAATTTCACTTCTGCCACCATTTGAAAAACAATGCTGAACATTTCGTACAGCGCACATTGTTATTAGACTCATCTTCAGTGATAAATGGATAAAGACATTGCAACTCCGCATTCAAAACATACTTCCCTTTCACTTTCAGCATGGTTATTACACTTAAAACTTACTACAGATTGAGTTGATTATCACATACTATTGCTATGTTACAACACTGCTCTGCTTCATTATGGTTAAAACAGACCAGAAACATAAACTGGAACTGTAAGTCAAAGATGATTGAATGTATGGTTGCTTTTGGTTTGTATGCAGTAATGCATGAGAATATACTGTAACATTATACTCTTTGCACATTGTCCACATTTATTAATCAACTTTGGTTTGAAAGATAGCTTGTGAGTGTTTTAAAATAAAGCTCAATTTTGCAGGAGTTTTCACAGGATATTCTTTGAAAGCAGAATATTTTTGGATTTTAAAGCATGTACACGGATCAGAGGATAAGGTGTTTAAAAAGGTGTTTGCAGTATCCTGCAAAATGCAGGACATCTGGTCACCCTAGCTAAATCTTTAGTCAAAATCCTCTTTGCATATTGTTTCTCCCTATCTATTCCATTTATGTATCTGCAATGATGCCTGATCTTTTTATTCTTAGCATTCTCCTAATATTTTAAGCAATCTGTAAGTATATTTCTGTCGGGAGTTGTTGAATCCTTTCATAATCATTCCCCATACACCAAATTTACCCCTGCCATAACACAAATGTTCGCACAATATTGTGGTAATTTGAATACGGTCTTTCACCATATGGCCAAGATTTTATTAAATTTTTTTCCCCACATTTGTGGTCCGTATGCCCATCTTGATTCCAATAAAGCTACATAGTCCAATGTTTTACATCTATTACTTAAGTTCTCGCTGGCATTGTTCTAAGTTCTTATCTAGCTCACTTCGCTAAGATGAAGTAGTTGAGTTCTTCACGCTGTAGCCTCCTCTTCCAGACAGTTCATTTGCTGGGAAGTTGAACACAAGACCTCTACAACCCCTCACTCTGCAGTAACACTTGATGTTGCACCAGACACACATTTGCTAACTTGCTCAGTAACTCAATTCCCGCAAGAACACTCGCTTATATAGGCAGTGGAATCTTCCACAGAACATTTTAGAACTATTTAAACACTCATTCTGGAGGAGGGCGGGGAAGAACTGTCAATAACCTTGGGCCATGGCTGCTATGTCACTGTATTTTTACTGCCTTGTAGCAGATCTTCCTTTTACCATGCTCCCATTCCTTTTCTCTCTCCCAATTGACTGTGCTATTCATTTTTATACCTAGATAAATAGTCATTAACAGTTTGAATATTTCTTACTGGAACACACTTCTTTTCTTAATGTTGTACCTTTCTTACACATTATTAACCTTGTTTTTTCATAATTTATTGCAAGGCCTCATTTCTTCAATACCTCAGTATTTTCTTTAAGGCCTTATTATACCAACCATTGTGAATTAACTTATCAGATCAGCTGCAGACTCCTAGAATTTCTGTATATCCTGTCACAAGCTTATGCTTATTTGCCATCCTCAAATAATGTAATAGGTAATCTGCAAATAAGTTGACTCAATTTGCAACCCTGTCTCAGCTCTTGATTTTGCATGATTTCCTGCATTACTTCATCTACCCATATTTGATACAAGACGTATTTTTGTGTAAATTTCTTGCAGTAGCTCAACAGTATTTTTGTTTATTCTCTTCACTGATATCTTATACCATAAAATTTCTCTTATGGCTTTGTTGTAAACTTTTTCCAGATCTGAAAGACCATATAAACTCTTCCACATTTCCTCGCTAAATATTTATTCATTATTGGCTTTATCATCATAATATCTAAAGCCCACCTACCTCTATGGAAACCAAACTGCTATGGGGACAGTAGTTGATAGTTTTTATTCCAGTTATAGTTTCTTTCGGTCCTGTAAATTCTTTTCCTGTATTCGACAAGAGCCCTTGTAATTATTAGGATTTTTCACATTCCTTTTCCTTTGTATATAGGATTAATGATGGCTATTTGCCAACACTTTGCTATTTGCTTATTGAGTTTAATGGATTTAACAGCTCTGTTAAACAATAAGTCGTTCTAAATATTTGTACCAAGCTTAAACAAAATCCGCTAGTAGACCATCTGTAATCGCTGTTTTATTCTTTTTTGTGTTCTTATATTTCAAAATGGGAGTGCCTGCTGCAAAATCCAGAAACCATACCACATCTGTCACGGAAAACAGTAGTTGCACAATTCAGGCTAATAACAGGACATAACTGACTAGCCAAATGCGTACATAGGATCAACATCTTCAAATTTCCTAAATGCATCTCGTGCAACAATACAGAAGAGGATATGGGGGGGGGGGGGAACTGAAATTGAGTTTTATTTGTGGACACACTTTAACTGCTGTGGTCCTTAGCGTCCCATTCTATATTGCACGTGAAAGGCCAGTCATTTTGCTCAGAGGCCTCTTTATCAGGCTTGAGGTTCTTTTACGTGCTGTAAATCTATGACATGGGACCACCGGCTTTACTTCCCTTCCAAAGGAAGCCGCGCCAAGGGTTTTTATGCCCGAAAAAAATCCATCGCCCTCCGCCGGGTTTGAACCTGCAACCTCAGGAACTAGAGGCTAGCATGGTAACCACTAATCCACGGACGACGACAAGGATATGGATGAACACTATCTGGACAATTGCATTGAATTACAAAGTGAAGATTACAGGACAGCAAAATACTCGAGAGCAAAAATGCTAATGGCTTTGGTGTCAAATGCAGCACATTAGAAAACAGCAACATATTCACAACTTTACAACGTGGCGCGAGATTTTTTTTTCTATGTCCAACGTTTGTGGCATATTTTTTGGAAGTACAGCTTCACATTCTTTGGCATAATATGTATTTACAATTATTTATTTGGGTGATTTCTTGTTGAAAAACTTTTTATTAAACATAATTTAAGCCTTATAATTATTTATTTACTTACTGTGCATGTAGCCATATAGAAGAATGCAGGGCAGCCAAGTTCTCCATCTTGCATAACTCAAAGTAATGCCGCCAACACTCTTTTTGCCACTAAGTTACATTATGTAATTATATACTTGTTCCTAAATTGTGCTGACTAGCTATGTACACTAAACACTAACTTATTGATTTAACTACGCTTAGCCTAAACTTTTAACTAAGCGTAATCACTACACCACAGGTTAGACCTGTCTAATGTCTTCCATTAGTTCCTGGAAAGGGTGTGTTGAACGGTTCTTGGTGTCAGGATGCCACAAATACTGACAAATGTGAGCATCAGGTGTTCTCTGTATCACTGAGGTATACCGACAGATGCGTCTTAGTAATCGGATGAGCCATTTCTAAAAATTTTATTATTTGGAAGAATATCTCCAAGAATATACAAAATTTGCTTCTTAAATTCTACTTAAGTGCATTACCATGATTGTAAGGCAATAAAATCCAAGAGAAAGCATGGTCAGGACTTTTCAAAAGTGACCGGTTGCTAATCGCTTCTAGACTTGTGCACAGAATTTTTTCAGAGATTGGCTACGGTTGTTACAAATGAAGCACATGTTGGCTGCTATGCCAGTAGCAATAAAACTAATAGTTATCGGTCATTTCAGTCTGCTTGCGCATGTGCATTGGAGAACCTTTGGCCTTTGAAAATTTCTTGCATCTCTCGCATCACATGTTCAAAAGTATCTCCGGCTTACCTAATTCTTAAATGTATTTACATTCCCAATCAGAGGCCATTATTTTCCCAAACCATTGTTTTAAACTATTTTTAAGCAGGTATGATATTAAAATATAAAATCATTGGAGCTTGCACACAGTGAAGCATTAAATTATGAAAAATGAATCGAGTATTAAGCATTCATATGTTCCACTTACCAAATTACCAGCAGGACACGTTTCAAGTACCTATTGTTCCCATTTTCAACTGCTGGTTGACTAACTGGTGATTCCCCGTTCTTCTTCCTGGGGTATCTGTAGTGTCATTTGATGTGCGGTTGAATTTAGAGATTAAACTATCATTTGCAGGAATTTCTAAGTTCATAATTAAATTTTCAAAACTTTCAGCAGTAGCCAGTCACTTCTGGAATGAAAATCACAATATAGAACTAAAGGTCACGCTTCTAAAATCAGTGCAAAACCTTGTAGAACTGCGGTTTTGTGAAAGATCATACATCTAAAGTTTTCAACATTGAGTTTTTTTAATGATTTATCTTGGCAAAAGCATATAAATGAAATTAATAGAAAAATATATAAGTGTTAAAGATTAAAAACAGAAGCACTATTAACAGTGAAGTATTCTTCATGATGGTAGATTGAGTCACACTTATTGACACTCACCTTCACTAATTAAATGTTGTATATAACAGAAACGTTTTCAGAGGCATTCGTCCTCATCAGCAACTGGGGCTATTGGGTGTGAGTGTCAATAAGTGTGACACCATCATATACAAGTGTATTTGGGCAACCCCCCAAGAACTGGTATATTTGAAACGGTATATTAAAAATATATATACTTCTTTACAATACATTCACATTTTACATATATCACTGTTATCTGAGAATGCTGCTAGAAAACCCAACTATACCAATTAAAGAATTACAAAATAGAACAATCAAAATTTTATATTGCTTGACTCATTTACTCTTATGTCATATCAATCTGTAGATCCTATAGTGAGTTATGTCAGCTTAAGAGACAGCTAGTCTTATCTAAGATGTGGATTACAACAAAGCTACACAATTACATTTTGCACATTTGGAAAATAAATTGTAACTCTTATGTAGAGAATGGCAGAGCTAAAAGTTACAAATCAATGTTATTTACATTCAAAATATTTACAGTGGTCACTAAAAATATTTATATTTAGCATTTACAAAACTGCATTAATTTTTGGAGTAAAATCAGTAGTACAGTTATTTTTTGAATGAATGAAATCCTCCTCTGTATAGAAGGTGAGAGTGATAAGGTATCTTTGTAATGCTAACCTGAATTTATTTTTATTAGTTTCCAGTTCTTTTATATATGATGGAAGTGAATTAAATAATACTACGTAATTGTAGTAAACTCTTTTTGGAATACTTGAAGGTTATTGCTTAGCCTTTGTAAATCCTGCCTGTGCCTGGTTTGTTTGTTTTATATATATATATCTGAATTTTTTATCAACACTTCTAGGTGGTTGACTACAATTAAAAGTAGAGCTACAGGGTCATCAGATAAAGCGGCCATGCTTTTAACGGCACCTGGATTGTGGTCGCGCACCGCTTTCCTCCCGACATGGACTGCGCTGACCATCTTATGCTTCAAAACAGATAAGATGAACAGACAAGCTCAACTAGAACCATTATTATTTCACAAATTACAGTATTGAATGTCTCTTACATTGCTTACCTTTTCAAAAAAGATATTGGAGATATTCTCCTTGTGCTCAAAGACAGGCATTGCAGCATCTTAACACATTATTATAAACATGTTGCAATTCTTCTTGGAATATGTTGGTTATTTCTTCCATATATTATTTTGCAGCTTTTGTAATGTTCAGGGATTAGATTTATACACTTTGTCTTTCAAATTGCCCCACAAGTAAAAATCGCAAGGTGCGAGGTCTGGGGACCGAGCAGGCCAAATCCCTACACTGATCACACTGTCACCAAAGATGTCGGCAATTGCATCCAAAGAAATGCGAGCTGTATGGGCTGTAGCCCCATCTTGTTGAAATACACCATGCATTCACTCTTCATCTGTGAATTAAAAGAAAAGCTGTTGCAAAATTAAGGTTTGGTACCATTTAGCATTAATTGTTTCGTGAAAAAAATAGGGCCAATTATTATTCTAGTCGCACTTGCAGCACACCAAACGCAGACCTTAGGATCATGTAGTGGACTTTTATGTATGAGTTTTGGATTTTGAGTTGCCCGGTAACAATTATTTTGAGAGATAACTCGTCCATTCAAGTGAAACCACGCGTCACCGAATAACACAAATTGTGGATTTATGTTGCCACTATGCACAGACTTCAGAAACCAGGTGCAAAACTGTATTCTCTGTGGGACCCTCTCCTTCAGAGCTTGCACTTCTGTTCTTTTGTAAGGCTGTAACTTGAGTAGTTCTACCGCTTTTTGTGCTGACCCATAGCTGACTCCTGCTTGCTGCGCTAATTTCAAGAGAGGTTTTTGTTGCAAACGTTTTAACCACCCACCGATATCATCAATCTTTTCCTCTGTTAAAACGTGACATTTTTTATTTTTTTCCAGTCTAACACTGATCCTGTACTTCTGAATTTCTCAATTATTTTATGAACTGTACTTCTGTTAGGCAGATCAACATCAGGAAAGCATTCCTGAAATGCTCTACAACTCAGAGTTGGAGATTCATGTTTTATAAAGTTGCACCAAATGAAAACTCTTTGTTCTGTAGTAAATTGGACCATGACTGTACTAGCACACAACTGAAAACCACCAAAGAACATTATCTGCTGCTTTCATTTGTCATACATGGCATGAGTCAGTCACGACATACGTGACACAATAGCAGGAGCTGGAATCTCAGCAGGCAAGTGGCGTGCGCCAGAGACCAGGAGCGGATAAGAGCATGGCCACTTAATCTAATGGCACCGTAGAATATACTCGCAGGCTGATGGTAAAATTCCAAAAGTTTTGAGTAGTGGTTTACAGTGAGTTAATTGTTTTACATCTGCCATTATTCTTATTACTTTTTTTTTTTTGACAAAATAAGTTTTTTTTTAGCATCTACTGAATTTCTCCAAAATGTTACTCCATAAGTCATAATTGAATGAAAATAAGCATAATATACTGTTTTTAGGATGCTTTTATTTGTAAAATGAATTAATGATCTAATTGCAAAATATGCAGAGCTTAGTTTAGGCAGGATATAGTCAATATGGTCTTCCTAATTCATATTCTGATCTATAATAAGACCAAGAAATTTTATCTTACAAGTTTCAGTGATTTCATTGCCTTCATGCTTAACCCTTACATCTGCATGCCTGCAATGCTTTCATTTTTTGTGCAAAAATGAGTATACTTAGTTTTTTCAAAAAACCATTTATTTAGCATACTGAAAAAACTATTGGATAGTTCTGAGAGGTGACTGATTTTTGTGTCCTTTAAGTATCATACTGGCATCATCTGCAAAGAGTACTGGATGAGCATGTTTATTACACCGGGGAGATCATTGATATATACTGGAAACAATAATGGGCCTAGAGTTGACCCTTGTGGAACACCATGCTTTATTTTAGGCCATTCGGAGTATGTTTTGCAGTTATCTGTAGAATTTATTATGACCTTTTTCTGTCCATTTGATAAGTATGATGCAGTCCATTGATATGCTTTACCATTAATGCTATAATAGGTAGTTTTGATAAAGAGTATGTTATGGCTTACACAGTCAAATACTTTAGGTAGATCGCAGAATATTCCTAGTGTGTTACAGTTATTATCAAGGGATTTCAGAATTCATTAGTTAAGTTGAGAGTGGCATCATTGGTTGATATGTTTTTTTCCTAAATCCAAAATGTTCCTTTGCTAAAATATTATTTTTATTTACATGGTGACATATTCATTTGAACATTAGTTTTTCAAATACTCTGGAGAAAGCAGTTAGAAACGATATTGGTCTGTAGTTCAACATTGTATATGGTTTAACAATAAAATATTTTAACCTGTCTGGAAATGTCCCTGTTAAAAAGGAGAGGTTACATACATGGCTTAAAGGTTAGCTATTTTGGCAGCACAAAGTTTTGATATTTTCATAGTTATTTTATCATAACCCGATGAATTCTTGCTTTTGGGGGATTTTGTTGTTTTATTTACTTCCGTTGTGCTCGTGGGTACCTATTTCTATGTAAGTAAACCTTTCTAAGCTTGTTTTCTTTAAATATGAAATAGGGTCTTCCACATGTTGTTTGGACTGTAACAATAACTTTTTTGCTGACAGAATATAATACTCGTTAAATAATGTTGCTATCTGTTGTGGTTCTTTTGTGGTGATTTGATTTACTGTAATTTGTTTTATTTAATTTTTAGTTATGTTTACGAGTCTCTTTTTTTTATAATTTTTCATAATGTATTAGGCTTTTATGTAAGGACTGTATGTGACTTTCATCACAGAGTTTTTTTAGCTACATTTAAAACCTTTTTTTTAGAATTTTACAATATTTTTTATGATGTCTATATTTAGCACAGTTGCTTTCCAGAGTAGCTATGTAGAGTTCTCTTTTGTGTTTGCAAGATATTTTGATACCTTGCATTAACCAGTCATTTCTAGGGGTATTATTAACTTTCTTTACATGGGATGGAAAACTTGAGTTGTGAATCCTTATGAAAGTAACGGATCATCAATTAGTCGCCCGGCATCTCTCGTGTAACCAAGATTCCCCTAGAGACGGGAATTCCCGTAGCAGCATTGGCTGCCGTGAGCATATGGTTATAATGTTCCGCTAATTAAGAAATCTGTTAATAATAATCTTTATTGTCAAAGAGCAGCATCTAACTGCTATAGACATAGTTGTAAAACCTGTATGATTACACATGATTCAAATTAAAATTTATAACAATGGCATTTCCCACATATAGTCCTCATATTCACTAATGCTATAGAAAGCCATGTCCTTTAAAAAGATTTCAAGCTATATTTTAAACTGCTTTAGGGGAAGTATTTGGATACTAGAAGATAATATATTAAAAACCTTAAGACCTGTATATAAATAGTGATTTTGAGTTTTACTCAGTCTAAAGTAAGGCATTTCTAAATTTTTATTGTTTCTAGTATGATAATTGTGTATAGTATTTCTAGAAGGTAAGGTTTGATGGTTTTCTTTTATATATAATAAACAACTGAGTATGTAAAGATTAGGGACAGTTAAAACTTTTAATTCTTTGAAATAATTTTTAGTTTTGATGCAGTAATTTGTATCACAAATTACTTAAATGTAAATAATGGTTGTAATATGAATATGCATTTTTATGTGACATTGATTTCAGATGTTTATTAATTGTAATTATTATTGGGAAATAAGTTTATACGGCCTTACTGAAACTGTCAATAATAGAGCAATAATGCAGCGAGGGGGGGTGAGCTGTTTATCATTATTGGAAACGAGGAAGTTACGTAATGTTGACGTGTTTTCGGTAGAAACTTCTGGAATATTTTCTCCCTAAAAGCAATATGTATTCGTGGTTTTCATTGGATATTAAAATAGACGCTAATGTTGGCGCGTTTTATTAGCCAATAGTAATTCATTTATAATCTTTAGGCGTATCTGGACGAAGGAGTATAAATAAGCCAAGTCAGAGGTAGATCGCGGGCAGTTCATCAAAATTCTTTGTGCAATACACGTCGTCTTAAGTTTGTCAGTTCGTTAAAATATTTGTATGAGATACGTCGGCTATAGATTCACAAGTTACGAAAATCTAAAGTATTATAAAGTTAATTATACACAAAGTTGAAGTACGTGAATTAAAAGTGATCAGTAAGAAGTATTATAACAGTTTCAGTTTGGCGAGTATCCAGATCAATATGTAAAAGTGATAGTGAACGTGTTCGACAATAAAAATTATAAAACAAATTTCTTCATCAGTGTAATTTTTGGATAAAAGATTCCTTTCCGCTTCACAACCTGTATAGAGACACATGTTCGACCCAAGATAAGATAATAGCTAGCCGGAGGACATTTGAAATGAAATCAAACAAAAAAGCTAACACTGATGCAAATTGCTAACACAAGATGGAGCTACGAACCTAACAAAGAATGACGTCACAAGATGGCAACGCGTGAAGTAAACATCACAAGCATCAACATTATAAGTAAATACCGCATCAAATTGGCACCCAGAACGTGGGGCACGATAACCAGGAAAGGAGCACGATAACCAGGAAAGGAACACGATGACCAGGAAAGAAGCAAAGTAACCAGGAAAGTAGCAGAGTGACCAGGAAAGGAACCAGGACGTGGAACGAATGCAGCAGTGAAATGATCTACAAGACGCAGATTCCAAACTACAGGACAACAAAACGACGTGGACTCATCATAACACAACGCAGAAGCGACATATAACCTAGGAGAGAGGGGCATAAAGCTGGACATCAATGTAACAGCAACAGACAGCATCACAAAGGTTAGAGTATCGTAATTTTTTTTTAGAAAACAAAATTGTAACCTACAAATGTACTTAAGGAGTGGTAGGATAAAGAAAACAATGGCTACTAATAATACAGAAGAAATAATTATGGAGGGAGATAATTAACAGTTAGCTGTAATTCAATACAGGTTACAGAAAATAGCCCAAACTTTTTAGGATTTGAGGATGAAAATGTTAGTGAAGAAAGTGAGAATAGAATAGCAGGAAATGTTAAGTTTGATGCTAGTATGATTATGGAAATGTTTAGAAATTTTGGTGAAAAATTAGATCAGATTAAGAAGGAATTGAGGGGAGATATGCCAAAGAATAATAAAGAATTGAGGGAAGATATTAGTAAGAGTATTACAGATCAATTAAGGGAAGATATGCAAAAGAATAATAGGGAATTGAGGGAAGATATTGGTAAGAGCTTAGAACAAAACAGGAAAGAGATTGAAAAGAAATTCATGGAGCTAGATAGTAGTATGATTAAAATGAAAAATGAAAATCAAGAAATGATAGCAAATGAAATAGGTGAAGTTTCAAAGAAAATGTTGGACATGAGCAGGGAAATATCTAACCAAAGAAATGAGGTTAATAATAAAATAGAGCATGTTGATGTAAAATGTACAGAGCTAGGTAGCCGAATGAGTAGCATTTCAAGTGAGTTAAGAGAAATGATGGAGGCTACAAATGCAGATTTAATACAGGTGCAAGTTAATTTCAGAGGGGAAATATCTGAAATTCAGAAGGAGTCAGAAACACAGAGAAATAAATTGTCTGATGAAGTTAAAGTTTTGTCTATAGATTTGAATCAAAAGCTAACTTCTGAAATTAACAAACACCAAGCTGTTCAAAATGAGAATAATAAAAAATTGGAACAGACAATAGAAAATCTGCAAGGTACTGTAAATAGGTTAGAATTGAATTCAAGGGCAAATATATGTGATGTGAATATATCAGATGTACAAAATAATGATAGAGGTAGTTCCTCAGGTATGACAAATAATGTGAGTGATGCGGCAGCTTCATCTATAGCTAATGCTGAAACTCAGAGTGCACAAGTAACACTAGAGAATTTAAATATGGCAGTAGGGAATTTGCGAATTTGCAAAATTACAATCATATCTTAAGTGATTTTCCACTTCCAAAATTTAATGAAAACTCCAGTCCAGTACAGTTCATTGCAGAATTATCAGAGTATTTTCAAATTAAAAGGATACCTGAAGCATTGAAAATGATAGTTGTCAAAAGATGTTTGGACCAGAAAACTTTAGATTGGTTACAAATGGTATCCGGGGGTGAAATTTCATATGAATCCTTTAAGAGATTATTCATGAACAGATTTTGGAATGTTACGGTACAGCATAGAATTCGAGCAATGCTTAGTCATGGTCAATTTAATCCACGAGAGGGAATATCAATGACTGATTACTTACTGAAACATGCAAGTCAGGTTAGAAACTTGTCACCTCCAATCAATGAGGAAGATTTTGTGAGTTTGCTCGCAAGGCATTATCCTATAAGGATACGAAATTACTTATTAATTGCAAAACCACGGAGCATCTATGAGATGACTGAATTAATAACAGCTTTGGAACAACAGGAAGAAGATATATCTCGGGAGTGGGAGCATAGATTTTTAGATGTGCGAGATAGACGAAATTACCAAAGTAGTTATCAGCAAAGTAGAGGACAAGACAGACATCATGAAATTAATACCAGACAACGGTATCAATCATACGTTCCACAATTTGAAAGATCAAGGACAGATGGGAGACCAGGTCGACAGGAACAAATAAATTATGTCAGGACAGAAAGATTGCCTGAAAGAGGGCAAAATTATGGAAGGCGGTATATTAGACAAAGGGGAAATTTTAACTCACTGGAGGGAAAACAATAACCGGGAAAGAACTGAGGAACGGCAAGAAAATTACGTGCCAAGGGGACATAATGTCAGAAATCGAGGATTTCGAACTCGAGGAAGGGGAACTCAAAACCATGGTAGCGACAATGAGATAGATTTAGCGCCTGTTAGGAATGGCAGTCCCGTACGTGAACATGGAAATAACCAGGAAAACTGTTAACAGACTCCTGGGTAGTAGGTTCTCAGGACGTCTTTAATAATTCAGTATCCATTACCAATACAAATAATATGCCTACACATACACCCTGTAATAAGATTACAGCAACAAAAGATAAGGGAGAAAATTTTGAGTCACCTCATGTTAGGATGGAAATTGCGAAGAAAGAGATCATTGCAACTATAGATTCTGGTTCGTCAGCTTCAATTTGCTCACAGAAATTTTACATAAATTTGATTAATGAAGGTAACAAAATTATGGCTCTTCCCACTAGTAATTTAGTTTGTCGTGTTGCAATCAGAAGAACGACACAGGTCATAAAAACACAAGCTCTACTTAACATACTTATCGGCGGAGAGAATTTTGAGGTTATGTTTCTAATTGTAAACCATCTGATTTGTGACATAATTATAGGCTGTGACTTCCTACATGAATATGAAGCAAGTATAGATTTTAAACATGAAGAGTTAAGAATGACAAAAGACGATAGAGAAATAAGGGTACCATTTATAAAAGAGAAGAGAGTGCTAAGCAAGCAGTGGAAGAGAGTGGATGTGTGTGGAGGAAGCTCCTGGAATGGAAGAAAGAAGGGCTTAAGTAACAATGGGAATTGGTATTGAGGTGCACAGAGCAAGAATTGGAGTATTTAATAAATTAAAATGGAAGAATTTCAAAACAAACAAAGGTGTAGAAGAGATGGTAAACATGTTTCTTCTCACATGTGTAATAGGTATACTATTGGTAATTGGTGGAGTTGAAATTAACCCTGGGCCAAATGGGGATCGAAACGTCATGGAACAAACATTTGCATACATTAAAGATATGGATGAGAGATTAGGAAATAAACTCAATGGAATGGAAAAGGAACTAATAGATATTAAGGGAGAGATTAAAAATGGAATGCAAGATATACGAAATGAGGTACAGAAAGTTAAAAGAAGAAAGAGTTGAGCTGCTGGAAGAGAGACACCGAAGATTTAATTTGGTTATAGCAGGAGTGAAAGAAAGGAATGGAGTATGGCCTGTAGATGAGGTCAGAGAGATTATAGAAGGAAAGCTTGGTTTGAAGGTACAGGGCTGGGAGATTAGAGAAGCATTTGGAGTGGGGAGATCAAGAGGAGCCAGAATGATAGTTGCAAGATTTACGTCAGTGCAGTTTGTTTATGAAGTATTGAAGAAATCAAAACTACTAAAAGGAACAAATATCTTTATAAATAGAGATTTATCGGTGGAACAACGGGCCTTGAAGAAGGATCTAATACAACAAATGAGGCTGGCAAGAATGGAAGGGAAACGGGCCTTCATAAAGAACCTACGATTATGGGTCGATGGGCGTATGGTGATGGGGTACGAAAGTGACACAAGGAACAGCAGATCGCAGGGGCAGGATATGATTCAGCGATATTCATCGGCGACTAGAGAGAAGGAATGCAGAGGAAGTCCAAAGAGCAATCGGAGACCAGAGGATAAGGTTAGACATATGGAAGTTACGTCACCGGCACGTGGGGCTGGCGGAAAGAAGATGACAGTGTTAGAGGGTAGACGTGGCCAAGACGCAGGCAGAACGTCAGATCAGAGTGACGTAAGAGCATCAGCTGGCGAAATAAGGAAAATGGAAGTTATGTCACTGCTAAGTGGGGCTGGTGGGAAGAAGATAGCTGAGTCAGAGAAGAGATCAGGAGCCGAAGCAGTGACGTCAGATCAGAGTGATGTATGGACAACAGCTGGCAAAGTTTGGAAAGTGGCATCATCGAGGAGGGAGGGAGTTCAATCGTCACGTGATATGATTGCGGGCAGGGCAGAGGCGGGGTTTCAGAGTGGTGAATTGGTGGAAGAAGAAACTATTGTGTTAACACCCAATGGGAGTCTACGGATTTTGGACAGAAACAATGCGGGACTGTTAAAGGAGCCACCAGAAATAGATTTATGGAGTAGGAAAGTGTGCCATACATATAGAAATAGTGCAGGTTCTGTGAGAAATATGGGAAAACAGAAGCAGTAATAATGAGGAAGTATATAGAATAGGAAGGGAGAGTGACTATAGAATGTATAGAAGCTACAAAGTAGACAAAGTAAAGACAAGGTTTTGATAGGCAAGTGATAGATTTTATGAAATCGTGAAGTGAATGATTTAGATATAAAGGACGGTAAATACGAGAGGGTTAGGAGGGAGAGGTACATTTCTTAGTATGAACGAGCAAGTGTTGTTATGGACGATTAGTGCGGGGAACAAGTAAACATTCTCTAAATTGCATCTAATAGTTCCCATTTCCCGCTGATAGGGAGTATTAAAGACGGCGGAGGAAGCAAGGGAAGGAGATGGGAAGGGGACAAGAACAGTAAGCAGTATAGTGAATTTAAATGAGAAACGTTAGCGATATGAAGCTAACTCAACACACATGCCTTGTAAATGCGGAAGCTTGGGTATGATCGGCAAAAGGAGCTAGGGCTCGACGCTGATCATGCCCAAATGATTGTATTAGCTCAACACTCAATAAAGATATCATATCATAAAAGAGAAAGTTTCTGTAATCGAGATGACAAAGGATGAGAAAAATCTTTGTGACCAAGAGTTTTTTGTACAAATAACAAAGACTGATACAAATAGTCAGATAAAGCAGGTAGTCACAGAATATGAAGGGAATACCACGCCATATTTTCAACAGCTAGCAGAAATGCCAGAGAAAGTAGAGGAATTTACAATCCAGACAAAAGACGACCATGTGAGCGAGACAGACAACAGTTGGAAAGAGAAGAGAAATGAGGAAATAATATACAAGTGTGAAGAAGCTTATAATATTACGATAATGCAAAAACAAATCCTTCATGATGTTTTGATGAACAATAGTTCAGTATTTAGTAATATCCCAGGCAGATGTAATGTATATCAGCATACATTTCAAGTAGAAGACGTACCACCATATAGGCACAAGTATGACAATTTACCTATAAGTCTTCGGGACAAAGCTAGACAACTAATAAATAGCATGTTAGAAAATGGGATTATTGAGCAAAGTAATTCTCAGTATATAAATTCAATCTGCTGGAGTATTAAACGAGATGGTAGTTTGAGATTAACTTTAGACGGTAGATGTGTCAACAAGTATATGAAGCCAGATCATTTTCAAAGTGAAGGAATTGAACAATTAATTACGAAACTTTCAAGAGGAAGATTTATGACATCCATTGACCTCACTGCTTCATATTGGCAAGTGGAATTAGATCCACAAGTGCGTGATTACACTTCATTTCAATACTCGGGGATCCAATATCGTTTTTGTGTAAATCCTTTTGGTTTAAAAAACTCAGGAAGTGGATTTTTGAGAGCCATTCACAGTATCTTTGGAAATTCTGCAGATGACTTTTTAATAAAGTATATTGACGACTTCCTAATCATTAGTCAAACATTTGAAGAACATATGAATAATGTCCATTATGTGTTAAATAAACTGCAACAACATGGTATGACTGTGAACATACTAAAATCAAAATTTTGTGTCAAGGAAATAAATTTTCTGGGTTATGTAGTGGATGAACGAGGTATAAGACCTGATCAGAAAAGAATAGAAGCAATAATGAAAATTCCACCACCAAGGAACGTAAAGCAAATTAGACGTCTCTTAGGGGTATTGAACTTTCAGAGTAAGTTCGTACCAAGATATTCGGCTGAAATAGAACCACTGCGGCAGCTACTCCGAAAGAACAATAAGTGGAAATGGACAGAGGATCATCAAAAATGTTTTGAAAGAGTAAAAGAACTTTTTGCTAAGTCCATATTGCTCGAGAGGCCTAGAGAAGATTTGGAATATGAGATTTATGTGGACGCATCAATGCAAGGATACGCCGGAATTTTAGGACAGCGAGACATCAACAATGACTTTCACGTCATTAGTACAGCTTCTAGAGGACTTACAAATATTGAACGGAATTCTTCAGTAACTCAGTTAGAAATTGGAGCACTATATTTCTCATTAATTCGTTTTAAAACCTATATTTATCAGCAAAAGGTGAAAGTATATTCAGACCACATCAGCTTAACTTTCATACAACGGTGTAGATTATGTAGTGGAAAACTTGCTAGATACATTCATGCAATATCTGCATTCGATATTGAGATTATACACATTCCTGGCAAAAATAATACCTTCAGTGATTTGCTATCAAGATTGAACTACAACCCACAAATTCCCGAAAATATTGAAAGGCCTAGAAATGAAGTCAAAATATTGACAATTGAAATTCCTTTAAGCAAAGAAATGATTAGAAAATTGAAAAATATAGGGGAAATTCAAAATGAGAACGTAAAATTATTAGAACTTAAAGAAAAGGCACCACTAATTGAAGAGGCAAAGAAAGAAATTGTAGCAATTCGAGATGGGACATTATACAAGAAACATGGAAAAGAAGTGCCTAGTTGGAAGGTTATGGTTCCGAAAAGCATGGAACAGGAACTAATTAAGAATTTTCACGAAGGGTTAGCACACTCAGGGATGGACCGGACAACTTCTATGATTTTAGAGAATTTATACATATCTAAATTGCGTCAGAAAGTTCGGAAATTTATATCGTGCTGCAACCTGTGTCAGAAGGCAAAGCAAATAAATGCAGCATATGCATTTGAAACTAATTCGGTTATAAGGGATAAGCCGAGATGTGTAATTAGTATTGATATTCATGGTCCGATGCCTCCAAGTCAATTTGGAAACAAATATATATTTGTCTGTTATGATATATTCAGCAAATATGTCAGAATTTACCCTTTGAGAAAACCTACAGGTTTAGCATGTTTGAATAGACTACTCAAGTCATTTGTTATAGAAGAAGGACCTATTCAATCTGTATTGAGCGATAATGCTTCGTACTTCACAGGAAAAAAATTTATGGATGGACTGAAAGAAAATGGCATTAAACAATATTTTTCGTCAAGATACAGACCGAACTCCAACCCAGTGGAGAGGGAAATTAAGGAAATTTCAAATTATTTAAGGGTGTTGTGTCATCGAAAACAAACCCAATGGTATGGATACGTGAACTTCGTTCAGAATCTACTAAATGAAACCGTAAACAATGTGACAGGATACAAACCATGTGAACTTAAGTTAGGAAAGAAGATCAATACAATGTGTAAAAAAAGTCCAGAAGCCATTCTAGATGCTCATTCGATACCACAAACAGAAGAAGAGATGTTCCGAAAAGCATTCGAGAGGATGAAGAAAAAGGCCATAAAAAGAAAAATTAAACATGAAGAAAAGAAGAGAAAGGAATGGAGGATCAAAATAGGAGATTTAGTTTTGGTCAAAACCAAGAAATTGTCGGATAAAGCAAATAAACTTTATTGGCGAATGTTTCTCAAATACCATGGACCATATGAAGTTGTTGAAGTATATGGAACTAATACATATGAGTTATGTAATCCAACAACTCGAAAAAGCATAGGAAAGTTCCATATTGAGATGCTGAAACCATACAACCATGAAGATCAAGGTGAAACAAAAGACAAAGATGATAAATAGTAAATGCTGGATAGTTAAAGACGAAATGCAGAGCAATGTATTGGAACGTAAGAGGGTTAAATAAATATGTACATCATGTGAAAGGAGAAATAAATTTTGGACATGACTAAATGTTTAAGAGGAAAATAACATTTTATTAGTAACTGAACATGTGAAATAAAGCATGATGTTATATTAAAGTAAAGTACATAAATACTATTCCAAGAGTATTGCTAAGATAAAGTACAAAATAACAAAAATTGGTAAATATAATTAAAAACAAATATTTATGTAGTAAATAGAACATGTGAAACAGTGCCTAGATTTAAGAGATGTAAATATTTGTGTAGAGGGTGAATATTTTGGTAAAAATGTTAAACAATTACAAAAATCTTAAATGTATAAATTTTTGTCAACAACTTAAGAAAGTAAGCAATTTGGTAACAGTAATTAAATAATTCAGGGTACAGTATTTGCTATAAAAAATTTTTGTGATGTCAGATTAATATCTAAGTTAATTAAACCAGAGCCAGTAAGTAGTGGCAAGATAAAAAAAAAAAAAAAAAAAAAATATGTCGTGTGTTAAATGCGTGTGAAGTGTTAAGTGAAAGTGATAGCATGTGTTCCAAGATTTAGGAGACTAAAAATCCAATTATAAAATTCCCAAACAAGTTGTAAATATTTATAATTATGTTCCTAGTGGGGCATATGATGCAGTAATTTGTATCACAAATTACTTAAATGTAAATAATGGTTGTAATATGAATATGCATTTTTATGTGACATTGATTTCAGATGTTTATTAATTGTAATTATTATTGGGAAATAAGTTTATACGGCTTTACTGAAACTGTCAATAATAGAGCAATAATGCAGCGAGGGGGGGTGAGCTGTTTATCATTATTGGAAACGAGGAAGTTATGTAATGTTGACGCGTTTTCGGTAGAAACTTCTGGAATATTTTCTCCCTAAAAGCAATATGTATTCGTGGTTTTCATTGGATATTAAAATAGACGCTAATGTTGGCGCGTTTTATTAGCCAATAGTAATTCATTTATAATCTTTAGGCGTATCTGGACGAAGGAGTATAAATAAGCCAAGTCAGAGGTAGATCGCGGGCAGTTCATCAAAATTCTTTGTGCAATACACGTCGTCTTAAGTTCGTCAGTTCGTTAAAATATTTGTATGAGATACGTCGGCTATAGATTCACAAGTTACGAAAATCTAAAGTATTATAAAGTTAATTATACACAAAGTTGAAGTACGTGAATTAAAAGTGATCAGTAAGAAGTATTATAACAGTTTCAGTTTGGCGAGTATCCAGATCAATATGTAAAAGTGATAGTGAACGTGTTCGACAATAAAAATTATAAAACAAATTTCTTCATCAGTGTAATTTTTGGATAAAAGATTCCTTTACGCTTCACAACCTGTATAGAGACACATGTTCGACCCAAGATAAGATAATAGCTAGCCGGAGGACATTTGAAATGAAATCAAACAAAAAAGCTAACACTGATGCAAATTGCTAACACAAGATGGAGCTATGAACCTAACAAAGAATGACGTCACAAGATGGCAACGCGTGAAGTAAACACACATACATAAACATCACAAGCATCAACATTATAAGTAAATACCGCATCAGTTTTTAAGTTTTTGATGCAAGGAATTGCTTTCTTTTGCCACTTAAAGACAGTGTTGGCTCCACTTGCATTGCCCCATAATAGGATTCCATTATTATGATGAGAATGAAATAAGGCATAATATATATTCAACAATGATTTCTCATTAATAATGAATTTTAATCTATTAAGCACATACATAACTCTAGCCAGTTTCGAGGAAAGTTTATTTGTATGTACATCCCTGTTTAATCTACTATCTAAATGCAATCCAAGTATTTATAATGCAATCTTCATGTCTGAGAGTAAATACAATTTTTTCTGTTTTCGTGTTATTAATTGCTAGTTGATTCATTTTAAACCAGTAGGTAGATTCTTCCTACATACACTTGTTATAAGAATATTGTGTGATGTGTTATCAAAAGCTTTAGTTAAATCAATAAATGTAACACATGACAACTTTTTGCTTTCAAAGCCCTCCAATATAGTTTGTATTACACTTTCCACTGCTTTTATGGTAGATAAGTTTCTTCTAAAACCATATTGTGAGGTATTAATTAAGTTAAATTTATCAAAGTAGTCATTTAATTGTCTTTACATTACTACTTCAACGATTTTGGATACTACTAGAACTAAAGATATAGGTTTGTAATTCTGAATATTGTCTTTGTCCCCCTTTTTATGTATGGGGATGGTTAAAATAATTTTAAGACAATCTGGATATATTGAATTATCCAAAAGAAGATTTATTAAATATACAAGCGGTTAACACAGAATCAATAGTTTCCTTAATTATATAATTGTATAACCCATAATAATCTGTAGACTTGGATGCTTTAAACATGGAAACAATATTAATAATTTCAAGTGTACTAACATGTCGCCATTTAAAACTACCAGCTCTCCTGTGGTGAATTTGCTGTAATTGTAATAGTTTAGTTATTTCTCTGTCTATCTCAGAAATGTCACTAGCAGAATAGCTTATACCTTCTTTACCTACAATGGTCGAGTTAAATTCATTAGGTGTAAATGGTAGTTTAGTTAATTTATTATTTCTGGATGACTCATCTTTAACAGCGTTCCATACGGCTTTACACTTATTGTTACTAGTCTCAATATAATTCTCGAAGCCTCTATATTTAGCTTCATAGATTTTCTTTCTGTTTATTTTCTGTATTTGTCTATATATGTTTTTATATTTATCATTTTTACAGCTTTTATCATATAATGTATTTAATAATATTTTATACCTTTTTAATTCAAGAGTATACCAATTGACCTGTGGTATCCTTTTCCTACCACTTAACCTGTATTCTAGGGCAGATTTCATTATAATTTGTAATCAGTGTGTGCAGGAACCTACGATAGGCGTCAGATACATTATTAGTAGAGTTAATAATTTGAAACCAATTTATTTCTTGCAATCTTTCCCTAAAGCAGTTTAGGTTGTTTCATTTAGTTTTCTAGTACTTAGAACACGTGGAAAAACTTTATTATGAGCATCTAGAACATTTATCTATAAGACTTTATGGCCAGAAAATTGTGGATTAAATATTTCCCAATGTATGTCAGAATTGCAATTCGTCATAACATTGTCTAAAGAAGATTGTAGCCTAGTAACCTCATAATTTAAACAGTACAGATTATTAGATCTTAACATATCTAGAAATTTTGAGACAATTTGGGTACAATGTCTCACATCAATGTTTATATCTCCAATTATAACAATTTTACAACTGTTGTTCTTTCTTATAAAACTAATAAGTTTATGCATTACATCAATAAAGGCTTCAATGGCAGTGTTAGGTACTCGATACACTGAGACAACAACAATTTTCTGTTCTATAAAGTACACTGCACAAGATTAAAACAATGCCTCTATGGAAAATTGCAATACCTTAAACTCCCAATGGATATTAATATCCATATAAATTGCTGTACCACCACGTTCTCTATGTGTTCGACAGAATGAGGTTAACTACTTACAACCTTTAGGTACAAAATGCTCAATTTCATTTTCCTTCAACCAGTGTTCATTAATGGTAAGAATTTTAACTTTTGTAAAATCAGCAAGCATATGTAATAGAGAGATTGTATAAATAAATAATTTATTTATTACAAAACATTTACAAAGTGAGCAAAAGCTCGGTAAACAGGTGACACGTCAGAGAGAATACAAACAAAAATTATTTTACACAGTAGTCATACATGTGTTTAACAAAAACATTCTATTTATCTAGTATAATAATTTAGGGCAAAAGCCCTTTCATCAATGAAACCTACGATAGCTTACAAGTTACAATTTATTTACATATTTAAAAACTATCCTCCATATATTCCTTTACAGAATAGTATGATTTGTTTACAAGCATGTTTTTTATGGTTTTTGCTGAAAGATTTTATATCTTTAATTTCTCTTATTTTAACGGGTAATTTATTGTACATTTTTATTCCAGCGTAGAGAGGACTTTTTTCGAATAGGGTTAGTCTATGATTTAGTTGTTTTAACCCTTTGCTGCACATAGACTATTAGCTAGTTGTTCTCCAAGCAGAATTGTGTCCATTTAAATTCTGAGCTGCTACTACAGATGTTAAACTAAAAGTGACCTATATACACGCATAATTATATGTTGTAGTAGCTAAATTAAATTGATTAATTAATAACTCATTTAAAATTGGTTTGAAGTAAATAAGATTAAATATTATTTCAATAATTTATAACTGCACACTTCAACCCCTTTGTAGACAAACAACACTTAAGATACATGCACCTCTTTGCAGTGCATCTTTATAACTCCGTAATATTAATGGCAATGGAATTTGTTACTTTAGGATATTAAAAACTGGAATAAAATCTGCTATACTTAAGTAAAATAAATACAATAATTTCTGTAAAATTATTGTGGTACTCACCCTTAAAATGTTTACATCCCTGCCATTATGGCAGCAAAGATATTGCAGCATGTCCATAACATGTTAGCTATACTATTCTCTTGCACCATACAAATGTTATATATACACTTAAGAATATTAATGGTTTCGTATGTACACCGTTGTATTAGTTTTGAATTTCCACCCCCTTTGCCTCATGATAATTGAGGAAGCACCCAATTCTACACAATGCAATGTCACACTGTTTGCACTTGTATTGTGACTGTATGCCACGACCTGATGGTGTTTTCCTTTTCTTCACTATGCACTGATCACACGATTTCACCCGGCCTTGAATTTTTAAGAGGGTGTGAAGAGAACTTAGTGCAGGAGTAGTAGAAGGTAGGCTACGCTGAAATCCCGCTCGCTTACGTGACGTGAAGTCTGCGATTAACTGTTGCACTAAATTTTGCCCGTAGTAAAGAAGCGTATTGCCATGAGCTGTAGAAGTAGGTCTGTTCGAAATGTTGTATATAATAAAACGATTAACTATAGCAACATTCACTACGAAATGGAACAGGTATTTTCACCATTGTTTTAGGGTCGGCCGACACCGTAATATTCCCTCCTTTGGTCTGCCAGATCAATCCCTGCCATATTACGAGTTTGTAGATAATAAAAGAACGTCCCTGTTATCATGCCAAACAACTGCAGTTACACCTTCATGTTGCAGTTTGTGAGATTCGCCCCTTTTAAATTTCAGTTGTTTTGGCTTTGAAAATTGTTTTGGCTTTGAAAATTGTTTTGGCCAGTCTTTCCTTCCAGCACAAGTTGTACCACACACATACATTTTCCTGTCCAAAAGTAATTTCATTAGCTGCGTGGAAGTAAAAAAATTATCAAAATATACGTGATGCCAAAACCCCATATATTTTTCACACATGTCTAAAACAACCTGTTCCCCAAGTAGAAGATCGCTGTTTCTCGCCTCTTTTTTCCCAGATAGATTTTACATTCCAATAAATACCCACTTTTACTATCTGCAATACCGCATGCCTTTATCCTCCATTTTGTTGGTTTAGCGGACATATATTGTTTTAAAAAGAAGCGTCCTTTGAAACCTATCATCACTTCGTCAACAGAAAGTTCACGATTTGGTTTGTAGACACTCGCAAACTTTTTGATTATGTCTAAAGCAGGTCATACTTTATACAGATAATTGTAAGAATCTACCCCTAATCGTGGCCTTGTAGATTCGTCATTCAGGTGAAGGTACTGCGATATCTTTTGAAAGTGGAGCAACGCCATTGCTTGTCTTACAATTGGACAAATGCAAAAATCCCCCCAAAAGTAATCTCTGGTTTCAGGTAAATCCACCATCCCCATATGTATCAAAATACCTAAATAGGTCTTATCTCCCTTGAATTTGTAACTTCCTATTTTGGATCTGCCTTTTTAGCTTGAATCTGAGCTGCATATCTGTTGGTTTCCTCCGCAATTTTTCCACAAAAATTGGAATCTATAAAAAGTTCAAGATAATCTATTTCTGGACTTCCTGTAGGAATAGAATGATTTGCACCTGTATGGGATGAAAATGTTTATAACTTATTGAAAGTCAAAAAGTCAAAAGTCCACTGTGCCGGTACTGCTGTAGTTTTAATTTGTCTTTCACTAGCTTTAGCCCCCTGTTCTGATACCTGTATCTCAGCACTCTCACTGTCACTTTGTTCCTTATCACTGTCTTCCACTAACTCACCAAACCAAGATTCGTCAGAGCTACTTTTGCAATCTAATTCCTCGTAAACTGCTGAAAGTATTTCCTTGTCTGTTACTAATACCTTTTCACTACAATGTTTTTTAGACCGTGATGTACTTGGAACAGCCTCCGTCGTACAGATATGGTTATAAATGCGACAGGAAACTGCTTACTTACACAACTGCACCAGGCTGTAAACAGTTCTATTTATGGTTTGGTATTACATTCTGGCTTGCGAAATCGCTAGAACAATGCAGCAGGAGTACGTTTACATCAACACAGCTCCTAAAAGCTGAGGTCAGCATAAGCAGAACCTATATGAAATGACAAACACATTTACTACGTTCTACTACGCTATGCGCAGCAGGGCATTTATCATTTCACTACGCTTTACTATGCTATGCGTCGTAAAGGGTTATGTTACCTTTGGTTCTGGTTTTATAGTCATGTTTTTGAGTACTAAATATACTGTCAAAATTTGCATGTGTATTTTTACAGAGTTCCAGTATGTATTGTGAAGGGAAAGTTAATATTTTAAGGTTTTTAAATAGTGCTCTACATGATTCTTTTGGCCCCGTATGTGATATACATATTATTTTCTTTTGTGTTTTGAATATTGATTCCCAGCCTGTCGCATGGTCCCAAAGAATTATACCATATGTCATGATTGAATGAAAGTAGCTGAAATACAATATTTTCCTAGTCTCTAAATTTGTAATTTGTGTATGCAGCACATATTAAAGCAGGCACTGTTTAATCTTTTAGCTATGTATTTTATGTGTTCCTGCCACTTTAAATGATTAACATAGATTCCTAATAGTTTAGCAGTAGTAGCGGAGTTTATACTGGAAGCGGGTGTCTCATGTTTATTATTGACTGTATTTTGAACTGCATGACCGAAGTCTTGGATGTGTTCAGTTTTAGGCCATTGTTATCAAACCATTTTTTAATGCTGTCATTGTTTCTGCAGTTTTGTTTATTATTTCTAAGTTACCTAGTGCTTTAATTCTAATTGTTGTCATCTGCATACATTGTTGTTATCCTGCTGATATTATTAGGGAGATCGTTAGTGTATAATATGTAGAGTAATGGCCCTAAAACACTTCCCTGTGGTACTCCATTTCTTACCGTGCTCCAGTTTGAGTGTGCCTCACCGTTTCTACTCTTTAAAATTACTTTTTGTTTACGGTTTTTAAGATAAGATTGGAACCATTTTAATGTTCTTTGATTTACACAGTCAAAACCTTTGAATTGTCACATATGATCACTGTGGTAGATTGTTTTTCATCCAATCTTTGAGATATATCATTTATGAGATTAACTATGCGGTTATTATAGAGTGATTTTCTCTAAATCCATAATTTTTGATAAAATTATACAAAGTGGCGATTATAGAGCTAGGCCTAAAATTTTTCAATTTGTCACTTCCACCTTTGTGAATGGGACTCACAAGTGCATATTTCATCCTTTCCGGAAGTATGCCTGTCACCATTGACTGATTAAATATTTGACTGAGTGGCTCACTAATTTCTTGCTTTATTTCTTTTATTAAAAAAGAAGAAAGCTCGTCCCAGCCCTTGGCTTTTTTTGGTTTTAAATTTGTTATTGTTTTGTTTACCTTATCTGGAGTGACCATTTTAAAGTTAAAAGCAGGTGTGAGCATGAGGCAATTATTTTTATATAGGCCTAATATTGCACCCTCTACTGATGGTGGAACCTCACGGGTTTCAGTACCAATATTTACAAAATAGCTGTTTAATGTATTAGCCTTTCCATTAGCATCTGTATTATCTAAGTTGTGTGAAAATGGTCCAGTGTTGCTATTTTGGTTCAAACCTATTTCCCCTTTTATTATGGACCATGTGGCTCTACTTTTGTTATCTGCATTTTTTATGTAGTTCTCAATTGCCATCTGTTTAGCTTTTTTAATTACTGATTTGTAGATTTTGTTATACACTTTGTAATATTGTTTTGGATTTGTGGATGTTATGTAATCTCTGTGTAGCAATCTTTTGTGCGTGCTGGAAAACTTTATCCCTTTTGTACACCAGTTCAGCGTTTATTTTTTAATAATTTGGTTGCATGTGATTCTTAGAAAGCAAGCATTATAACAGTTTATAACCTCCCTAAGGAAATTATTGTAATTTGTATCTGTATCAAGGGTTGGATGAAGATACCACGTTAGATTACTTAGTTTTGCCTTAAAATTACCTATGGTTTCAGAGTTATAGATACATTTAGTAATTACTTGTTTACATTTTACTTTTGATTTATAATTTTTTGGAATTATTATTAGAACAGCTTTATGGTCAGAAAGACCTGTTTCTAGGGGGAAATATTCTTCACTTCCATACACTTTGTTTGCAAGTATGTGATCTATACAAGTTGCAGAGGAACTTGTGAATAATGGAAAAAGAACCATTACTGAAACATTGTGGTAAGTCTACACCTGAGTGAGGTCTCGGGAAAAGTTTTACACTATATTGCATTTTGGTAACTTCTAGTTCACTACTTGGGTTTCTATCACTGCTTGTTGTGTTTCTAAAAAAACTTGTTTATTATCTTTAGCATCCTTAGGTTTCACTGTATCCATATAGGCCAGGTGTAAAATTTGACTTAACCTTTTTTTTTGCCATATACATTAAAATGTAACCCATGTCTTGTATGCATATCATGGGTAGCTGTAGATGTCTTTACTAGCTTAACATATTTATATTTCTTACAAATAAGAGAAATGCATTTGTTTACCATATTTACAGCATTATGGATTGGGGAGTTTATAACTAAATCATGCCTAACAGGCAGATCCGTTACAATAACATTAGTATGTGATAGGTTAGGTAGTGCATTGTCTATACAATTACTTATATTTTCCGGATTTCCATACTCAACATCATTAGTTCCACCAATAATCACCACACAATCTTTTTTGTTGAAATCCTGAGTGCTGGCACAAATTGAATTTGTAACATCATTAATCTTTGCACCTGGTATGATGCAAGCTTTGGTTTCCAGGTTATCCTCCAACTCCAAGATGGCTACTCCTCTGCCATGGCTGTCACCAAAAATTAGCATTCTTCCACTTTTGTTCTTAAAGTCCCATTTAGTACCTCTAGCTGATTCATGTACATTTACCCCTCTCGGAATAAGCGGTGAAATAGGAGACGAGCAGCTATTACCATCAATTATGTTATCCTCTTGAAGTAGAAGGTACCGATTTTCCATTAAAATAGCACTTTTTTCTATAAGTATCCAGTGTTGCATGTTTTTTGATAAGTTTTATGTTTATTACTCACAGTTCTCCAGTTTGTGCATTCCTTATTTGCGGTTAGAGTGGGCCAATTTTCATTGTTCATACTTATGAAGGTTCCATTTCCTTTTAGTTCCTTTTGCAATAATTCAATTACATTTTTTAATGATTCATTTTCTTCAGGTAACTTCTCAAACTTAATAGTAATTTCACTTTCTTTTATTCTACATATGGTATTAATTTGGTTTTTACCACCTTTATACATGCGTCACTCCCATTTATCTTGTGGTATTTCACTTTCATTTATACAGGAGCATTCAGAAAAATGATACCATTTATCCCACGAGTATCAGAGAATTCCATTTCTAACAACACAATTGCATTTACTGCATTTCGGGACAATGAGTTTGCTTCTACTTGAACCGCCGCCATCTTACCGAATCTAGGTTCACTATGTCATTCATGAAAGGTGATGTAGATAAATAATACAAAATTCACCTGTTTAAAGATGATGTTGAAAATGTTTACTATTTTCTTGAAGACACAGATTCACTTTTTTTAATTTATTTTTAAACACTGTAATTCAAGTATCTTTCATTACCAGCTGTTATGTAATCTATAATTGCTGTTTCAAGTTCATCAATTGTTTTGGGATTGTCGTTTGTAGACTGAAGCTTTAGTGGCTCCCCACTAATCGGGAGGAGTCAGATCAGAAGACCATAGGGGCCACAGACCTTGAGAAATTAGTCTTTCCCAAAACATTTCTTTAATAGCCCCATAGATTGATGTGATGTATAAGGGCGTTGTCTTGTTGAAAAAATGCACCATTCCCCTCATCTTCTTTTAGTTGTGCAATAAATGGAAAAAGAATGTCCGAGCAGTAAACATCAGAATTAGCTGAGGTGTGCAAAAAATTGGCCCAATAATTTGCGAGTGAGAGATTTCACACCATGCTCTTATTTTCTCTGAATGTAAAGGGGTTTTTTGAATAGCATTAGGATTTTTAATACACCATATTCGTGTATTTTGTGAATTTATGCATCCGGATAAGTGAAACCAAGCTTTATCAATAAAAAAAGTCCTATCTAATTCTAACATGTCAATTACATGACGCACAATAAACCCCTAAAATCGTTCACAATACTGCACTCTTTTCCTGTGATCTGTGGATTTTAATTCATGGACAACATACACTCTATAAGGATACAAACTAAATTCTTTTTTGACTGGTTTGTATGCGGAACCATAAGAAATATCACGTTGTTGGGTCAATTTGTTAATTGATTTCTGTGGACTTTTAAGCATTCTGTCCAATATATCTGCCAGTTTTTCTTCTGTTAAGACAGTTGGTGTACCATTCCTTGCAGCATCCTGCATGGAACCGTAAGTAATATCACATTGTTAATTGATTTCTGTGGGCTTTAAGCATTCTATCCTATATATCTGCCAGTGTTTCTTCTATTAAGACACTCGCTCCTCACCTCGCAGTACCCTACATGGAACCTGTCTCCCAAAATTTATTAATTAAATCATGCACAGTATCTTAGTGCGGTAGTTTTGAGTTACAAAACTTAGTAACAAAATTTTGTTTCACTTTCTCAGTGTAATTTCCACGTTCATAAAAAATGTTTTCCAATAGAAACACATGTTCCTCTATAGAGTGCATTAGAGTCAGCTCACACACTTGTCAGTACTCGTATCACACTTCTGTTGGCAGCTGGCGATTACGTGTGATAACGCACTGGAAACCATAACCTTCGGTGGGAGCGTAATGGGGAAAATCTTAGGTGTACCAACCTTATCTCAAGCGGTAGGCACCAGCACAGTGCGGAGGAAATTGTTGATGACCCGTTATTTATAAAGGAGTTAATTGTTATTCACATTGTTCTTGTATATTTCTTTGCATGATTGCTCTGAAAGCTGGTCATTAAAAAGTTTTATGCTTTCACTGTTAATGGATTCAGTAGCTTGTTACATGGTTTGCTACATATTTTGAAATGGGCAGCATAATTAATTGAAAATAATTGTCCATCATGGCCTGAAAGTCCATTAATTAACGGTTGGATTTCATGATACTCCTTTTTAGACATATCTATGAAAGCATTATCAATGGCTGTTTGGGAATTTTTTTTAATTCTAGTTGTAAAATTGGCAGTATGCATAAGATTGTATGTTCTTAGTAGTGAGCAAATTTGTTCCTTTGGTTGCTGCCTTTCATGAAGTCTGTTTTAATTAATCGCAGAGTATAAATTCAATCTTAGGTTTGAATAGGCATTTTAGAACAGCATCTAGATTATATAGAAAGTTTTCAAAACTTGCAGCTGGAGCTCTGTATAGTGTCAATATAATTAGTTCCTCATCTGGCTTTTTTACATGAACTGCGCAACACTCAAAGGTTTGTTCTAGATAGTATTTATCCAGATCAATCATGTCAAATTCTATGTTTTTCTTAAAGATGCTTGCACCTCCTTTAGAGAGTTTTTGTCTACAATAATATGCTACTCTGTTATAACCATCCATTGAAATATGTAGTATTTCCTGTTTGTCCATGTGATGTCCCAATATGCATAAGATATTTTGGTTTATATTTTCATTTTTGAAGCTAATTAACAATTCAGTGACTTTGTTTCTTAAACTTTGAATATTTTGATGAAATACTGTTAAAGAGCAAGTCTTTTTGTTGATTTTGTACAATTCATTTGTTTCAAATACTAGTTATGTCCTTCCACATCTCTGATTTAGCCCAAAAATAGGAGAGATTTTAACAATTGCAGGAATATTACTGGTACTACCCATGGATGTACATGAAATGCTCTCGGCAATGAAATGCATCAGCATATCCTTGCCATGAGCGCATAAATGCAGTCCATCTGCAGTGCAACTGTACCTCTCAATGGATGACATGTCTATAATTCTAATGTGGCTTGCTCCCTCTCGACTAAGAAACTGATCAAGTCTCCAATTAGCTGCCATCACCTTCTTGTTAATCCAAGGCTTATCATGTCTGTAGAAGAGGCTTACATTTGTGTGGCTACTGTCCTCGGCAATGTGGTTTATGTCCATCTCGATTGAGATTCCTATCCAAACTATTTCCACACCCCCCACTATCACTACATGATCTATAGTGAGATCCTTTGACATATCTTAAAAATTCCCCACCACATGGTTAAGACCAGCATTGGGATTGAAAACACTGCTAACAGTATATTTCTCACTCAATTTCGCTGGAGCCTTTCTCTGATGCCCCTAGCATGACTACTTCCTAAGACTAAAACCCTACCTTTGGCATCAGAGGACCCCCCCTCCCTGGCTTGGGTCTGAGGGCAGACCCCATCACCGGCAACGACGTGGTAGGTACTTCCTCTGGCAAAGCCAGGGAACACCCCACCTCTGGCACTGCCAAAGTCGAAAATCTGTTGCTCAATTCCAACTCAGTAAATCTGTCACGAGGACACCCAAAACTTCTGCAACTATGTTTAGGATTGGAATACACCTGAAATTCTGGTGATTGACTTTTGCTAGCCAATTTCAGGCTTTCCATTTCTAACCTTGCAAGTTCCAATTCCTTCCATAGAGTTAGAACAGTATTCTCCTGACTTAATATAAAGGCCTTACATCTACAAAGTTCAAACTACCAAACTTGGTTAACACTTTCGCTTTTGGTATTTGCACAATCTTAATAAAACCACAATTTACATTCAACACAAAAAGCACCTTGTTTACAATCCTATGGCACGATCCACACTTCCCAGACAGATCACACGCTTTTCCACTCATCACAACACTTCACTTATTAAACCACTAGTAAACACCAAACAGTTTACTAATTAAGTATTTAATCACAAACTACTAAGTGTCCAAAGATGAAGAAACAGGAAAATAAGTGATATAAGCGTAAACAAAAAAAATCAAGTATCAAATCATTCTTAAATCACTGAAGTTTTGCCCTTGTGAAGTTGTTTAAAATTTTCCTCAGCGAAATTGTTTAGCATAACCAGAACATGTTATTGCATAGTATTAACATTTGCTTTAAATAAAGGTACATAAATATAACAGAGGAGCTGGTATCTTCATTAGGTGCAGTAATGATACCAAAAATATGGGCCCAAGAGCCTTTTAATCTTGATTACCCTAGAATACAACCAACTCTCAACTGGTTTAAAACAGATTGCATCCTTAACAAATTCAAACAAAGTTGCAAACACTTTTATTTGGAAATATACTGGCAGGACTAAAGAAAGTGTTAGCTATTTTCAGCTGACATTTTAAATTTTGTTTAATTTTTCAGTTAGGTAAGGTATAAGCCAAAAGCTTGTTGTAGATCGTGTGCAACATTCTAATCACTTAAATCATGTATTGCTGTATGTAAACAATTGTTCATTTAATAACATTACTCTAAATTAGGTTTAAATCTACAAGTTTACCTTGTGTAAGGTAGAGCAGGATAGTTTTCAGGATAGTTACCCCATCCACAGCTGGATTCCGACTAGTATTTGATAATTTTGTTAAAGATGTCTATAAGAGCTCAGAGTATATGCTCTTATTTAATTACCTAATAGCGGTTGAGAATGAAACCCAGGACTTAAAGTACTTTGTAAGTTGCCATTGGGGTATGTTATCTCAAAATTAATTAAGAACTTGTGGGTTACTGGAGAAAAATATGAGTCACTAGGGAATTGTTGCCATGGTAGCTAGTTAGAGCAACAGATTGAAAGTCAAAGATTTGTGGTTCAAATCCTGGTTATGGCATTAAAGTTTTTTCATTCTGTTTACGTTATGAATAAATCTTGTCCAATCTAACCAATATTCTGGTTTCACACAAACATATCTGACTCATAACTGAATTTAATACCTTGTAAAACTCATCTAAGTTCATCTTTCCACTGAAATCTTAATGCTTTATCAGTGGGTTTACAGTCATAATTTCATCATATAATTCATTGTTACGTCAATTTCCACTGTAAACTGACTAACATTGTTAAAGAAGTGCAACACTTCAGATTTATCATATTTCCAGCTTTCCAAAGAGCACAAACCATAACACTATGACCTTTTACATTAACAAATGCAATTTTTGCCAGTTGATCCTCTTCCCAAAACCCACTCAAAATAATCACTTCATTAATCTCAGAAAATTCTTCCACCCTTCTTAATTTTTCACTGGGTCCTTGCTTTTTACTTTCTCTGGTGCTTACCTGTAGTAAGTAGAAGAAATATTGTATTTCACCCAAAAGTTTGATATTGAGATTTCACTGAAAATAATGTTTTGAATAAAAAGAAGCAAGTCTATTTACAAAGAAAGAGAGGGAAAGAACAGCGTAACTCAAAAATGAAAAGTCAGTTGTGCTCCAAACTTGTCATGTAAGTTCAGCATGAAGATTTTCAAGAAAATCCCCACCCTCATCACAAATGGGAAGATGTTCATTATGTTTTAATTTTCTTAAAATTGGCTGCTAACGGATTAAAATACACAGTTTAAGGTATTTGGATGACAAAATGTATGTATATATTGAATTATTTGGAAGTAGCCTGTGAAGTACTCTGCATTCGGAAATATTTTATAATTTTGTATAACTTGTAAACCATAAGAGAGAGGCAAAAATTTAACAAACAAAAAATTATATATAGACCTCATTAAAACACATTCTGTTTCCTTGTGATAGACATATTTACCATTTCAGAGATATTCTTTGTTATGGGTTTGAAATTTCAAGCACTATGGGCCACTTGCAAAAATGATGCGCTGTTTAAGGACTTAAATGCTGTTCAGTTATACATTGTCTAACTTTGCAGTGCTAAACCCATGTTAGCCGGTGTTTAGCTAAGCAGCATTTAAAGCACCATCTGCCCCAAAATTGAACGCACCATCACCACATTTTGAAGCTTTCTTATTTGAATATTGCATAGGGTAGTTTCCGGAAGTAGTGGAAGAAAGGTTTTGGAAATTTCAACCATCTTTTTTTTTTTTTACCAACGGTGCAGAAAGCAAAATGTCGAGCAAGTGGAAAATTTTAGTACTACTGAAAGAGAAACTCTTTTGGAAATATTAAAACAGTTTGAGATAGAAGATTATCAAATCATTGCTCGCTTCAAAAATATCCATGTAAAAATTTAAAATGAACATTTTAACTTGTCCTCTAGAAAATTTTAAAAAGTTAAAATTTACAGCTGACGAACACAAATTTGGTGGCCATAATAGCTTGTAATACGCAAGATAATGCCAAATTATCACAGCAGTTTCTTTATTGAACCTGAAAAATGCTACATGAATTGGTGCCAAAATGCAAATGCACAAAAATCAGGCTTGGTAGTAACCACATTCAGTTTGAAGAACTGCTACAATGCATCTTCAGCATTCTGCCTTCTGATGCTCACACTAATGTAGGCATCTGATATTATCCTTTTTTCATACACCCAGCCCTATTCACTTAAATGTCTGGGTTGTCAAAATGTGTTATTAAGTCAGCACGTTTCCGGTATTTTATTTCTTGGTAATAAACTCAATTTATAAAGCCTATATACATATATTTTATGTATATGCATAAGAAATATTCTTGAAGCGCAACACACAAGGTAGCCAGGATCTAGAGTAGTTTCACTTCAATCCTAATACCAGGAATGAATGAATGAATGAATGAATGAATGAATGAATGAATGAATGAATGAACCAACCATGTGTGCAGTAATAAGTGCTTACTTTATACTGGTGCAGCAATGCATTATCACCTGCATACATCCAATTCAATGTTCTAAGCAGCACCACTAGTTCAAACTGCATTTGATAATAACCTCCACATTAGATTTGCTTTCACTACATGAAATCTGATTAAAAATGAGGTTAGGTAATCTCTGGCTTTTTACGTATAAAATCGCTTGAGCGCATTTTTTCCCAAATTCTGCACCTATAAGAAACAAACTTCCATGTATTAAACCGGGAGGAGGGGTACTAAATTGAGCCCTGTGGCCAAATATGCCACATGCATTGTGTGTAGGTCAAGTTAGCAGAGCATGTTAGACTATTTTAACACTTGTTAAAGCATATTTTTCTCATACAACTGTTAAAATAATAGGAAGAATTAAACAGCATAAGAGGCACCAGCATTAATTTAACTTGTGTTAAAGTTACCAACTGTGAGACCACTTCATTAATGAAATGCGTATCTTTATTACCTAAATCTTGGTTTGAACACCCTTTCGGTTTAGTGCGCTAAAGGATTAGAATGGTCTCTGAGCACTGTTTACAGTCATATCATTTTTCTTCTCCTTTCTGGGCATAAAATTCCTTTATATTGTGCAATCACATCAAAGAATTGCATAATCTTCATCTTGTTTCTTTGCTCGTGCTCCGAAACGCAGTGGCGTTTAAGGTTAAACAGTGTTTGAACCACCTGTTATGCAGTCTGTAAACATGAATGTGATTTAGACACTGTTAAGCACTAAACATTGTTTTTGCAATGGGTTAAATAACGTCTAGTGCTAAATGTTGTGTAAACATGCTTTCAAGTGGCCCTATATTTTTAAGTGCTAAATTACTAATTTTTTTTTTTTCTACTTATGGTCATTCAAAGAGTGGAATTTCTAAGCCATCACAGAGCAACCGGCTGTTTAAAGAATTGACTATTGTTTAAGCCTTTTGTATCTGCCTTGCACATACAACAAAATATTTAATAAAAGCATTTGTGCAAACATTTATCTTGATTAACAAGATGTGGATAGCAGAATGTACTTTTGTAAGAATAGCTTGTAGAAGGTTTCATAGAGAAAGCCATGTGAATATAACATATGGTGCAGTAGTTATTAAAATGAATAGTTGGGCTTCAAGAGAGGTAGTGATATTTTGCTCTCAGGGTCGATGATGCTCAGGAAGGGAGAAGCTCTTGAAGTAAACAATTAATTAGATCCTTTAGATTTCAGTTTCTCAATGATGATTATAAAGATTGTTTGTGTCACTGCAAAAAGCTTTCATAGCAAAATTGAATTCACATAGAATTGTTTGCATATTTTAATGTTGCATCAAAATTATTCCGTTTATTTCAATGAAATAGAATTTCACCAAAGATTTGATAATCTGTTATCTTTATGTGATTCATGTGGCAGTTATCAAATCCAAATTGATATTCCCCTTTATCTCGACAGTAATAAATTAAATAATAATCCACTTCCAACACAATGTACAGTGCAACATTGATTAAAATTCAATCATATTTAAGATGTTGCTCGTGCATTTTTAAATGAATGTTTACATGTTTTCTAACTGATTTATTTTATTCACTTTAAATTAATTCATGATGTCTCTAACAGTCACTAATTAGTTGATTTATTTAAACATATTTGAACAGATATTGGCATTCAGTTTAATATCTTCCATTGGATATGAATACAGCGTATCATCTGTAATCCAAGATATATGCTTTATCTCTGAAGTCTAAAGCAGAAGTCCATTTACCTTTGCCATTACATATTCCATCTAACATTATATGACCTTAGTTACTATGTAAACACAAACAAGAAAATCCACAAGTGTATAAGATTGGTAACTTACCTTAAAGAGTAATGTGTTTAGCTTTCTACGATTTTTTTTCTGATGTTTAATATAACCTCTTTTGTGGGTTCAGCCATTTCCAAGTTAACTGCTATTGTTGGTTTGAATTTTTCAATACTTGGTAATTTTTTGAAGTAGTAGTTATTCAATTGTTATTGGCAATGTCATGGAAAGTTGGCGGCAGGTAATATGATGCTTTGTAGTAGCTCTGCTAAAGAACTACAAATTACTAAATAAAATGTAGATGAGCATCAAAATAACACTAGCAATAGCATAAATAATGGCATATCACAAGAAACTGTACAAGTATTTGAGGGAGAAGAGCGCAATGTGTTGAAAAACTACAACTCTGAAGAGAGAGGTCAAGGCAATGTACCACAGAATGAGCGTGTAGGTTTGCTCCACAAGGTAATCAAGATTATGAGTATAGATTTAAAGGGTATGAAAACAGAAATTAAAAGACTAACAGAACTACTTACTGGAATTACTACATTGACACCGGACTGGAAACAAGTGAAAGCAACATCCATGAAATCAAATACAAAACAAAGTTCTAAATACGCGATCCAGATACCAAACATATTTGAAGTGCTTCAACCTAATGAAGAGGATAAAATTAATAAAGCAGCAGGAAACCTACAACAAACCCAGATTGTGCACTCCACACTGATAGTAAAGGTGCAGAAATATATTACAAAAGGCAAGAGCCCTCAAAACATAACCTATACTTCAGTTTGACAAAAGAAGCAACTGGAAAATTTGTTGATATTAGGAGATAGTCGGAAAGAGGACTTATAGAGAGAATAAACAAGTTAGGAAGAACAATCCTAGTAGCAAATGCAATGGTGAAACCAGGTGCAAAAATTAAAGATGATGTTGAAAATATTGTAGAAAAGTGTTCGCAGGTCACTAAAAAGGACTTTGTAATGTTTATAGATAGAACTAATGATGTGGCAAGTGGTGAACCTGAAAATGTGATAGAATGTAGAAAAAACAGTACTCTTTATCAAACACAAAAGCAGTTATTGTGAAACTTCCCCAGAGATATGATCAGCTCTCAACTTCCTGGGAGAACCAGTAAAGATATCTAAACTAGGTAGAAAATATGGACATGTTAGGTTAATAAATGCTTTCAATGCAAAGAGACAGAAGCACACAAAACATGGCATGCATCTAAATAAATTAGGAAAGCGAAAGTGTAGTTTGTGTAATTTTAGACATTAAGGAAAATGCTGAAATGCTGGATGCAAAAAACTAGGCAGCTATTCAGACAGGCAGGTGAATGGTAAGTCATTAAAGCGTATACATAAAAATATTCAAATACTTTCTAATAAAACGGATCACCTGTATATATTTACAAATGAAGAGACACCCAATATTCCAGTCCTTACTGAACATGGACTAAGGGAATATGAATCATCCAACACCTCTATTAACGCTATGAAACTGTTAACAATTTTTTGTTGTAACAAAAAAGAAATGGTGAGGGATAGGAATTTGTGTACCTCATGTACTATTGAATAGCTATGAAAATTTTGATTTAACATCTGTAAATGTAAAAGGATAAATTGAATTGGTAGGCATCAATCTGAGTTGGTAGAATTTAAGAATAATAATTTGTTATAGACATTTGCAGAACACCAAGTGATGATATAAGAATATTTTTTGGGAAATTAACACTATTACTTCATGACTTTGTAGTGAAAAAGGACACAAGAATTATAATTTTAGGTGTCCAAATATAAATATTCAACAATTTGACAAACTAAAATTAAATTTGAATGTTTATTAAATGAATTTAATTTAAAAAGGACAATAAATGAACTTACTCGTGTTACTACAAATGCAGCTACGGCAGTTGATAACATTATTACCAATATATCAATATACCATGTAAACTGAAGGGGAATCATTCATGTCTTATCTGAACCATATTGCCCAAAAAATCAGCTTTCTAGAATTAATTGAAAATGGATATTCCAACAATAGTAATTATATAAAAAGAAATAATTCCTTTAGTAAAATCAATCTCTTAATGTTTAAAGAAAGAAAAAAAAAGCCCTAAATGGTAATGATTGGGGAGATATACACGAAGAGCCTGACCCAAATATGATATATCTTTATTGAGTGTTGAGCTAATACAATACATTTGAGCATGGTCAGCGTCGAGCCCTGGCTCCTTTTGCCGATCGTACCCAAGCTTCCGCATTTACAAAGCATGTGTGTTGAGTTAGCTTCATATCGCTAACGTTTCTCATTTAAATTCACTATACTGCTTAGTGTTCTTCTCCCCTTCCCATCTCCTTCCCGTGTTTCCTCCGTTGTCTTACAACTCCACTATCAGTAGGAAATGGGAACTATTAGATGCAATTTAGAGAATGCTTATTTGTACCCCATACTGATCGTCTGTAACAACACTTGCTCGTTCATACTAAGAAATGTACCTCTCCCTCCTAGCCCTCTCCGTGTTTCCCATCCTTTACATCTAAATCCTTCACTTCACGATTTCATATAAATCTTATCACTTGCTTATCAATACACTTGTCTTTATTTTGTCCAATTTGTTCCCTTCTATTCATTCTATAGTCCTCTCCCTCCCTATTCTATTTACTCCCCCATTATTACTGCTTCTGTTTTCCCATACTTCTCACAGAGCCTGCACTATTTCTATATGTATGGCACACTTTCCTACTCCATAAATCTATTTCTGTTGGCTCCTTTAACGGTCCCGCTTTGTTTCTGTCCAAAATCCGTAAACTCCCATGACCCAAATATAAAACTTAATACACTTTATGAAATATTAAAATACAATATAAATATCTATTGCCCCCTTATTAAGAAACCAAAGAGACTAACGAATATCCATTGGATTACACCACAGATTAAACAAATGCATATTCAACTAAAATTTGCAACTGCCCAGGCTAACAAAAACAATTCAGAAAGTACAAAATTGAACGTTGATTAGCTTCTTTTCAAATATCAACGTAATTTAAGACCAACAAGTCACAAGAAGCAAAAGTTAGAATTGGCCACCACATGGAAAAGATACGAGTCATGGCAGAAAACAAGGTAAGATTAGAAACCCTAAATTTCAATACAGATTTCAGTGGAATAATAAGTGACATCAAAAGATACCAAAAAATTGAAGAAAAGAGAAAAAACACATTTGCGGACATCCGTTTTTTGAACCTATGCATACAAAGCAAAGTTACACCAAAGTTTGTAAGGAGAATTGTAAAATGTGACAAAAACAGCAAACACCAAGTATCAGCCGATAAAAAAGTAATAGTAATTGAGAGAAACAACCACTACACAAAATTACAAAAATTGGAACTGGAATTATACATTCTTCACCTTAAATTAACGGACACACTCGGCTACCCACTTTGGCAAAACATACAATCAAAATTCCTCACCATTCCTAGCTACAGGATGAAAACAAAAATGCTGAAATTAAAGAAAAAAACTAGACATACTATGCCGGAAGCAACATTCATATAAACCTAACCTAAAAAATGAAAAAACGACTTCATACCCAGACGTAATTAATCTCTCAAATGTAACTTTCACCAAAGCAGAATTATCAGTATTAAACCTTGGCCTAAAAACATGTGTTGGCTACACAAAAACAACTGATGAAATAGTCGCAGACATTGAGATTGCTACTTACAACTTAAATGAAAATAGTAAAACTATTATAAAAAGAGAATGTGAAATAGTTCTCCAAGAAATACAAGCAGATAATCATAACAATTTCCCAACCAAACATGTGATCAAAACATTAAAATCAAAACCAGTAGTATACACGAAAGCTGACAAAGGAAATAAACTAGTTGTACTTCAAAAAGATGATTATATTGCCAGAGTAGAAAATATGCTGCAACAAGAAAATTACATACAAATTCAAGAAGACCCATTAAAACTACATTTAAAAGCCTTCAATCAAACCATCCAGGAAAGCAAAACTATAACAGACACTGATAAATCTAGATTAAAACCAGACCACCCCATTTTACCAAGAATGTATGCTCTACCTAAAATACACAAACCAGGTAATCAGATGAGACCAATCATCAGCAATATTGATTCTCCTGCCTACAAACTGGCAAAATGGTTAGTTCAGAGATTCTCTTCACTACCAAAATTCAATAGCAAAAACATAATGAATTCAGAAGATTTAATACAGAAGATAAAATCCCTGGAACTCGAACCAGAAGACAGATTAGTTTCCTTTGATGTCACTGCACTATTTCCAAGTGTCCCTACAGATCAGCTCCAGCGTCAATTAAAGAAATGGCTACAGCAGACTAACATGCCAGAAGAAGAAATAGAAGACCTCATACAACTTACCAATTTGTGCATTACACAAAATTGTTTTAGTTTCAATAAGAAGTTCTATCAACAACCAACAGGTTTAACCATGGGCAACCCACTTTCACCATTCCTTGCAGATTTATTTATGAGCTACTTAGAAACATTCATAACTTCCTTTCCATACATTTTTAAAGTTTGGCACAGATATGTCGACATCTTCGCTGTTGTACCTAATAGGTTCATACAAGACTCCTTAGCCTTACTAAACCTACAGAACCAATCAATAAAATTCACCATGGAAATAGAAAAAGAAGGCATGCTACCATTTTTAGACCTAAAAATCATCAGAAAACAAAAGAACCTAACCTTTGGCATATACAGGAAGCCAACACACTCTACTAATTACATAAAAATAAAGAGTTTCAATCCAACCACACACAAACATGCAGTACTAAACAGCCTAACACATAGGCTGGTATATACCCCCTTAAATAAACAAGAAGACCAGCATATAGTAGACACAGCAATAAATAATGGGTACAACAAAACAATTGACAAAAAAATTGCAAAATTCAAACGGCAGAAACACATCAAAAACACAACAAATCTCAACCAGCAAGATAAAGAGCTAAAGTTCAAGAAATTGACATACCACCCAGGAACATTTCCCAAATTTAAGAAGATTTTCATGAAACACAACATCAGCCTAGCTCCACAGAACAAATTTAACATAGAGAAATTACTTTGTAACAAGTTAAAGGACCCCATTCCACAAGACAAAAAAGCCTGAATCTACAAAATCAATTGTTCAGATTGCAGTAAAGTATATATAGGTAAGACAAAAAGAAACCTAGAAACTAGGCTAAAGGAGCACATGAGATGTATCGAATACAAACAAATGGACGAATCTGCAGTTTCACACCATTTTTGGATCACTAATCACAACATCAAACCTAATATTACATTAGTCAAACCAGCCAAATTTGCAGCCGAATTAGATGCATGGGAGAAGATCACCATTCTAAAGCACAACACACATCTAATGAATTTTGATTTGCCACCACCGAATCCTCTCTGGAAGTACATTTCACCACCACAAGATGCCACCACAGTATCCAGTTCACAAAACGGAAACACCAACAACACGGGCCAGTCGGATTAGCTTCTGAGGATGGGAACAACCGTTTCCCGAAACATGTTAAGTGAGTAAACTTAAGTGTTGTTAGTGTAACAATTTTGACTCACCTTGATGAAATAAATAAAAAAATTGAAATTAAAAAAATTAAAACATAGTTATGACCAGGCCTCAGTTTAGGGTTCCAAGACACATGTAGTTAGCATACAAACAGTGGGATGGCAGATAAAGCGTGCAGGTAGCCCTTGCCTCAACATGTAAACATCTAGTCACAGTAGGGCATAAAATAGTGCGTATCGAGTACGGAAACTAACTGCCTAACATAACAGTTTTGCATGATTGTACCTGTTTTAACATTCTGAAATAGCCATTTTCCACAACAGAAAAAAAAAGTGCAAACAATATACACAGCGCAAAATAGATTTCTTCACAGCTTCATTGCGCCATATACATAAATATTTAAAATAAATATGTGAAGTAATAACCCAAATAACGCAAATGAATACAGTACAATTCTTTACATGTCATTGCAGTGAATTACAAGGTGCATTCGCAATGTATCAAATAAAAACATCTCTTATTTTCACTTAAAATGAGTTTATAGCTAGAAAAACTTCGTTCTTCGTCACATGACGTGACAGGTGCATAACGAAAGAATGGGATATCACACGAATAAACATTTGTGGATTTGTATTCATTGCTTGAATCCAATAAAACATCCTTAATGGCAAGCATATCTGCAAAGCCAAAAGGACATTTTTTAATTTTGCATTCATACTTGCAATAACAGTGTCTGATTTTAACTCATTCAGTTTTTGAAGCAGTGCAATTATGAACCCATATATTTTTCTAGAAACGCTTTAATATATTTATTTTCGATCTCATTGAAATGGGTGTTGGCATGTACCAACATGCTGCACAAATCTCGATAAAATTCTTTTTTGATTTTCTATTTTGCTATTGCAGTGTTTTTGAAAGAATTGAGATCTGTCTGTCAAGATGTATTTTTGCAGCATTTGCAATATGTAGTGTTGTTTCCTTTGATGAAATGTTCCTTTCTAAACTTCTCTACACGTGCATCCTGAAGAGAACGCTTGGTACTCGTATTCTTCGACATGTTTCAAAGCACTTTGGAGTATAAATAAGAGCAATTAACACTAACAAAATATCAATGAATATGTAAATACCATGAAACTATAGTTCTTTACTCACTGGATCTCGAGTACGTAAGGGGACTGCATTAACCAGGGCCAAACAGCCATATGAATGTCACAGTGACCTTCGCTACGCAACTACCTGTAGGTTGGAAGTGCTACCCCACCCACCGGGCTAGGACATCAACTCAACCCCGTTCACTCCCAACTTCAGTCTGCTAATTCCATGACCCAAAACCGAGGCCTGGTTATGACTATATTAGCTAATGCTAAACGAAATAGCATTAGTAGTAAGATCCTAAATTCTTCCAGTATAAATAAATTTAGCTGGCAAATAATAAATGAATTCCACTAACCTTAAAAAATTACTAATTTCAACAATGTTGTATTCAAGAGAAAGAAGATACAACACACGACTCCCCCCCTGCCCCCTCCCCAAAAAATAGAAGCTGTTGAAGCATTTAATAATAATTTTGCTTCTATAGGAATAAATGTAAATAAAATTAATGTATCTAATGCAAGCCCAAAAAAAGTTAATGTCATAAAAAGTACATACATAATGTCTACATTTATCCTACAAATGCAAATGAGTTCCTAAACATAATAAAACAATTAAAAGCAAAAAATAATCATGGCAGAGATAGTATCCCTATGTCAGCCTTAAAAGCATGTAATCAAGAAGTAGTTAACCCACTTGTAGAATTAATAAATTCTTATCTAGAATTAGGAATTTTCCCTGATAAATTAAAAATTGCTAATGTAATGCCAATATTTAAAAAAGGTGACAAAAGGAATTGAATAATTACTGTCCAATATCAATTTTACCAGCCTTATAAAAAATTCTAGAGCATGTAATCTAAAATCAACTAATGATTTTTCTCAAGTTCAATTCAATACCAAAACACCAAAATGCTTTTGTCAAAAATAGGTCAACAGTCAATGCAGTTTTTCAATGTGTAGAAACAATTATAGAAATCTTGATACAGGCCAATGTGCACTTGTTAGACCTTACTAAGGCTTTCGACTGTGTGGATAAAAATGTATTAATGAATAAGCTATCTATCCTAGGTAGAGGCTTGGGGAATAAATTAATAAAATTGTATATGACTAATAAGAAACAATACATAGTTCTAAGTTCAGCAAATGGCGATGTTATATCTAATACTATGGAATTGATGCATGATGTTCCACAAGGATCAATCCTTGGACCTCTCTTATCTTATATATGCACCATATAACTGACTATACAGGGTGGACCATTTAAGTTGAGACTGTACAATATCTCCAAAACTAAGTGTTGTAGAAAGAAAAGTCTTTAATAAAAGTTGCTTGATATTATGAGGAAAAGTAAATGCCATTAGTCATCTTTTGTTTGGAGGACATTATGATGGTCATTTTGGGGTCAATTTAATTTTTTTAAATGGGAACCTACAATTAGGGTCAATTTAAATTTACCCTAAAATGACCCTCATAACGTCCTCCAAATAAAACGCAACTGACATTTACTTTCTCCCATAATATCAAGCAACTTTTATTCAAGACATTTCTTTTTACAATGCTAAGTTTTGGAGATATTGTACAGTCTCAACTTAAATGTTCCACCTTGTATATCTACTGGTACCAAATTAGTGCAATTTGCTGATGACATTAGTGTCACAGCCAATAATGCTGCTAGTGCAATGTTAGGAAAAAACATAATGAAATAGCAAATTACTACAATACTTTACAATAATAAATCTGAGTATAAACCCAACTAAATGCAAAATGATAATATTTGAAGAAAGAAAAAAAAAAACTTAATGCGCCTTTACAATTATATATTGAAAACAAAGTAGGTACTAATGTTGATAGAGTACAGCTACTTGATATTACTCTGGATAAAATTTTATCCTTTAACCAACGTATTAATAAATTAGCAATAAAAGTTAGTAAAAATCTATATCTACTAAAGCGTTTAAAGAAATATTTTCCAGTAACAACTATTAGGATGATATATTTCTCTCTTATGCATTCGCACATTTCATATGGCATAGAAATGTGGAGCAATACTTCAAAATTAAATCATAAAAGAATCTTTAGTTTACAGTAAATAGCAATTAGATATCTTTCAAAGTTTTTATATGATTAAACACAAATTCCCTATGTAAGCCAACTCTCACGTCTATGACCACAACACAAGGAATAAAAGTAACCTTGCTCTTACTATACATAGACTTAGCCTATTTAAAAGCCACCTAGTTATGCTGGTACAAAGCTGTATAATAAGAGGATCAAGAAGTTTTTTTTTTTTAACTGATAATTTGTCTGTTTTCTGTGCAATGCTGTATGTAAACTTAAGCTGATAAAGTGTTGCTATTATTATTATTATTATTATTATTATTATTATTATTATTATTATTATTATTAAATTTTTTTAAGGCCAGCATATAGTGATCCCCTTTTAAACATCTGACTAAATTTGGTTTCCTGTATCCCCTTGTGTTTACAACAAAATGTGAAATGAAACTATTTCTTCAAAGTTTTATTTATATTTACATAAAGTAGATAAGTAAACTTTTGTTACACACTATTCTTCGATGTGGAAGATGCTTACAGTGATGTTGGTAATACATTAAATTATGAATTGAGTCGGTTTAGTTACACAATATATCACTTACTAAAATAATTTACCAGGACATGTTTCGAAAGCTACCACTTTCATCATTGATTGAATGCCAACTGCAGTTGGAAGAGTTTGAGGTGGTGGTACTGCCCTCTTGGTGCAGATTCAATGAATTGTTTGGTGAGGTTGTCTCTGGCAGTTATTTCAAAATTGAGTACTTTGTCGATATTTCAAAATCAGTATGTTTACCTAAGTTGCAAGTTTTCTGTTGTCTGTTATTTCTTTAATTAATTCTGGTTCTGGGTTTATTTTGTGATGCTCTTGCCAAAAATGTGCTGCCACTGCAGATCTATCTTCCTGTCTGTATTTTGTGTTTCTGAAGCATTCCTTTGTTTGGGTCTCCAAAATTGTTTTAGTATTTCTTATGTAGAATTTTTCATCCTGGTTGCAATTTATTGTGTATATTCCTGATTTGTTCTTTTTGGGTAGTGTGTCTTTTAATTTTGAATTTAGTAGGTTTGGGATTGAATAGTTATTCTTAGGAGCCAGTACTATATTATGTTCTTTGAAGATTTTTTAAAATTTTTCATGGATTTTTGGATGGTATGTAAATTTTGTAATGTGACTGCATGCATGTGCATGTGCGTGATACTCTGACTCCTAAACTTGCAAGACCAAATAAACAAATTCATGTTAGAAATAGAAGATAGACAACTTCCATTTTTGGACTTGAAAATTTAAAAAAGGACAATAGACTCAGTTTTGGCATATACAGAAAACCTACACATGTTGACAATTACATAAAATGCAATAGTTTCAATCCAAAACCACACCTGTATGCTGTATTCAACAGCCCCATGCAGAGATTGATTAACATAGCCATGGATAATGAATATACGGAAGAAAAACAATACATCCTAAGGGTCATAGAGACCAACAGCTTCAACCAAAACATCATAGTGAAACAGATAGCGAAAGAAAAAAGATTAAAAATACCAGCACACTTTCCATGGAAAAAGAAGCAGTCGCGCATACAAGATTTACATGCCATCCATAAATCCATGAAAATTTTAAGAAAATCTTAAAGAACATATTATAGTACTGGCTCCTAAGAACAACTACTCAATCCCAAACCTACTAAACTCAAAATTAAAACACACCATATCCAAAAAGAGCAAATCAGGAATATGCAGAATAAATTGCAACCAGTGTGAAAAATTCTACATAGGAAAAATTAAAATAAGTTTGGAGACCTGAGCAAAGGAACACTTCAGAAACATAAAATACAAACAGGGAAACGGATCTGCAGTGGTAGCAGATTTTTGACAAGAGCATCATGAAATAAACCCAGAACAGAATTAATCAAGGAAATAACAGACAACAGAAAACTTGCAACTTGGGAAAACATACTGATTTTGAAACATTGACATAAAGCATTCAATTTTGAAATAACCATCGTAGCCAAACTCATCAAGTGGTTCATTGAATCTCCACCAGAGGACACTACCACTACCTCAGTGGCTTTCAAAACATGTCCTGCTAAATTATTTTAGTAAGTGATGTATTGTGTAACTAAACTGTCTGAATACAAGACTCATTGTTGATGGTATATCCTGTATTTATTAATATTTATCTTATTTACAGGAGTGTGTGTCAGAAGCAGATGCTACAGTAGAAAATTCAGCAATACCATTTAATTCCAATACAGAAACTGCGGAAGGCAGTCTAATTTGTTGTACTGAAGAAGATGATGATTAAGTTGTGGATATGGATATGAAAACTGATGATGAGATAGAAGATCCAGCAAAAATTTTTGATACTGCAGAGTTCAAAAAGAAAGAAATCATCAAGATTGTTGCGGTACTAGGTTTAAGTCAAAGCAGAAGAATTTAAACAGGAAAGTGGACAGTGTAATCAGTAAACAGAGTTAAATGAGTTATCCTGATACAGACAAAGATTAATGAGATATAACAATAATGCTGTACAAGGGAACGATACAACATCCACTCCTATCAAGTTCCTCCAGTGTAATCACACCTGAAAAAAAGAATAATACCATGAAGTATCTAAAGCAAAAACAAATTAAAGAGTATTTTACCTGTAAAAGTGATGCAACTTCAGTTAAAAGAATGAAAACACGCTTTCAAACAAGGATATCTGTTTGTGATGTTTTAAATATGTAATAAAGACATTTTGCATGCAATTGTAGCAATATTTGAAGTTTGTTATTTTTATCATTAATAGATAACATACAGGTTTTCAGTATTTTTACCTGCTGATCCTACCCAACCTTTTGTTCTTTTTTTCCTCTCTTTTTACTTTTTTCTGAACATGTTGTGGAGGAATGTAAAAAAGGTAATAAGAATAATTGATTGTTATTGTCGTAAATATTTATGATGCTATAAACCTATCTTCTCTGTCAATCACTTTTTTTTTCTTTCTTTTCACAAAATCAAAGCTTTAATATTAAATAAAACTAAGTCCTTTTTTAATTCAGTAACTCCTTGTCACTAATTACCACATTTAGCACCGTAACTGAACGGCAACTTATTGGTATGCGAAAACAGACCCGTTTGGAGATGGAGGCGGGGAAGTAAGGCACGTGCACAATATAATGCGAGTATCGCATCGGCTGTTGTATTTCTCAGAAACAGAGGTATTTGCACCACTAAATGAAGCCTTTGTGGAATATCTGTAACCAATCCGGCTGTATGCAGCCATTTTATAGGTATGTAAGTAATATTAAATAACCCCCCAAAGAGCTTAAACTGAGCTGTTTTGGGAACTAGTAAAAGAACATGTGCATTTGTTTACGTTGCAACTCGACTCTGATTAAGGTATAGCACAAAGACTGGGGCCTTCTAAATGCTTCTTTTCACTGAGAATCGGACATTATTTTTCTGCAAACATGATCTAAACGCTTTCACCTCAAGTGGCCACTTCCCTTGTCGCTCTCACATAATTCCAGGATAAGATTTTTTAATTTAATTTTTACGATAGGTACTTGCCTGATTAAACTCAAATGATATAAATATGTAGCTTTTTGTTATAGCTGTTGCATATTTAGTTGTGGGTGTAGAGGGATACAGCAGGGTAAAGGGATCATTAAATTTTGTAATATTATTTGCCAGCTCGATCTTTTTGCAACCTGCTATTTTAGCTTATGCAGCTGTTTTATACACTGGTGTGCAAAACCTAAGGGCGAGATGGGTAAAGTAACATAAATTAACTATTTGGTGGAAGTAGATGAAGGTGCGGGATTATGTTGCCAGAGGTCTCTCTCACACATACACAGAAAGCTAGACGTCACATGGCGTGAGTGTAGCGAGCCTATAGTGCCAAATGGGTCTGGTCCCGCAACACAGAGCTGTTGACGAAACAGGACAAGACGGTATGGGGCAATTAGCGAGCTGTTACGGTGCACTGTAGTGGTGTTCTTCATTGCAACATGGCCCGTAGACACCATTTGGATGACAACATGGGTAAGAATAATCAGGAAACTGGAAAAAGGACGAAGTGTGACGAGTGTTGCACAGGAGTTTGGAATTGCTCACAGCATTGTTTCACGTGCATGGGGAACCTTCTAAACCACAGTCACTGCTGTCCCAAGGAGAGGTAGTGGTTTACCACGCTCAACTACAGCAGCAGATGACCGCTACATTGTGCAACAGGCAAGAAGGGATCCACGCCAAACAGCGGGTGCAATTGCTACCACATTTAACAGGACAGCTAGGCACGTAATCTCACGATACATAGTGGCACGGCGACTACACAGAGGTGGTCTCTTTGCCCGACGGCCAGTACGTTGTGTTCTATTGACATGCGCATATCGGCGGCACCGTTTGCGATGGTCCCAAGAGCATCAAAATTGGATAAACGAGGAATGAGGTCGCGTGCTCTTCTCGGATGAGAGCAGATTCAGTCTAAGTAGTGATTCTCGACGTACCCTCACCTAGCGAGAGGTGGAAACACGTAATGAACCCAGGAACGTCCTTGAACATGATCGTTTTGGTGGTCCGGGTGTTATGGTTTGGGGAGGCATAATGTTGCATGGTCGCACCGACCTCCAAATCTTTGAACACGGTACACTCACTGGTCAATGTTATTGTGATACTGCACTCCTTTCCCATGTGCGTCTTTTTAGGGGTGCAGTCGGCCCTAACTTCATTTTTATGTATGACAATGCGCGACGCATCGAACAGCGCAGGTGGAGGATCTCTTGGAACGAGAGGATATTCGGCGAATGGACTGGCCTGACCGTTCCCCCGATTTCAATCCCATCGAACACGTGTGGGATGCTTTGGGGAGACGCATTGCAGCACATCCACATGCACCAACGACCATCCAATAGTGGTCAACAGCGCTGGTGGAGGAATGGAATGCCCTACTACAAGAACTGCTTACCAACCTTGTGGCCGGCATGAGAGCACGATGCAGAGCATGCATTGCTGTCCGTGGTAATCATACACCCTTTTAAGCACCATTTATCTGTTTCTGTAAATCTAGAGAGCCATCATATGTCGTATTGACTTTAGTGTAGCTTATGGTCTATGAATAAAAGTGGCATTTCTGTTCGTCTCATTGCATATTTCGTTTAGTTGCCTACTGTAGCATACCGTAGCAGTTCCCTCTATGTATGATTCAAGTTTCATCGAGCTATGTTACTTGGCAGTGTCGCAGCAAGCGAAGATTACTTTCGTCCTTAGGCTTTGCACACCAGTGTATATATTTAACTCCGATAATTTGCTTTCCTGCAATTTATATAATAATTATATATGTATATATATATTTTTTTTTTTTGCACTCACTTTAACATGTGATTTACGAGAACGAAGATCGCCAACGTTCATGTATATTAAGTGTCCACGTGATTTTCAGAGTAACAGATGTAAAATGCAACACCATATTCCTCTGTAATGATGGCTCTGATTTTTATTTACAATCACAAAATTAGCAAATGCAACATAGGCTATATCATTTGACTCTAATAACAATTTTTAAAACATCCTTCGCGGCATTGTAAACTGGCCTATTTAACAACTAGCAAGTGTGCTTTCCTCCCCACTTGATGCTCTTACACAATTAGAAAATTGTGATCTTTATTCACCAGAACATGTATCTAAATTTGGTAAAGGCCGAAAAATAACGCACCTTGGTCTTGGGCTACTCCTGACTTTTTCTACTTTCATCATTTATTAATCGGTGTAGAAACTATTGTTATGAAACCTTATTTTTCTATCTATTTCGTTATAAACGCAAAGGGAGCAGCCATAGTCAAATGTTGAAGACGTGCACGCTATACACTGGCCTTAAAATTCCATACTCTTTCCATAACATCGAGAGAAACAACTGAATGTCGACAGGACTTTAAAATAATAACAAGTTGTTCAATTCAAACCATTAATAATGGATATTTCAGAAATGCCTTATGCCACAAAAAGGTATTTGAAATAAATTGTTTTAGAGAGCTCTAAATTTTTTATGAAGTGCATTTGTTTTGTCAAATAAATCTATTTAATGTATACTATTTTAATCAAAATCGTTAAATCCATTTTTGAGAAAATAAATTTCGAAAAATGTTCCATGTAAAGGATAGCTGGAGAGGGGGGATTTTATTGAAAATATTCGTGTCACAATTTTGGAAAATACTGAACTTAAATACCAGGTTTGGTATTTCTCCAACTTTTCGTTTTTGAATTATGCTGTTCACACACACACACACACACACACACACACACACACGAACTTTTTATAAAAATGTTTTTCTTATTCAGGGGGCCGCAAAACACGTATTTCCGGTGAGATCTCGGTATCAAATTTTTGGTTGGAATGCAATACCTACTATGTACATACATGGTAGACAAAGTAAAAACTAATAGTGACCTACCACTTGAAAAAAAAAACATAAGTTTTTGAAGATTAAAACAAATAAAGAATATCTCGTAAATGGTTAACGGCACAAAAATGTTATTTTACTGAAATTGTGGGTTTTAAAAAGATGTACATGTGTTATGTGCAGTAAGATTTTGTCTGTCTCTTGAGTTTTACCAAAAGTCATTCAGAATAAAGAGGATTTCAAGGGATATTTCCAGAAAATTCAAGGTAAGTATTTTATTTGACATGCAGATATCTTAAATACATTTTAATCAAAATCCTTGGAACCATTTTTGAGAAAATCAAAATTTTCAAAAACATTTCCATGAAAAGGGTAGTTTTGGGGGATTCTATTGCAAATGTTCGTGTTACCTTGGAAGATGCTCGTTTTTTGGGTTATGCTGTTCACACACACACACATGGACACACCTTTTTTGGTACCAGGGGGCTCAAAACAGGTATTTTCGGTGATACATCGATTTCGAATTTTTGGGCGAAATACTATAATTCATCTACTCATTGTAAGTAGGTATAAAGAATACCATGAGTGTTGATCGTTCTTCAGAAATTTAATTGAGGTTAGCGAATTACTATTTTCATAATTATTTCGAGACCGAAGGTCGAAACAACACATTGGATTTGAAAGTTTAATTGATTTACCTAAGAAAAATTATAAGCAAGAGGAGGGTTCGGTCAGATTAATAAAATGCGAGAACGATGCCATTTTATGTACTTTTAGTATAATCAGTCAAGTGGCTTACGTGTTTACTTTCTCTACCACATTCGTAGTTGGTAGAGAAGGTACTGTTTCCACCAAAATTCAACATCAATATTTCACCGGAAATAGTACGTGTTTTGAGACCCCCAGAATAAGTCATGTTTAGAAAAAGGGCACAATGTGTGTGTGTGTGTGTGTGAACAGCATAACTGTAAATCACTTTACACCAAACTTTCCTTTACAGTGAAAAAAAGTTCGTATTATATTATCAAAAGTGGATATAATCATTTTTATTAAAACTTCCTATGTTTAAGATATCTTCATGGCAAATAACGTACACCAGGTGGCCCAACCGCGCCGTATTTCACGTGTGTAGATATCCCTTCGTGCGTTGAAAGGGTTGCAGAATTCAACGGGGCAGTTCCAAGCAAACGCAGGCAAGTGGGAAACTGGTGCAATAACGTGACCACCTTCGTTCTACTCTAGCTTATCAGCGAAGACGATTAGCGGATCACGCTCATTGAGAGGCCGTTCCCAGGCTTGCACTGGAGCGTACAGTCAGTAATGATAGACAAGAACAGTGTAAGTAGTCCGAAAAGTGTATTAGAATGCTTTCCACTTCAGTTAGAGATTTTATATTCAAGGGAATAAAGTAACTTTTTAGTTTGACAAATAATTAAAATGTCTCTATTTAACATATCAGTATCCGCCCATGTCTATTTTATAAATTGTGTTTACGTTGTTCTTGTCTAACATTACGGATTATACGCATTGTGGAGTCAATAAAAACATTAAGAGGTCGTTAACTGCGTGTTTGTGAACAGCTCCAGAAAGTACAGGGACTGGGCCGAGCGACTGCGCACCTCGTGTTCAGTTTGTCCAGTGGTTTCTGCAACGAAGTATCGCAAATCCATTTCACTCACACGTCTTGTTTTTACCGATGAGACGTGCTTCGCACGAGACGGATACTTCAACAGCCACATCTGGGATGTTGAGACCCTCATGTAGTGTTCGTTAGACATTACCAACAAAAGTATTCCGTAAGCATCTTTTGGAACCTTTCGTTTTGCCACCTCGTTTGAGTTAAATTGGGCTGTATGTCTCAGACCTACCAAACCTAACCAGACGTAAGGGACAAGAAAGAAGCAGTCTCACTTGACTCAGCGGTTTTAAGCAGAGTCAAAGCGTACTGGCTGTGCCTCAAATCTCTCCTACAGGATACGTTCAAACCGGAGTTAATAACTCCGTAACCATGCGTTGGCGGATGGTGGTTGCTTGGCAAAAAGTGTTCCCCTCTGCGAGGTCTATCGTTCCTCAGGGTTTATCATAGAAGTCCTGCTAACATTCTGTGTACTGAAAATTCTCAAAAGGACCATAGTGATTTTAACGGTGCATTTACATAGTTTGTGGTCCTTAGCGTCCCATTCTATATTGGGCGTGAAAGACCGGTAATTTTGCCCAGAGACCTCTTTATCAGACTTGTACTTTTACGTGCCGTAAATCTACGACACGGGACCACCAGCTTTACTTCCCTTCCGAAGGAAGCCATGCAAGAATTTTTACGCCCGAAAAAATCCATCGCTCTCCGCGGGTTTGAATCCGCGAGCATGTTAACCACTATACCCCGAAGGACGACTACGGATTGGAGGGTTTCTTGTACCTTCGTAATAGCTACACTACGTGATCAAAAGTATCTGGACACCTGGCTGAAAATGACGTACAAGTTCGTAGCGCCCTCCATCGGTAATGCTGGAACTGAATATGCTGTTGGCCCACCCTTAGCCTTGATGACAGCGTTCACTCTCGCAGGCATACTTTCAATCAAGTGCTGGGATGTTTCTTGGGGAATGGCAGTCCATTCTTCACGGAGTGCGGAACTGAGGAGAGGTATCGATGTAGGTCGGTGAGGCCTGGCACGAAGTCGGCGTTCCAAAACATCCCAAAGGTGTTCTATAGGATTCAAGTCAGGACACTGTGCAGGCCAGTCCATTACAGGGATGTTATTATCGTGTAACCACTCCGCCACAACCGTGCAGTATGAACAGGTGCTCGATCGTGTTGAAAGATGCAATTGCCATCCACGAATTGTTCAACAGTGGGAAGCAAGAAGGTGCTTAAAATATCAATGTAGGTCTGCGCTGTGATCGTGCCTTGCAAAACAATAAGGGGTGCAAGCCCCCTCCAGGAAAAACAGGACCACACCATAACACCACTAACTCCGAATTTCACTGTTGGCACTGCACATACTGGCAGATGACGTTCAACGAGCATTCGCCATACCCACACCCTGCCATCGGGTCGCCACATTGTGTACTGTGATTCGTCACTCCACACAACGTTTTGCCACTGTTCAATCGTCTAATGTTGACGCTCCTTACACCAAGCGAGGCGTCGTTTGGCATTTTCCTGCGTGTGTGACTTATGAGCAGCCGCTCGACCATGGAATCCAAGGTTTCTCACCTCACGCCTAATGTCATAGTACTTGAATGTGTGATGGTCTGGATAGATGTCTGCCTATTACTCTTTACGACCCTCTTTAAATGTGGGCGGTCTCTGTCAGACAACATATGAGGTCGGCCTGTACGTTTTTGTGCTGTACATGTCCCTTCACGTTTCCACTTCACTATCACATCAGAAACAGTGGACCTAGGGATGTTTAGGAGTGTGGAAATCTCGCGTACACACTTCTGACACAAGTGACACCCAATCACCTGACCACGTTCGAAGTCCGTGAGTTCCACGGAGCGTCCCATTCTGCTGTTTCACGGTGTCTAATGACTACTGAAGTCGCGGATAATGAGTACTAGGGAGTAGGTTGCAGCACAATGCATCTAAGATGAAAAACGTATGTTTGTGGGGATGTCCGGGTACTTTTGATCACAGTGTATTTTCACAACTCACTGTAGAAATAAATAAATAAATAGAGCTTTATTTGTGGACGCCGTTTAACTGCTATGATGCTTAGCGTCAGATTCTATACAGGGCGTGAAAGACCGGAAATTTTGCTCACAGGCCTCTTTATCAAGCTTGAGGTTCTTTTACTTGCCGTAAATCTACGACAAGGGGCCACCGACTTTACTTCCTTTCCGAAGGAAGTCATGCTAAGGATTTTTACGCCCGAAAAAATCCATCGCCCTCCGCCGGGTTTGAACCCACGACCTTGGGAACTTGAGGCTAGCATGGTACCCTTACACCATGGAGGACTACTGTACAAAGGTCTGCACCTGTGAGGCAGTGGTCACCTATATGCTGCTGAAAACAGCACGGAGAAACGTTAAGGTGGCCGAGAGCTTAAGAAGACACTGCTTGCGCTCATAAGCTCCTCGGTTCAAATCTTGCATTAGTCGTTATATTTATGTTGTTATAATCGGCGCAACAGTTCTAGACACGTGAAAATCTTAATGAGAGCTATGATGCGAGTTGCTTACCAGATCAGGTGGTGACCGGTGGACTGCATACTGCAGGAGTGCGTAGGACAGTCATCGTCAAATATCCACACCGGTTATGCACTGCTTTGCGCTGATAAACTTAGTTATATACAGTATATTAAAATCCACGCTGTAAAAAGCGCTTAATATAAAAAACGCTGTCAATCATTGCCTCCAATTCCTCCACACCTAACAACCCTTCCTCTTCTGCGGAATCACTCACATTATTGCCGTCATCGCTGCTGTCACTACTTTCTGCACCATTATCTTGGATGAGAATTCTTTCTATTTGATTTTCTGCAATTCCGTATTTTTCGAAATAATGATTCTTAATTTATTCAACATGTCGACATACATTTTCCCATTCTGGCCTTCCAATTTCAGCAAATTGCTGGCGTTATAACTGCTCCACATATTTTAATTTAAAAGTCATATTTCTGCATGCCACCCATTTTTGATATCAGCCCAGATTAATTCGATTGGGTTTAGATCTGGGTGATGCGATGGGAGTCTAAGTACATTATGGCGATGTATTACTATCTGGTCAAGTATGTATGACGTCTGAAGCTGTTTGTTGGTTTTAATTAAATTATATAGCTTTGTTTTACTCATGCTTTCATCTAAAGCTATATTATGTCTAAGTAACCAAGCTCTCATTTCTTCTTTCAATGAATTTGAGGTAGGTGGTTTGTCAATTGAGTGTTGACGCATTGTGAAGCATTGTCGATGACCAGAACAGACCCAGCAGGCATATTAGGTCTCAACATGGCGTTGATTCACTTCATGTACTTTTCTGTATTCATTTCTTGATGAAAACCTCCTGTTGTTTGTTGCGACTTGTAAAAGAAGGGCATTTGGAACGAAGCCGATCCCTCCAACAGCATGAACGATAATAAGTATTTGCCCTTTAGCAACAGGAACCTGCAACCTAATTCGCTATCGTCACTCCAACTTTTAGATGCTGTACGACTGCTGTGTATGACTCATCTTCATACACTATAGTATTTTTCTGAAATTTGTAGCACCACCTTAAAAATTAATGCTGATATAAGTACATATAAAATTATACTCATTTGGAAAGGTAGAATCAGACTGAAAAATTCAATGCCATAGCCGGGATTTGAACCACGGATCTTAGGCTTTCCGTGCCGTTGGTCTAACCGACTAAGCTATCATGGCAACGTTTACTTTTTATTTTATTATTTTATTTATTTATTTATTTTGCTTTTCTGTTAGAGTTCTTCTATTTGATTTCGGTTTCTTCCACTTGAACCCTAAATCTTTAATAATTTTTCTGAGATTTGTAGCACCACCTTGTAAGTTTCTGCTGTCTTTCAGCTTGATGAGCAATCTGCTTATTGTTAGCACAATTTTTTCTTCCACATAGGAATTGCGAATCGTGCGCCGAATGACGCATTCGAAATCGTCTATTTCTGTAATACGTTTAGGGACCTTATGTTTCTTCCCAGGTGTGTGAAATGGTACTCTTTCATCCATATGTTTTTTTTTTAATCTTTGAGAACTCTGGAATCGGAACTCGGTGAAACACCAGTTGCTTTGACTACTCTTTCTTTCATTCTCTTAAGGCTTTTGTGGAAATCGGATGAACATATATTTTCTTCCTTCATCTCTGCTTCTTGCTTCATGAAGTCGAGGACATTTGCAATTATTTCCCTACTTTGACTATGTAACACCTTACCACCTAACTTTGAAAACATAGGAGCCATGGTTATAAATATAACAAATATGAAATAAGTACTATTAAGATACTGCAGCTCTCTTTAAAATTACAACCAGATGCAGACACTTTCTATGCAGACTGTATGTGTTACGCACTGTGAGTAAGCAAAGGTATTATATCGCTTTCGTTGATAAAGCTAAACATAAACCATTCCTAGGCTCGGCAGCTGGGTTGGCAATCAAGGTCACGAGTCCAGAAGTTTTGCGCGAGTAATAATTTTATGACTGAATGTGTAGAACATAATATTGCATTAATATAACTTTAGCATTTGAAGTTTTAGGTATATCTGTGCACACAAGAACGTAATTATACTAAAACGTTCGTTTTAAATGACTAAAGAAATAAACGAAAAGAAATTATTATCTTCTAAAACTAACACACTTACAAAATAAATAAAATTAATATCGGGTGTATGAACCCTTCACTCTTATAACTCCCTAAATCTTTGGGGTATAGATAAAATTAAATCCCTGTGGTAACGCGGACGAGAAGCTATAACAAGCCACACTACTTGAATTTGTGCCCAGAAGCCATCTTTTGCCCTTCGTGCATTTGCAGGGAAATTCGAGCGCAGCTCTCTTTTCAGCTCAGCCCACACATATTCAATAGGATTGAAATCTGGTGAACAGGGATGCAAGTCTATCACTCTTGATATCCTGCCTCTCTGAGAACCAATTTGAAACTTTTCGACTTGTGTGGGCAGTTTGATTATCCTGTACGAATTCAAAAATTCTATCAGTGTATTGTCAAGCTGCCAAAACACATCTAGACCGTCCCTTGATATCCAGCCCCAACAAGATGCAGATACGCGAGCATGATGAAATTGTGAAGTCACGTATTTTGCATCGTATCGGGACTCCTTTGGGCGGTAGACAACCATCTTTCCCTTACGTGTGGAAGAAAATGTCACTTCGTCTGAGAATACCATGTTATTCCAGTCGCGGTTGACATTTTCTTCTGCAAACGCGAGGCGAAACAAACTGATCGTTTATCAGATGTTGCTTTTTAACTGCCTTTCTTGCAAGAAGTCTTGCGTCGTTTACACGCCGCAGAGCTGTTCGAGCTGATCCAGTGAATTATGAATGTGCCTTCATTTCAGAAGCAATTTGAAGAGGCTTTCTCTCTGCTACTGCAATTAAATGTGAATCCATTTTACGAGTGGACACATGTCTTCTTACTGAACCAGGGCGGCGGTGTTCAATTCCTCCATTGGATAATCTCGCCCACCTCTGCGCTGTAGTTGCAGGGAGTCCAATACGAGCTGCAGCTTCACGAGCAGAAAAGCCTGCCACATTGACTAGTGCAAAGAGAGACTTCCTTATGCCTGTCTTTGTGTGCGCGTTGTACCATTGTAAAACGCGGTGAGTAGTATAGAGAGCACCTTAGGCCGTTCTCTGACCCCTGATGATGTCACCACCCCAGGGCATGTAACACAAGACCATTGAAGGCCGCTGCCACGACCACGCCTAAACAGGTGTTTTTAAAACCCGCTGCGTCGACCTTGGTCTAGCTAGCACTTTAGGTCGTTTATTGACCCTGATGACGTCATCACCCCAGGACATGAAGGTCGCAAACAAGTCCGCCGCCGTGACCACGCATAAAACAGGTGTTTTTAAAAACCGCTGCGTTGGCCTTGGTCGCGACAACACAATATAAATTCATCTTTCATAAGGGACTGATAAAAAAGGATGAATAAGTAAATAGCATTTAGTGGATATTAGTAACTTTTTCTAAGTTATGCTATTGTTTATTTGATACCATTGCAATGGAAATATTAATTTTTTGCTAACAAAATGTTTCGTTACTCTGGGGAAGGCCTCTCGATATCATTTTGATGTGAAGTAGGCCCATAAGAATAAAGGAAGTGTAGGTCAACCTGTGGTTTCCTTCCTAGATGCAGCGCGGCTGCATATGAAGTCACGCCTTTCACTTCGCATAAGCGGTAACCAGATGCAGTTCCTGATTGTAATGTATAAAAGCATACATTTTCTTTGCAAGATATTGACTTCTACTGCAAGTATAGGAAGGGAATAAAGAAGGTAAGCTGTGAGTTTAGCATATATATATATAGTTAGGATAAGCAAAAATTTATATTTTTCTTCCATATTAACAGGTACAAATAATGGTTTAGAGCATACACAACAAAACTAATTATCTCTTGCGTAAACCATTTCGTCAATAAATGAATCTTCATATTTAATTACTGTTCTAGGTTTAAAAGCTCTATAGTGCTCTAAACACAAAAGGTGGCATCGTTTGTTAGTGTCGATAGCGTAATAAAAGGCTTTAATTTCAGTAGGAAAATCTATAGGAATTATTTGTTCAATTGAAAGATTGAATTTGTGTGCATTAGGAATTATATACATAAAATTATTATTATGTGTGTCTGCATGCAAAAAATTTAATTTTGCGTTTTCAAATAAAATGTTCGATGCTAAAACTTTTGATGAAGGAGGGCTCTTAATACAGATTTTGCAATTGCAAGTATTTGTGTTACTACAGTGAAACAGGTTTTTATATTTTTGTAAGGTGGTGCTTGGGTTTGACCCCAACAATTTAACTTTGCTATAGGATAACAAAGATACTGCATAGAAAACAGATTGTTGTGAAATGAACCAAACATTACAAGTTTTTGAAAGTCAAACCTAAAACGTGAAAAGAAAATACATGAAATCAACCCAATCGCTTTGCAAGGTTACCGGCTTTTTAGTATGAACGTAGGTTACCTTAATCACAAACTCATGCGTTTCACATTCCACTTTCCAAAATAAAGATTTTGTAGGTAAATAGACTACATTGTTTTGAATGGCTAAATATAAAATTGACGTTATTTGTAACATAATTAGCATTTGCACAAAACATAAATCTTAACATCTCTTCTTCCTTCTGATTTTTGTTTATAGCAACATATAAGCAAACACATTTAGGTTCAATATCAACAATTCCAGCCAGATAGCAAGCAAATGTGCCCACCAGAGCACAGCAAATATTTTCTTTTGATAGCCAGTGCATAATCCAAACGGCAGACAAGTATTCTGGAAAACGGACAGGTACAAACTCTTCAAAAAAGTTTTGGAACCAGTTTCTTTTTCTAGTAAATTATATATGTTCGTTAATTCCCTTGTAGAATTAAAGATGAAAGTATCCATCTATAAAAATGCAAAAATAAAAAGGAATTACTAAAATTTTCCCGTACTGCCAAAACCATTGTTCCCCCATAGGTAATTCTTAATTTTAACATGCTTTATTTTTGGTATACATAATTTTTCACATATTAATTGAGCCTTTTTTATTTTTAAGAATATGTTGCTTTTTATCTGAGTTTAACATTAGTACATAAATTTCCCCTGTAAAATCTCTATCTATACACCCTCCTCTTATTGATAAACCTTAAAGAGCTAAGCTAGACTTTTCAACAATGCGAAGATAAGTGTCTTTTGGGGGTGTTGCAGAAATTCCTGTTGCGATCATTACACTTTGCAGAGGTATTTAATGTGCTTTAGGTGAAGAAATGTCTAAATCAACGGATTCTTCGGTGCATCTTACGAGTCTCTTAATACTAGATCTAAGTAACTTGATCTGTGGGTCATCTGAAAAGATAGAGAGACTCTTAGTTCCTCTGAAATAAAATATAACCGTTATTAGAAGTAAACCCTAAAAATAAAAACACTAACAAACGTTTTTCATTATTAATGTCATCAATGTCCGTTTCCTTAATAATGCTGATGTATTTTCTTGGAATGAGTACTTCAACGGGATCTTCAGTGCTTTTTTGAAGTTTGCTAGATGTTGACGATCCATATTTGGTGGTGACTTTTGTAGCTCCGATCACTTTATATGGAACATTCATTAATAGATCTCTAATTTGCATTAATTTAATATTCTTTTCTTAATTAAATTTTGTAAGGAAATCCATTCTGTAAAGAAGATAAGTATTCACCAAATAACTACTTGAAATAGTTATAGTTTTCCTTTAAAAACAATAAATAGAGTAAACTAATTTACCTTGTTGATGATTGCTGCAGTGTCCAGGAGAAATGTGCTGTTTCAATGCAACGTATGGCCTCCTTATATACAGATGCACATTGCATCATCATCAAGGACAAGTGAAAGTTGCATTTTTTTAACTGCATCTATGAGACATATAAGGCGGGAGAGTCAATCTCGGCCACCGACAGTTACTTCCACGCTGTTAACCTGCTACTTCAGACTTCAGAAAATGTAAGTAACAAAAAGTTAACACATAATACGCTTTGGAAATTCAATTAGCTTTTACGCACGCTTATATTATCTTGGCCTGTTCTTTTGCATGGAAAATATTAACGTCCTAAATGAAATACGCAGAGAGTATAACAGGTTCAGCGCACACGGGAGCATTACGATATTCAGATTAATCCTGCTTCCAAAAATGAAAATCCTATCCTTTACTTTAGAAATAGCACGCAAGCTGTGTTAGATATTATTTTAAGTGGTGTGAAACCCAGTGATATGTTGGGTCTGTCAGTAAGCAACTCTGTGAATTTACAAGATTAACCGATAGGACTAATCTTCCGCAGAAGCGATCAGGTATCTTTGGAAGTATTAATGGCAGTTATAGAGAAAGTATGCCAATCTAACGCTAATTTTATGCCAGAGATACCTTATCCGTAAAAGTTGAACACGTTGAAATGCCCTTAGGACGTGGTAGAAACAAAACAAAAGGCAGACATTTATCCACATTGGCGCGCAAAAAAAGTCCATCGTTAAAATTAAAAGCAAAACAAAATGCTTAGCTCATGCTCTATTTATAGCTATAGCACATTTCGATAGAGACCCAAATTACGTAAGTTATAGAAAAGGTCGAAAAAATTATTCCAAAGTCGAGCTTCTAACGGCCACAAATGTTGATCTACACAATGCTAGAGGATTAGCAGAATTGCAGAAATGTTACGATCATATTTCTGAATACATATAGTTCATGAAGAATTGCGTTGCGAAAACAATATATGATGGGAACACAAATTCCCAAAAACGTTTAAATCTCTTGTATGATGCACAGGAAAAACACTATAATGTGATTGTAAGTCTAACGGGTGCCATGTCTAAAGTATATGTTTGCGAAGGATGCAATAAGGGAATGAGGTAGGAGGGAGCGAAAACTCATAAATGCCAGTATAGATGCTCCGAATGTAATTCAGTTCCGCCCTGCATTTTTGAAGGAAGCTGCATATATTGTAATAAATGCAATAGGTACTTTAGAAGCCAAAGCTGCATGAATAATCATGTGCAGAATAAAATTGGCACTCAAATAATTTGCGAATGGAAGCGGCATTGTTTAATTTGTATTCAACAGTTAAAACCAAATCATCAGTGCTATATGTCATATTGTAGAAGCTGTAAAATTAACGAGATGCCGGGCCACTTTTGCTATATGCCAACGCTTAGCGCCAAAATGCCAACATCGGAAAAGGTCTTATTCGTATTTTACGTCATAGAATGTGCTCAAACCACGCAAATAGCAGACAATACATATCTTCATCTTCACAATTTACTCTGCTTAGAACACTACTTTTTTCTTTGCGAGAAAAACAAGGATATGAGCGAAGGGTGCAGCCATTGTGGAAAGCGTAGACATTCCTTTTTGGGGCAATGGCTGCATCAAACAATTTATGGAATATCTGCGCCAAAATAGACCTTTTTGTGAAAAGATAATTGCAATTTCACATAATGCCAGAGCCTACGATCTCATGTTCATCTCAGATTATACAATACAACATGGATGGGCACCAGATTTAATAATGAATGGTGCTAAAATCTTATCCATGAAAATGGAACATATAACCTTTCTGGATATTTTGAACTTTTTACTGATGAAATTGAGAAGTTTGCCGAAAGCTTTTGGAATAGATTGAACAGGGTCACTTTCCGCATTATTTTAATACTCCCGAAAACATGAACTATGTAGGTTCTTATCCCATCCCGTCCATAACGGTGTCGATCACATGATGCAAGACGAACGCAGAGAATTTTTGGAATGGTACGAGAAGGAAAAAGATGGCATTTTCGATTTTAGAAGAGAGATTCAATCCTACTGTACGGCAGAAGCGTGTTCTATGTTTAGAAATAGTTTCATAGACATCGTAAGTATTGACGTATTTCAAGAATCTATTACGATAGCTTCGGCATCCAGCAAAGTATTTAGAAAAAAATATTTGAAACATAAGTCTATAGGACTTATTCCTTGTGGAGGTTATAGGAAAGCCGATAAACAATCCATAAAAGCTCTCATGTGGCTTAGGTATGAAGAAATAAAAAGTCGAATTTGCATTAAACATGCATGAAATTGTAGAAAGGTGAGAATATCCGAATTACCTAACCTCAAATTATATGGTTTTGAAAGGAGACGAGAGAGATGTTTGAATTCATGGGGTGTTACGAACACGGCCATGTGTATCTTACTAATAGAGATGTGCCCGTCGTAGACACGCGAACAGAGGCGCTTGCAGATAGATACGAGCTGACCATGAGTCGAATAGATAAAATTGTGTCGGCACGTCTGTCACGTCATGTGGGAGTGTGCATTTGACGACATTCTAAAACAACATCCGGTTCTACACAACGATTTCGTTGTGAAAAACGTTCCACTCATTCTTAGCGTTTCCCTTTACGTAGGTAGAACGGAAGTATTGAAAACCTGTTGCAAAACCGACGAAAAAACTCGCATTAAGTATTACGACATGATGTCTCTGTATCCTTATATATGTAAATATTTAAGTTTCCCGTAGGTCATCCCATAATTCATATTAGCGAAGATTGCACCAATATTACGGAAATGCTTAAAACAAAGGGGGTTATAAAATGTAGAGTTTCGGGAAAAAATTAGAAGTCTTTATCATCCTGTCTTGCCCTTTAGATGTCGCCAAAAGTTAATATTTAGTCTTTGTTAGATCTGTGGGAAGGAAGAGAATGACGGTGACGGTGAATGTAGCCACGACGGGAAGCTAATCGATACTTGGATTGTAGACGAGGTACGAAAAGCCGTTGAAATGGGTTCCGAAGAGAGAGAAATTTTTGAATTTTACGAATACAAAATGGAACAGCATGATAAAGATGAAAATAAAGGAGGGCTCTTTGTAGATTACATTAATAGTTCTTTAAAATTAAAAGCAGGGGGACAGCGGGTATCCCTATTGGGTTAAGAACGATGGGGATAAGGAGAAATGCGTTCGAGGTTTTTTTCAGAGCGAAGGAATTCTTTTGGATAAGTCGACAATTAGAAAAACATCCAGGTGCAAGGTCTCTAGCAAAATTGTGTTTGGACAGTTTTTGGGGAAGGCTCACCGAACAAAGCTATCGATCGCGCACGAAAATGATTAAGGAACCCCCGGAATTGTTTACGTTCCTGACCACGCAGAATCTAATGTTCGCGAGCGACGAGATCGTCTGGCTCTCGTGGAAATATGCCGAAGAAGTCGAGTGCCCGCCACTGGCGCACACCATTGAAGTGTTAGGAGCCTACGTTACTGCAGGTGCAAGGCTTAAGTTATACACCTAACTAGAGGCACTGAATAGAGACATATACACAGATACGGATTCGATACTCTTTACGGTCAGGGAAGGCGAGAAGTGTAGCGTTGAGCGCGGTGATAACTTGGCAAACATGACGGATGAGCTCGCGGACTATGGAGCGGATTCGTACATTTCAGAATTCGTATCCGGAGGGCCAAAAATTAGGCGTACAAAATACGGTTACCAAATGGTGATTTCAAAAGTGTAGAGTGTGAGGAATAACATTGAATTACGTCTCTTTGGAGTTGGTTAATTTTGAATCAATAAAAGATTTAATTCTTGTAAGAAAGGTGGATCGAAACATTGTAGTTAGAACGGAAAGGAAAATTAAGCGCTAAAGATAGCATACCGTGTATATCGTCTCCGAACCGGAATATAAAATCTATAGAATTTGTTTTCACAAGAGAAGAAGAATTTCTAACCATTCCGTCCCTTTTGGATGTATAAAGCCTGACTGAACAAGCCGCCTGCTCTCATGGATTCCGAGGTGGAACGAGCAGTATCCAAGTACGTGGAAAACCGAAGAAGGCAGAGAGGCTTAAAATATTGTATGAACGAAGTGATAGCGCTCATTCCCTTAGAAGTGTTTAATCATTATCCTCCCTTCGATGTAGATTACGTGATGTACAGGTTAACGGACGAATACAGGAATAAACTAAAGATGTTTCGACGATGTAATGTTTCCCGTTGTAAAATTTCAGCACATTTTTACGCTGATCGTTAGTGGCAGTTCGGGTTCTGGTAAGACCATATTTTGCGTTAATTTAGTAAAACATTTGAAGCATTTGTGTACAGTTAGAAAATTTAAAGAAATATTGTGGTGTTATAGCGAAAAATCGACCGTGTCAAAGTTAAAACATGCAAAATTTCACGTTGGTGTGCCGTAGTTTGAAAACCAGAAAGGAGAGCCAAAACTAGTAATGTTAGACGATATTTTAAATTCTGCATATTCCAGAGAGGTGTGCGACTTGTTCACGAAGGGAAGTATTGTGGTTTTTAAAAACGTTAGAGATAAGAATCAAGTGGCGTATCTAGCCAGACAAATATACCCCGAAAATTGGAAATCGCTTTTCGAGGCGTATCTGGATGCTAAGGAAAAGCCTCACGGCTATATGCTATTCGATCTGTGCCAGGAGAGCGATAGCAGATTACGATTTAGAACCAATGTCTTTCCATCGAAGCTCCCTGTTCTAACATATCAGAATGTGCAAGCGGATAAGAACCAACTATCACATGCTCCACGTGCTTAAAAACGCCAAGCCTAAGCTTAGGAAAGTCATTTTGGAGAAGTCCGACAAAGAGTTACTGCTGACTATTGTAGAATGCGCTCTAAATGTTCTAAAGGGCAACTGTAATCTAAGCAAATGCACCATTCGCAATCTAGGAAGATATAAAAATAGTCTGAGGCGAGTGGTGGATAAATCTCTAAAGGTTAACAATAAGATAATATTTTTAATTCAAAAGGGAAGATTTTTTATTCCTCTGCTGACCGGACTTTCGTCTCTAATACAGCGTTAGATGCTGCAAAACTCATTTTTAGTTTCTCAGCGCTACATAGACACCAACTGCTTGAAGAAAAAGGGTCGAAGAAGAATTGGAGAAAAAGAGATGCGTACGCGGAGCTGATCAAATTTAAATCCAGTGGCCGCCGCCTTCCGTATCTACCGCCGCCGCTGTTCCGAACCTCTCCGCGGGTCAAAAAGAGGTTCGTCTTTCCTCCAGAAACGGTCTACGAGAAGCAGACAGAAGAAGAGTTTGACGAAGAACAAGTAAGGCCTCTACCATTACCGGCCTACGAGAAAAAAGAAGTAAAACAGTTTACAAATAGAAACTTTGGATACATAGCAGGTCCTTACCTAGCTCCATATTTACACACTCCTAGGGCAACGTACACCGTATTCGGAATTTGCTAGGATAGGGACGACAACTTTAAAATTGGCGATTCCATTATTCGTATGGAGGATGATTTGTATGTAAAGGATAGGTATTTTAAGGGAACTCTGGGAATTGCTAACTAGAAAGAAGGTGGATCTCTCGAAAGTCACCTCTACGGACAAGATTAAATATAGATAAATTCTTCTTTTAACCAACGGACACTTGCAAAATAACGAAGCCTTTAATTAGATAAAATCGAACAGAGGTAGTAAATATAAAGAAATAATTGCCGAGTTGTTTCCCTCCAGGACGTGGACGGATTATTAGCAATGAATAAGAAGTATTTTTACGATCCCGAACAACCTTCGGCTTTTTCCACTGTGCAGAAACATGCATATCTTACGGGAAATAGGCGTAAAGCGGAGGATTGGCTTCTCCAACAAGATGCATAAACTTGCGGGGAGAAAATTTCAGAGAAACCACTACACGGTGAATAACGTTAACGATGTGTGGGAAATCGACTTGGCCGATTTTAAAAGCATTAGAAGGTATAACGATGAAGTTCAGTATCTCCTAAGTATGTAGATTGTTTTTCCAGATTTGCACGTGTAAAACCCATAAAACCAAAAACTAGTACTGAAAGTGCAAAGGCCTTTGAAGCCATCTTAGATTCCGTTCCACTTGCAGTCAGACCCGACAGGGGAAAGGAATTTTTAGAATCTACATTGCAGAAGCTTTTAAAAGAGAAGAACATTGAGCATCAAGTTTGCAGAAACCCCGATGTAAAGTGCGCCATGGTCGAGAGATTTAATCGTACCATTAAGTCTAAAATATACAAGTATTTCACTTACAGGAACTCGTACAGATATATAGACGATCTCGATAAACTTGTTCGCGCATATAATCCCACCATCCATTCTTCAGTAGGAGTGGGTCCAGCCGAAGTGAATGAGAAAAACGTGTATGGAAAACCCTAGAGAGAAAACGGACCAACATTATGCCCATGCCTATCAAGTTCGGCGAAGAACAAACCGTTAGAATAAGCAAAGAAAAGATGAAATTTGCCAAAGACTACAGAAAAATTTCTCAACGGAGATTTTCAAAATTGTAAAGGTTATAAAACGTTCGCCGCAACCCGTGTACGAACTATACGATCTGAACGGAACTCCCATAGAAGGACAATGTTATAGTTACGAACTAACTCCAGTAAAAATTAACAAAACCAGTTTGTACGAAATAGATAAAATACTAAAAACGAGGCTGAAGAATGGCAGAACGCAGCATCTCGTCCGCTGGAAAGGATATGGTCCCGACTTTGACAGCTGGATCGATGCATCATGGATGAGTTTTACGTAACCGTGTTGAGGGATTCTAGCGTCGATTTGTATCCCGAGAATTTGCATGCTAGTTTTCGTAATGATTCAGCACAACCGGTCTATCTTCAGAGAGAGATAAGTGGGTTGTAGGTCTGGCAGAGCTTTCCTATTCCTACGGTTACGAATCCATAGATGAGACCATACTTAACGAATCCGGAGAACTGACCAAAAATGTCGTCATAACAAGAGCTGGTAGAATTGTGTTTGAAAAAATGAAGTTTAAGAGCTTTAAGGAGCTGTACATCTCGCTAAAGAATTAGGTAACAGACGATGAACATCGGGAATTGCTCCTGTCGGAGCTGCAGGATTACCTCATTTCTCATCAGCGAGAGATAAAAGAATTGGAAAAGGCTAATAAAGAATGTGTCCCAACACATTCCATTCCACAAAAACCAAGTGAAAAAGCTAACAGTATTCATTTAAATATTACTAAAAAAGTAGAAGGTAAAACGGAAACACTTTTTAACGTAAAAATATTTTTCCCGCTAGAATATATTATGGTCTAGGCGATCTTGTGGACACCATAAGAAATTCTCTGCCAAATCTTGATTCTTATAAAATTGTTATAATCAAAATATGCTTACAGAATTAACTAACGACCCTTTCCTTACATCGCACAGGAAATACTCTCTTCAGTTTATTTCCGGAACCGAACACATTTTTGTTTACTGCAATCTCATCGAACCGCAGCTGCTCGGTAGTTCCTACGTTAGGTGCATAAGAATCGTCAGTTTCCCTCGTACACTAGACATCACAAGTTTGAAAACATATTTTACATTCCGGTAGAACTAAATCATTTTCGAACCGTAGCAATTGAAATGGTTTACAAGTTGGGCGATCTGGCTCGCTTGAGGAGTAGCGTTATTGCCTACCATTGCCGTGCTGCATTTAAAAAATTTAAGTAACTTGTTTTGTTTTATTTTCAGATGGCCGCCACCGTCGAGTACTACGGAGCCTTCCAAGGATTCTATAACCCCGAGGGGGAGGTTATTATGAAAGAGTTGCCCGAAGCGGAAGTCAGGCGGAAGAGGTAGTGTTGCACTACCTGTTCCGTAAACCAGAGGTTCCGCAGAATGCGTGGCCTTTAAGATGTAAAAACGAACGCATGGTTAACGAATAATTTTCATGGTATAGCCTGGTGTTCGGACTACGTAGATTTCGCTCCAAATATTCCAGATAGAATATTACTTGTAAGGGGGAGCTTGCTTAGCAAATTAAAACCCGATAATTATACGATATATTATATCGAGAGCCACAGAATTGAAGATTTGGTCACTACACCTGCCTGGCGGTGGCATCGGCTTAACACCGTCAGGTGTGCCAGATCGGAGGCACTAGGCATAGCCAAATGGGTAAACGATAACCGTTGGGAATTTAATATTTAAATTCATTCCCGATGGTTTTCTTTGGGCGGATCAGTATAAATTAGGTCCCTAAATTTAAAATCCGTGCATTTGACAATGAACCCGCTTACAGCGTATTATGTAAACCAGAGTGGAGGGTGCCTCGGTCAGTACATCAGACCGCTGTACGTAGGAAGCCCATACGTACAGCAAGGTAGAGGCATAGGTAACTTTTTGGGTAGTCTATTCAGAATTGTCAAGCCCATCCTCCTATCCGGGGCAAAAACTTTGGGCAGGGAAGCCCTCACCACGGGTTTAAACATCATGACTGATATTGCTGCAAGACAGGAAGGTACCAAAGTTAAAGATTTCGTGGCCAAATTAGTCACGGAAGGTACAAAAATGTTAGTTGGTAGGTTACAGCAAGGAAAGGGTAAGAGAAAGAGATCAGCTCCATATAAAGCCAAAAAAGCTAGAGACGTTTTTGATTAAATACAGGGTACAACACGTGGCCACCAACACATGCTCCCAAGATAACACCATGATCGCCTGCACAAAATCCGTATTTGATATTTTTGCAAAAAAAAAACAATTCAGTCGGCAGTATTAGGAAACTTCACTAGCCTAAAAACCCATCGAACCAGTAGATCAATCCGTATTGGAATTTGTTATTCCTGGAGATAAGGAACACTACATCGATTTAAATGTTTATTTGATGGTAAAAGGAAATTTTGTAAAGCCGGATGGTTCCAGCTTAGCAGCAACAGATAAAACGACGGGCGTTAACAATTTATTGCACTCCTTGTTTAGTCAATTGAGCGTTTCCCAAAATGGAACATCCATCACTCCTTCAGAGGATCTATATCATTATCATAGCTATTTAGAAACCGTGTTAACGTACGTTCACGATGCTCGTAAAGTCATCTTACTAACCCTTTCTGGTACATTGACACGGCTCTCCACGATCTCTCCGGGATCGATGCTTCGAAAAACGGAACGCTGAAAGCCGGAGATTCTAATCGCGGAAAGGAACGTCATCATAGGAGCAGTGCGTCTAAAGAAATAGTCATGTTTGGTAGATTACATGGGGATATTTTCAATTTACCCACTTTGTTACTACCGGGACTTACACTTCAAATCAAGTTGACTAAAGCGAAGGACTCGTTTTATATGAGTGAAAGCGCGGATCTACAGGATAGATTTCAATTCTTAGATGCTACTCTATACGTGAAAAAGATAAAACCAGCTCCTAGCCTCGTAATGGCCCATATGAATGCTTTAGAAAAAGTAAATGCGAGATACGATATAACGCGAGTCGATGTCAGATCCTTTACTTTTGCAGCAGGGCAAAGTACCATCTCTATAGACAATGCTGTATTAGGTCCACTACCTAAAAGGATACTCGTAGGTATGACAGAAAATTCAAATTTTCCGGGAACTCACACCACAAACCCTTTCAATTTTAAGCACTTCCATTTGGAATATTTTGCGATTTACGTTAACGGCCAGCAAATTCCGGCAGAAGGTCTTTATATCGATACCTCTAGCGAAAACGGTTCAACGTTGGCCTACCAAACACTCTTTTCCGGTTCTGGCATCCATCACACCAACAGCGGAATTCAAATCACGCACGACATGTATATAATGGGCTATTGCCTAGTGCTTTTCGATTTAACGCCAGACAGTGCCGCTTCAGAAGGTCAGGTTTCTCTATTAAACAACGGAAATATAAGAATAGAGCTCAGATTTAAAAACAAGTTAACACAAGCCGTCGCGTGTATCATATACTGCGAGTACGGAAATTCTATTCAGATAGACAAAGATCTGAGAGTGCACACAGCTTATTAAATATGAACATCTTACAAATAGAACAAACTTTGCGAGGCATTCCAAATGTTGCAGGCGTTTTTGCATCGGACATGCTGCCCACAGAATTCACTAAACCGTCTACATTCGTAATAAATTTAGATCCTCACAACCTACCTGGTTCACACTGGATAGCTGTAACTCAAAATTCAAATTCTTTTGCATGGTATTTCGATTCGTATGGCATCCCTCCCTTTATAAAATCCTTGAAAGACTTCATGCTATTTCACTTCGCAATTAATCATCGCCAACTTCAAAGTCTCTACTCCGACATCTGTTGCCTGTACGCGTGCCTCTATACTATCTACGTCTACACCAGAGTTATACACCATGAACGAGTTCGTAGCCCTGTTCAACTCTGCCGATCCAGATCGTCAGGCTGAGAGATGTTCCACAGAGAATTTCCAGTCTGGCGGTGCAACAAGGGACAGCGATGCCTACCGGGTATAAAGGTAAGCAGCTCGATTATTTTTCGGCCAGTCTTTGTGCAAGATGGAAGGAGGTCTTGTCGTGGATTATGTCCTTGGAATACTAAATCAGATGCGTTTAACAGAGAAAATAAACATGGAATGCATTTCAGTGATGGTTACGTACCTTACAGCATGCTAAAAACCGTGCTGGAAGGGCGGTGGCGGGGCACATCTCTCTCTTCGCTTATGACGAGGATAAATGTGAAGTTCTTTCCTCACTCTGCGATAGAACGTTTATCAATTTAAGAAAAGAATTTAGTTGTCCCAAGCCAGAAAATCTCTCTGATCAGTTACACTGCGGATTTCCTTGTCATAAGTTCTCAAACACTCACTGTGCATGCAAACACGCTCACGCCTTGTCCAATTGGTTGAAACATCATAAGCTTATAAAACTTAACACTAGATGTCCTGCTGATAGCTCTAACAGACACGGTGCTTCTTTTGTTTCAGTTGTGGAGTAGTCGACGAGATGCGCTCAAGAGGTAAGCAGACCAGAATGCCACTGCGCCGCGTGACTCCTCTGGAACCCGTGCTGCATCGCAGGACCTACTTTCTCAACAAACATCACTCCAGATACATCAGCCTTGGTTTCTACAAAAGAAGGAATTACGAAGCTCACGTGGAAATTGGCGGAGTAAAGCAGGAAAGAGTCGTCCTCTCGTCCCACTACTTCGCGACTCTGCTGAATCACCTCCCTAAACTTGCCGAACATCTCTACATAGGGCAGTCGTACAAATCCATCGAAGAACAGTTTCACCTCAAATTCATAAATGGACATCGTGCCAGGATACAATGCGAATACTCACACGTCATCCTTTGTTTAGATGATGTAAACTTTCTATTGTGCAATGCACAACTTGCAAAATATGTCTTAGCCACAACAAATGTAAAATACTATGTTAACAGTGCTTCAGGTAGTAGCACTTTTGTACTTCCAAAAGAAAATGTTTCATGTTTCGTCCTTTACGATGTTATATGTCACGAAATAAACTCGAAACTTGTATCTTGTATCTTATAAGAATGAATAAAAAAAAAACGAACTTACATTCACGTCTTTTATTTTCTAACTTTTTTCCTTTACATCCGAATATAGGGAAAGTCATCTCCCATCCTTAACTTTACCTAGAAAAATCAGTAGTAATTAAAATAGACAAGGAAAAGATTAGCTAAGGCCAACGTAACGTTCCTACAATTAATCTCAACTTCTTATTTAAATCTAGATGCCCTGGGGTGATGATAGTTTCATATTGTGTTGTCGCGACCAGCGGCCTTCAATGGTATTACATGCCAATATCGTATTAGCTAGACCAAGGCCAACGCAGCGGGTTTTAAAAACACCTGTTTAGGCGTGGTCGCGGCGGCGGACTTGTTTTCGGCCTTCATGCCCTGGGGTGATGACGTCATCAGGAATCAATAAACGACATAAAGTGCTAGCTAGAACAAGGTCAACGCAGCGGGTTTAAAAACACCTGTTTAGGCGTAGTCGCGGCAGCGGCATTGTTTCCGGCCTTCAATGGTATGTTGTGTGTTACATGCCCTGGGGTGATGACGTCATCAGGGGTCAATGATCGGCCTAAAGTGCTCTCCATACTACTGCGGTGCGATTCCCTGAAAGAGAACCTGTTCGGGCCTGATGCTTTTGCGTACCCTTTTGCGCATCACGTAGTTTCGTGTGCAGCATATTGTATTTACGTAGAATAAACCCTTAAAGAAGCATCATAATAACTATTCTGCTATTAACTGTACCAAATGCAGTATATGAAAATAAGTAGCCTGTATGTGTGGATTAAACATTATTGACAGAAGGAAAAAAGTTTGCTACATGCGAACCTGCGGTCTTAACCACAGAAGTACCCAACGTTCGCTACAGAGAAGACACGTGGAAGGTAGCATGTTTAGTAATGCCATGCAACAACTTGCTTCAGCGGCTACGCAAGGTATTGCGTATGGTGTAAACACGGCGCTGTGCCGTGTAGGACTTAGAAAAAATTGACGTTCAAGACATCACTGTATTTTTGTCCACGGGTGTACATAGTACGTAGAGGAAGTGTGTATTCCTCACAAAAATTTGATACCGAGATTTAAAAAACATGTTTTCGAAAAGTGTCTGTTTATGTGTGTGCGTGTGTCTGTGAACAGGATAACTTAAAAACGAAAGTTCGGATACCTTTCTACCTTTCAAAGATGCGACAGGAAGATTTTCAAGAAAATCCCCTTACCCCAAACTATATTTTACATGGAACATTGTTCGAAAGGTTTGATTTTCTAAAAAATGGCTTTAATTTTGTATAATCATGTATAACTGGTAAATAAGAAACGAAAGAGGAAAACGAAGCACACAAAACATGCAGATCTCTTTAAAACACACAGTTTATTTCAAAGACTTTTTCTGTGGCATAAGCCAGTTCCAAGATATCCGTTATTACTAGTTCGAATTGATCAATACTTTGCCATTCTTTTAAATTCTGTCGATTTTCAGTTTGTCGCGATGTCATGGAAGCAGTATGGAATTTTAAGGCCAGCTTAAAGCGTCCAGTTCTTAAACATTTGACTATCGCTGTTCCCTTTGTATTTAATGCGAAATGTGTAATGTAACTATTTCTGCAAAGGTTTATTTGGATTAAAATGTGTTAGATAGAAAAATCACCTTTTGTAAGAATAGTTTGTATACCCACTAATAAACAAAAGAAGATAGAGAAAGTCATGTTAACGTAACGCATCAGGATTTCTTCAAGGGAAAACTCACTATTCCTGTTTTTCTTGCGGTCAAGCAAACAGCATGGAACTTCAGTATCACCTGGCGACACGTTTTTTAAAAATCACAATTAACAAGAAGTAGATAGAAGACAAAAATAGTTTTGTAGAAGAGTAAGTAGAGAAAGCCATGTAAATGGACACCATTAGATTTGTTGTTTTAACTTTTTTAAATGTTTAAAATGTTATATTCATTAAAGGGAGCAAAGCGTTGCAACCATTCCGCAGCTGTCTTAATACTATACCAGGTGACCCAAACGCACCGTATTTGACGCGTGTATATAACCTTTCGTGCGCTAAAAGAATTGCAGAACTCAAAGGGGCAATTCCAAATAAACACTGGTCAGTGAGGAACTGGCGCTTTGGTGCCATAAAAATCCACTTCTACTATTACTACTACTAACACCACCACTACTACTATTACCAGCACCACCACTACTACTACTACTACCACTACCACTACTACTACTACTACTACTACTACTACTACTATCACCACTTCTACTACTATTACCACCACTACTACTATTACCACCACCACTACTACCACTCCTACTTTTACTATTACCACCACCACTACTACTATTACCACAACCACCACTACTACTATTATTACCACTAATACTACTATTACCTCCACCACTACTACTATTACCACAACCACCACTACTACTATTACCACTAATACTACTATTACCTCCACCACTACTACTATTACCACAACCACCACTACTACTATTACCAGCACCACCACTACTACTACTACTACTACTACCACTACTACTACTACTACTACTACTACTACTATCACCACTTCTACTACTATTACCACCACTACTACTATTACCACCACCACTACTACCACTCCTACTTTTACTATTACCACCACCACTACTACTATTACCACAACCACCACTACTACTATTATTACCACTAATACTACTATTACCTCCACCACTACTACTATTACCACAACCACCACTACTACTATTACCACTAATACTACTATTACCACCACCAGTACTACTATCACCACCACTACTACTACTACTATTACCACTACCACTACTATTACTATCACCACTACTATTACTATCACCACCACTACTACTATTACCACCACCACCACTACTACTACTATTACCACCACCACTACTACTACTATTACCACCATCACTACTACTACTATTTGCGTATAGGACCGTATCTATACGGGCAATTCAAGTAATAGCCAGGACTATACCCATACATCTAGTGGCTCGGGAGCGTGTACACGCAACTGAAAAACATGGAGACGCACAAAAGGATAAGATAAGAGAAAAAATGATACAGTCATGGCAAGAAGAATGGACACAGGAAACCAAGACGGGTCAATGGACCAAGAAATTGATACCAGATATAGAACCCTGGATAAACCGGAAACATGGACAAGTTAAGTATTATTTTACCCAATTTTTATCAGGGCACGGACGCTTTAGGACCTATTTGTTTAAAATGGCTATTACTAATAGTGAAAACTGTCTGTATTGTCAGGAAAAGGATACACCTGAACGTACTGTACTAAAATGTAAAAAATGGAATACAATAAGACAAGCAGGTATAAAACAAATTGGACAAGAAATAACTGTTGAAAATATTATAACATTAATGCTGGAAACTGAGAATAAATGGAAAACTATTCAAGATATGATAATTAAAATTATAAAGGCTAAAGAAATGGATGAAAACGAGAGATAAACATGATTGCTTCATTGTGAAGTAATGCTGAGAGGCAGTTTCCGCAATGTGAGCAAGTGAAAAAAAGAGCGGTTTTTTTAGTCGGTATGAGTCCGGCACATCAGGGCAATCCCCCCTGATGCCCATGAGGGTTTTCCCCCTCTTTCTAAAAAAAGAACTACTACTATTACTAGCACCACCACTACTACTATTACCAGCACCACCACTACTACTACTATCACCACCACTACTACTACTATCACCACCACTACTACTACTATTACCACCACTACTACTACTGTTACCACCACCACTACTACTATTACTACCACCACCACTATTACTATTACCAGCACCACCACTACTACTAATACTACTATCACCACTACTACTATTACTGTTACCACCACCACAACTATTACTACTACTATTACCACCACCACTACTACTATTACCATCACCACTATCATTATTACCACCACTACTACTATTACCAACACCACCACCACTACTATTACCAACATCACTACTACTACTACTATTACCACCACTACTACTATTACCAGCACCACCACCATTAGTACTATTACCACCACCACTACTATTACCAGCACCACCACCATTAGTACTATTACCACTACTATTACCAGCACCACCGCTATTACCACGAACACCACTACTACTACTATTATCACCACCACTACTACTATTACCACCACCACTACTACTATTATTACCACCACCATTACTATTATTACCACAACCACTACTACTATTACCACCACTACTACTATTACCACCCCCACCACTACTACTACTATTACCACCACCACTATTACTATTACCATTACCACCACCACCACTACTACCATTATTACCACCACCACAACTACTACTAATACAACCATCACCACTACTACTATTACCACCACTACTACTGCTACCATTACCACCACCACTACTACTATTAACACCACTACTACTGCTACCATTACCACAACCACTACTACTATTACCACCATTATTACTAATATTACCACCACCACAACCACTACTACTATTACCACCACTACTACTATAACCACCACCACTACTACTATTACCACCACCACTACTACTGTTACCACCACCACAACCACTACTACTATTACCACCACGACTACTACTATAACCACCACCACTACTATTACCACCACCACTACTATTAGCACCACCACTACTACTGCTACCATTACCACCACTACTACTACTATTACCACCACCACTACTACTGCTACCATAACCACAACCACTACTACTATTACCACCACCACTACTACTTCTACTATTACCACCACCACTTCTACTTCTACTATTACCACCACCACCACCACCACCACCACTACTACTTCTACCATCTTCACCACTACTACTTGTACTATTACCACCACCGCTACTACTTCTACTATTGCCACCACCACTACTACTATTACCAGCACCACCACCACCACTACTACTATTACCAGCACCACCACCACTACTACTATTACCACCACCACTACTACTATTACCAGCACCACCACCACCACTACTATTACCAGCACCACCACCACCACTGCTACTATTACCAGCACCACCACCACCACTACTACTATTACCACCACCACCACCACCACTACTACTATTACTAGCACCACCACTACTACTATTACCAGCACCACCACCACCACCACCACTACTACTATTACCAGCACCACCACCACTAATACTATTACCGCCACCACCACTGCTACTAATACCACCACCTCTACTACTATTACCTGCACCACTACTACCACTACTACTATTATTACTATTACCACCACCACCACTGCTTATTACCAGCACCACCACTACTACTATTACCAGCACCACTACTGCTATTAACACCGCCACCACCATCACTGGTAGTAGTATTACCACTACTACTATTACCACCACTACTGCTACTACTATTACCACCAGCACTACTACTATTACGACCACCACCTCTACTACTATTACCAGAACCACCACCACCATTACTACTACTATTACTACTACCACCATCACTGCTACTACTATTAGCACTACCACTACTACTATTACCACCGCTACTACTATTACCACCACGACTACAACTATTACCACCACTACTACTTCTACCACCACCACTACTACTTCTACCACCACCACTACTACTTCTACCACCACCACTACTACTTCTACCGCCACCACCACCACTACTACTATTACCAGCACCACCGCCACTACTACTACTACTACTATTACCACCGCTACTACTATTACCACCACTACTACTATTACCACCACTACTACTTCTACCACCACCACTACTACTTCTACCACCACCACTACTACTTCTACCGCCACCACCACCACTACTACTATTACCAGCACCACCGCCACTACTACTACTACTACTACTACTACTATTACCACCGCTACTACTATTACCACCACTACTACTATTACCACCACTACTACTATTACCACCACTACTACTATTACCACCACTACTACTATTACCACCACTACTACTATTACCACCACTACTACTATTACCACCACTACTACTATTACCACCACTACTACTATTACCACCGCTACTACTATTACCACCGCTACTACTATTACCACCGCTACTACTATTACCACCGCTACTACTATTACCACCACTACTACTTCTACCACCACCACTACTACTTCTACCACCACCACTACTACTTCTACCACCACCACTACTACTTCTACCGCCACCACCACCACTACTACTATTACCAGCACCACCGCCACTACTACTACTACTACTATTACCACCACCACTACTACTTCTACCGCCACCACCACCACTACTACTATTACCAGCACCACCGCCACTACTACTACTACTACTATTACCAGCACCACCGCCACTACTACTACTACTACTATTACCAGCACCACCGCCACCACCACCACTACTACTATTACCACCACTACTACTTCTACCACCACCACTACTACTTCTACCACCACCGCTACTACTTCTACCACCACCACTACTACTTCTACCGCCACCACCACCACTACTACTATTACCAGCACCACCGCCACTACTACTACTACTACTATTACCAGCACCACCGCCACTACTACTACTACTACTATTACCAGCACCACCGCCACTACTACTACTACTACTATTACCAGCACCACCGCCACCACCACCACTACTACTATTACCACCACTACTACTTCTACCACCACCACTACTACTTCTACCACCACCACTACTACTTCTACCACCACCACTACTACTTCTACCGCCACCACCACCACTACTACTATTACCAGCACCACCGCCACTACTACTACTACTACTATTACCAGCACCACCGCCACCACCACCACTACTACTATTACCACCACTACTACTTCTACCACCACCACTACTACTTCTACCACCACCACTACTACTTCTACCACCACCACTACTACTTCTACCGCCACCACCACTACTACTATTACCAGCACCACCGCCACTACTACTACTACTACTATTACCACCGCTACTACTATTACCACCACTACTACTATTACCACCACTACTACTTCTACCACCACCACTACTACTTCTACCACCACCACGACTACAACTATTACCACCACTACTACTTCTACCACCACCACTACTACTTCTACCGCCACCACCACCACTACTACTATTACCAGCACCACCGCCACTACTACTACTACTACTATTACCACCGCTACTACTATTACCACCACGACTACAACTATTACCACCACTACTACTTCTACCACCACTACTACTACTTCTACCGCCACCACCACTACTACTATTACCAGCACCACCGCCACTACTACTACTACTACTACTACTACTACTACTACTACTACTATTACCACCACTACTACTAATACCACCACTACTACTAATACCACCACCTCTACTACTATTACTAGCACCAACACCACTACTACTATTACTATTACCACCACCATTGCTACTACTATTACCACCACCACCATTACTACTACTGTTACCACCACCACTACTATTACCACCACCACCACTACTACTGTTACAACCACCAGCACCACTACTACTACTATTACTATTACCACCACCACTACTACTAATACCTCCACCACCTCTACTACTATTACTAGCTCCACCACGACCACTGCTACTACTATTACTAGCTCCACCACCAGCACTGCTACTACTATTGCCACCACCATCACTACTACTGTTACCACCACCACTAATATTACTACCACCACTACTACTACTACTATTACTATTACCACCACCACCACCACTACTACTATTACCAGCACCACCGCCACTACTACTACTATTACCACCACTACTACTAATACCACCACCTCCACTACTATTACTAGCACCAACACCACTACTACTATTACTATTACCACCACCATTGCTACTACTATTACCACCACCACCATTACTACTACTGTTACCACCACCACTACTATTACCACCACCACCACTACTACTGTTACAACCACCAGCACCACTACTACTACTATTACTATTACCACCACCACTACTACTAATACCTCCACCACCTCTACTACTATTACTAGCTCCACCACCACCACTGCTACTACTATTACTAGCTCCACCACCAGCACTGCTACTACTATTGCCACCACCATCACTACTACTGTTACCACCACCACTAATATTACCACCACCACTACTACTACTACTATTATTATTACAACCACCACCACCACCACCACCACCACCACCACTACTACTATTACCAGCACCACCGCCACTACTACTACTATTACCACCACTACTACTAATACCACCACCTCCACTACTATTACTAGCACCACCACCACCACCACTACTGCTACTACTATTACCACCACCATCACTACTACTGTTACCACCACCACTACTACTACTATTACTATTACAACCACCGCCACTACTACTAATACCACCACCACCTCTACTACTATTATTAGCACCACCACCACTACTACTACTATTACTATTACCACCACCACTGCTACTACTATTACCACCACCATTACTACTACTGTTACCACCACCACCACTATACTACTACTATTACCACGACCACCACCACCACTAATACTATTACCACCACCACCACTGCTGCTGCTGCTACTACTACTACTACTACTACTACTACTACTACTACTACTACTACTACTACTACTACTACTACTACTACTTCTACTACTACAGCGGTTCTCAGAAACGTCCATATAGATACACGGAGACGGTTAGAACATTGTACCAATCAACAGACGCAAAATTTCGAACACCTATTCAATGAGGGCAGTCAGCATAACAGTACCGTTAGATGATGATAATACTAATAGTAACAATAACATTTATAATGGCAAGCCAAGAAATGGTAGTGAAACACGTCGGTAATGTTAGACAAGAACAGCGTAAACACAATTAAAAATAGCTATGGGCGGAAACGGATAGGTCAAATAAAGACATTTTAATTATTTATCAGTCTAGAAGGTAAGTTTATTCCCTCGAAAATAAAGTCTGTGTAACCGAAGTGGAAACTGTTCTAAGAGTTTTTTGGTCTATTTTTGTCTATCACCACGGATTGTGCACTCTATTACAAGACTGGAAGTGCCTCTTAATGAGTGCGATCCGCTCATCGTCTTGCTGATAAGCAAGAGGAGTAGAGTGAACTCGGCTGGCCCCGTAGCTCAGTCGGTAGAGCATATTGGTTTTGTGCGACGGGTCCCGGGTTCGATTCCCGGCTGAGGGTGATAGTTTATCTCTAGCCAAGGTTATTCCCTATCCTCCCCGGAGTCTGGAAGTATGAATAAGAGTGTGGTGGTGTGTTTGATCTAATTAAAGCCCAAAGTTTGCTAGAAGCCCAAAAACAAGCGAATACGAGTTAAAACATTGCCTATAGGTAATAATACGTTCTAAAGGAAAGGCCGCCGATAAGACCATTGTAGTTAAAAGTGGGCTCGCTCACGCTGATTCGTCAGTTCCTCACCGACCTGTGTTTACTTGGAGTTATCCCGTTGAGTTCCGCAACCCTTTTAACGCACGAAGGGATACCTACATATTTGAAATACGGCGCCGTTGTGCCACATGGTAAAGCTTGTTAAATTATAACATTTTTGAAACAGGTGATTTAATTAGTATCATATCCAGGACTTTTTCTGTAAATGTCAATTTTTGACATTTTCCATGCGCCGTTACGTCCATCTCCCATAACATTTTCGGGATTATCTTTAGCTTAGTCTATCGGTCCTACGGCGGTTTGGCTGGGAGATGCGTGATGCTGGTCACATTTCCTCCCCGTATCGGTTGGATGATCGCCCAGCTCTGCCGTGCTTACGTGGGCAGGACAAGGCCCTACACGGGCCGTAGCGCCATGGAATGGGATATACTATGCCTATTATGGGGGAAGAAAAGAGCTTTCATTGGTGAAAGTGTTATCAAATCCAGCCAGTTGAAGGTGTCTGTTCTACATGTAAAACAAATAAATGCCTCCAGTGGTAAGCGAATTCACACAAAGAGACACTCGGTTCCTTTTATACATGCTTTTTAATTAAGCTTAAAGTGTACCTGTGTACAAATAGAATAATACTGATTGTCGCCTGAAGCGGAAACAGGTCACGTGCACGTCACAACGTCGATAAAACATGATCTAGCTGGAAACAAACTGGACGTCACTCATTTTCGCTTCATTTTATCAATAAATAAGCCTAATTCCTGAATATGTTTAAGCAGATTGACTCTGTTTGAATTCGCGCTCTTAATCTGGCTCTGGTTTTATCAGCTCATAGGGAAGAAAGAAAAACACTTTCGCAAAAGCCACCTTTGACAGTTTCATGGAATTTGAATCAGTGAAATAAATTTAGCAACGAGAGAACGTAGGCTTTCACGGCCAGAGTCAGTAGAACTGGAAGTTATTTCCCGGCTGTTTTGCCGTGGTCTGCTGGAGATAGATGTTCCAGTAGATTTACTAATACGGACCGCTATTAATTTTATTACTCATGAAAATATCTTAAACGATAGGCTTTTTTTTTTAATCAAACTCCTTAAAGCAAATTGTTTACTGCATCCAAAATAAGGACAGTTTTATAATGTAAAGCGTACTATGGGAAGGGAGGGATTTTCTTGAAAATCTTGGTCTATCATTCTTGGATGACGCTGAACTTAAATACCAACTTTGCTACTTTTTGTTTTTAAGTTAAGTACATTCCACTGCAAAATGTGATACCGAAATTACACTACAAATATACATGTTTTGAGTTTCCTTGAAACCAAAACACAGCACTTTTAGAAATCGGTCTGTGTGTGTGAACGGCAAAACAAAAAATGACATGTGGCATAAATACCAAAGTGCAGTATCTTCTAAAGATGTGACATGAAGATCTCCCGCTCTTAAGCTGCCCTTTACATGGTAAACCTTTTCGTTATTTCTCGAAAATGATTCTAACCATTTTTATTAAAGTACCATAGTATAAGATAAATAAAACATATGTCTTGAATATTCTGGGAATACCCAGTGAGGTGCTCTTCTTTCTGAATTAACTTTTTATAATTTTACATAATGCGTAAACCGTATAAAGTAAACAAAGACGTACAAAAATAATATGTTTCTCTTAAAAATCACACTTATTTAAAAAAAATACATCATTTTCCTGTGGCATCAGCCATTTCCGAGGAATCCATTATTATTAGCTTGAATTTATGAATAGCGGATTGAGAAACTCGTGTGAATGTAAGATACAATTTTTCTGCTCCCTAAGGTGGGCTGCACATTAAGGCAGAGAGAGGGAGTGGTGGAGTAAAGGTACATACTACGGATGAACTTCCGTAATCGGGGCAGAGCACCGCACGTAGGCCAATGGGGCTTTTATGTTTTCGCCGTGACCCCTTGGGAGGATGGAATGAGGGGGAGACCCGAAGGGTAACAGATCCGGTTTACGACGTGCGCAAGCATGGACGGGTTCCCTAACGTTTCCAGTTCTAGCTCATCCGACGCCGCTCAAGCCCACCCACAAGACCCTGGTCTGAAAGGCGCACCCGGAGTCTCTTCCGTTCCCTGGCCATACTCATACCTATAGCCTCCTGTGGTTCCTTCGCCCTAACCTTTCCTCCTGGGGAAGATACGCGTTGGGTCTAGGTGCGATGTGTCTCTTCCGTGCCCTGGTCATAGTCATCTACTCTCTCTTCCTGTAGCACCTATACATTGTTTCATAATAGGGAATGACTATACAGATTAAGTGAAATCTATGCTTTAAATTCATGCAATACGCAAATGGTTTTTCTCCTAATTTGGTAAGGCAGTCTGATTAATGGCATTGCTTAGCCTCAAAAAGTATTTGTCTTTGAAGAAACGTATTTTGAAGCATAGGTGCACAGGTAACATTTTTTTACACATTTATTTTAGAGAAAAATTACTGAAACTCTTAATAAACTAATCCTCTTAGTTTTCTAGTGGTACTTGCACTCCACTGCTAGAGCTTGCAGTGATGAGTAGAGACCGTATGTTAGGCAAAATGCCTATACTTTATTATTACAGCTTTCATTAAAATTACTTAAAATAAGTTCATATCATGATATTAGGGTTGTATACAGCAAAGATAAGTTGCTTATTTTTGCCTATTTTCATGTTTAATGCCTATAAATACCTATTTTATTGATTTTTTAAAATTAAACTTTGCATTGCATTAAAAAAATGGAAATATGGTTTGAGTGTTGACCAATATTTTCCGAATGCATTAGATCTTACTTTTACTCTCTTTCATAAAAACTCCATTTCATAGTTTCCTTAGCTTTTGGTGACCCAAACTTATTCCTGATTTGGTACTTTTCCCCATTTCGTGACTTTTATTGTACACCATGGTGAGTTGAAGGCTTGGTGGGGGGGTTTACGAATGGAGCGCAGTCATTCACCACTTTAGCCTAAAAGAAAAGTGACACTATTAACACATATTCCTTTCTTAAGTGATGCCTAATTGTAAGCATGTGTGAATGTCAGGTTGTGGAAAGGACAGAGAGACATTGTTGACCATTTTTATTCTCAGTTCACTCTTCTCGTCCAATAAAGACTGGTATTTTGTGGAAATAGTGCGACAGTGTTAGGTGGTTTCTTGTTGAGATACACTGGACAGTTATTTCACTACGCCAAAAGAACTGGCAGGATTAAAAACAAAACTAAATATATTTGTGAAAGAATTTGGTGATATATTTTCAACGGATATATCTGTCTTGTTTTGCAAAGTGTGTGAAACATTGGTGAACTGTACTAAAAAGTGTCACATTTCGCAGCATGTACCAACCTTGAAACATATTCTTCTCTGTGTCAAATGACAAAAGCAACTCTGATCTCTTCATATGCAATTTCTCAGCACCAATCACAGTATTCACAAGATGTCTGCAAAGCATTTATTGATGCCGGTATTCCTTTATGGAAGGCAGAAAATACAACTCTGAAGAATTTCTTGCAAAAGTACACTAAAGAACGAATCCCAAGTAAAAATGTATTATATAAGAACTATATGGATGTTTGTTACATTGATACAATTAATCGGATTAGGGAAACAGTCAGTGGGAAGAAAATATGGAAATGAGTTGACGAAAGTACAGATCCCTGTGGTCAATTCATTGCAGATGTTTTGATTGGTAAAATGGACTATGATCAACCATCTAAAATATATCTCCTTGCATGTGAACAATTGGATAAAACAAATATTACAACTGTAGCTCAAGTATTTACCTCTTCACTCAATGTATTATGGCTAGATGGAGGTAAATATGAAAAAGTTCTTTTGCATACTTCTGATACTGCAAAATATATGAAAAAAGCTGGCAAGGTTCTTAAAGTACTGTTTCCCAACATGCTTCATGTTATGTGTCTCAACCACATGCTGCACAGAATTTGTTAAGAAGTTCAAAGTCTATACCCAGAAGTAGCTGCTTTGATTTCCAACACAAAGAAGACATTTCTTAAATCTCTGACCAGGGTTTGTTCAAAGAAGTTGCCCCTGAACTACCCTTATCTCCACAGCCAGTATTAACTAGATAGGGTACATGGCTGTCCGCAGCATTATACTATACCAACAACTTTATAAGGTACGGGATGTTGTCAATAATCTGCATAAGAAGATGCATCATGTGTATGTATTGTGCAAAAGTTGTTGTTGAAGGACTCTGTAAACAAAATGACTTGACTTTCATTGCTACCAACTACTCTGCACTGCCAGATATATTGAAGTGTCTAGAAGAGAGACACAAAACACTTGTTGGCGCATTGGATAGCGTAGATGACATTGTGCAGAAAATTCACTCAGTTCTAGGTGTTGTAGGCCGAACTGTACAGGAAAAATGCTATCAGGTTGTTGCTGATAACAGGACTTTAAACAGGTGAAAGACATTGGAATGATTCTCTGAGGTGAAAACAATGTTTCAACTGACATTGCCCCAAACACTGTTGCGCTGTTCAAATATACTCCAGTAACATCTGTGGATGTGGAGAGATCTTTTTCTGCTCTGAAAAATGTGTTGCCTGACAGAAGACAAAACTTAAAAGAGGAAGGCCTAAATTCTGGGGAGGTCAGGAACCTGATATTGGAAAATTCCCATTCCTTTCCTTTTCATCTGTGCAGACTTTTCTAATTACTACTACTACTACTGCTGCCGCCGCCGCCGCCACCGCCACCGCCGCCTCCACCACCACCACCACCACCACCACCACCGCCGCCGCCGCCGCCTCCTCCTCCTCCTCCTCCTCCTCCTCCTCCTCCTCACTTATTTACAAATGAGTTTGTAGATTGAGTGCTGGAGGGTTGTAGCTTTTAAAACAAGCTCACTTGGTGATTGTTCTTCTTCAGAATAGTTTGATGACATTGTTGTAACACATATTTTGGCTCTCAAGTATTCCCAGTACTGGTTTTTCAATAATTGAAGCAAGAACTAATACGTAATCCTCGGCCATACTGTTCCTCAAATACATTTTTACACATTTAAAACAAGAAAAACTCCTTTCAACTGAAGCACTTGTTACAGGGATGGAGCAGTTAGGCAAAATATTCTGAAAGCTTTTAAAAGAAATTGGTCCATTTCGTTATGTCATTCTTTTCATTAAGTCTCTGAAACTGATAGAGTGAAATGTTTCTTTATGCTGGGTAGAAATACAGTCTCCAGTTATACACACAATTGTGAACAGTTGAAGGATGCACCATATGTTTTTAATAATGAGCCCAGAACATATACAGGGTAATGTTGACTATAATTGGTGAACTAAGTAGTATCGCCTAATTTAAGAAAGAGCAATTTATTACAATGTGAAAATTTTTCTTAAAGCTGTGTTATAATGTTATCCAATGTGTTGTTTATATTTTCACATCAATGGGTTGCCAAAGTATTCATTTATCAGTTCAGATCTATTCATGGAAGCTTCAGGTTGCAAATTATTTGAGCTTTTCATGGAATCCAAAAATTCAATCAACTTATCTTCATTTCTTAAATTTTTTATGTAAGTTACACATTCTGAGACAGCAATGCCCCAAAACTGTGCATCATTGGTTTTCTGAAGAATTTTATAAAGGCAGCTCAGGTTTTAAGAATATGCTATGAAAAACAGAGAGGAGAAAACCAAATCCAAGTCAAGCAGGCTATTTTTGAAACCACAGATTTCTCTTGTAGCTGTTGCACTAGAGTCTGGACAGTCAATTACTTCAGAAAGTAATGATATCCTCACTTGAAAGCATTATATCAGTGCTTGTACCAGGTAGGACTTCAACCATATTCACTGAGAAATCTAGAACAGGTAACACTGCAGTAACTGGCCTCCCACAGCATTCAAGATTAGGGCTGCATGGGCAAAACAGCCCTTACTCCCTCTACTGCTTCTAGCAGTGATGTAGTGGTTATCATAGCAAATGGATGCTTTCAGGTCTCTGTGCTGCATTTGCTCTTTGACCTCCTCGCTAGCATGACCCAAGAGCAATGCTGGTGGTTTAGACAAAATCACATAAATACTACTACTACTGCTACTACTACTACCACCACCACCACTGCCACCGCTGCTGCTGCTGCTGCTAAAGTGAGGAGGCCCAGTCTCCTTTGCCTATTCTCATCAGCTGCCACTGGCAGATGATTTTTGTATGTGAAAATTATGGAGTGTTTTGCACAGGGACCTTTTTTAAGAGCATAAGATTATTTTACATGTGAATAGATATCACATGGGACCAGTAGCTGCATTTTTCTTCCAAAAAGCCATGGTAAGGATTTTTACACCCAGAAATATCCAACACCCTCACTGGATTTGATCTCATGACTTACTGCTCAACATTAACTGCTGGCATATCTTGGATCTGGTATAGATCAGAGGGTGGTGGTGGTGGCAGTTGCAGCTTTATTGATCCTGTAAATTATACTGGTAGCATTGATGTTGGACACATCAAGAAAGCACTAATATATTATGCAATGAACTTTTGATATATACAGTTAAATTTCAACACTATAAATAAAAAATGTCATGCCTAAATTACATATAAATATTTCACTGTCTAAGAAATTCCTCCTTTGAGTAGTAACAGCGATCAAGCAAATGTGCCAGTTGGGCTGATTTAAAGGTAGTAAATGTCTTTATTGATCTTCAAACTGAGTTTGTTATTAATTTGGTACCTGCATAGATTGTTTCTTTTAGCAACAATTTTGTATTGGCTCTTATTACATGTATATCTGATTTTTATCTAGTATTATAGTTTTGAATTTCTTGGTACAGTAACAAGTTAACAGCTAGACTCTGACTGTCCACACTGAAAGACTGAGAATACAGAAAGACAGCATTTTCCCTGTCCATTAGACAGCCCTTTGTAATAATACTGGGTAATTCTTAGGTCAGTACCTTTATATTGATTACACCCCAGTGACAGCTTCAGAATACCTTCAACAAAAAATGACACTCATCTGCATGGGACAGTAAATGTATCAGTCAAAGCAGATGATGTGGTTAACACATGAAACCATGAACTATCAAGCTACAAAAGAGAAACACTTTCCAAAGAGAGTTAAAAACTTTTAACCCTTTGCATTTGGAATTAGTTTGGGCCAGATTTAGCAATGTTTAAAGATTTCTGTAAAATTAAAATATTATGCTATTTGTACTTAGTCATGCACATTATAACTAATACTATTTAATTGTAAGCGACCCTACTTGACTTTATGCTGATTTTGAGAAGAATTCACTAAGATGCTGGAAGCAAAAATGGTCTATATGCTGAAAGGATGGAACCCATGTTTGAATTAATAACACCAACAAGAGCCTTTTATATCAGTAGTTATATAATGAGATCAGTTTTAATGACAGCTTCTTTTACTTGGAGCATTCATTTATTTCATCTCATCACAAAGAGCTGCTCCATCTCGAATAAACTGAATAGAACTACTATCAAAAAAGAGAGAAAGCTATTGAATTTGGGTAGTTTCATTATCAAAATCAGATGATAACATGGGTTCCAGAGCTACATTGTGAATTGGTACAGATTTTGACAGTCCAGGGTCCATATCATTTACATCTTTCCAAACAAGGTACTGTTATCTAAATGGAAGTACAGGTATTGGTAACAGCATGTGGTACCTGCAAATCCAGGCAGTCGTCATCACTGTCGTAACATGAATCACTTGAATCATTGTTGCACCCAACTTGCTGCAGAGTGGCTTCTACATTGCTCTCTTCCTGTTCTGAGCCAAATGGCTTGAAGTAAGAAGAATGCCACTGATAGAATTGATAATGGGCATTATTTCCCTATTTTCGGTGTTTGTTTCGATGACATTTTTGTATATCAATAAAAGAACTATAAAAAAAAGCAGATCTACTTGCACATGCATGTGCACACCATAAAATTGTGGCTGGAAACCCATTAAATATTTTTTAATAAGCTATGAATGGCATCCTTGTATACTGCTGACATCGGATAATCATTGCACAAAGCATTACATACATCCAGTCACAAATGCTAAATTGGTAACTAAGATTACTTCACCTCCAGATACTTGCAGTTATAGCAGCAATACTTGTACATATTAGATAAGTTGTAATAAATTTATACACTTCACAAACACAAAATCAAGCCAAGATATCGTTAAATAAGCAAGCAAAACACATTACTTTGATAGTTACAAATTTTATCTTGTACTGTCTAGCTGGACAGTAAGAAACTGCTTTGCATATTTTGCTTTCCATTATATGGTGAAAGCATTTTTTTAAAAAAAGATGCAGTCCTTGTATTATTTCAAGTTTCAGAACTAAAATTTTTAAAGAATAATAAATTTCATAGCTTTTTTCACTATTAACACCAGTAACATGAGTAATATGGGCACTATGCTGTTACCGTTTCTGGTAAAAGGATTCCATGTTCCCTGCTTTTTACATACTTTGTAATGCAGTTACCAATGCTGGCCTGGTGGTGCAATTGCTTGAGCACTGGCATTTGGTGCTGAAGATTGTGGGTTTGAAGCTGCTCATGACAATCAAATTTAATTACGCTTAAATGCCACAACTTTATGCTGGTAGATTTTCTGGGATTGAAAGATTTAAAATTCTAGAACACTGACAATGCCGATTTGACTAGCAGTCACTAGTGTCATTAAAAAGTAATAACAATAATGATAATAACAACAGCCATTGATTACAACAATGGCTGCATCATTGCCATTCTATAGGGAAAATATTAAATAAAGGAATGAATAATACTACAAGGAACTATGCAGTTCAATGGGCATTGAGAAGGAGAGAGGTTGATTACCACACATTAAATATTCCATATAGTACTATAGCCAGCCAAGATCTCAGCCAACACATATAAGATAAGAGCTATAGTTGTTCCTTCGTATCTAACATATGTAATTTCAAGACAATGTGCCGTCTTGTTGTCAAGACAACTACTAGCACCATCCTCAGATACCGGTGAGCACTTGGTTGGGCTGTACTTATTACACTGTAGTTACACTTTATTTATTTAAAACACTGAACATTAATGTCAGTTTTAAAGAACATACAGAATATAATTCAGAATATATAAAACCATCTGAACAGGAACAAATAATAAGATGTAAAAAAATTCTTTGCATTTTTTCTTATCACACATCAAATAATCATTTAAAATCATGAATAACAATTACAGTAGATAAAAAGGCCTATTCATACAATGTAGTTCATTAATACATTTTGTGCATGGAGATATCAGTTATAAACTGGTGCTAATCATTTAAATGAGAGAAAAATATGGATTGCACTTGCCACACTGCAGACTCAAAATTCTAGTATTCATGGTATAAAAAGTATTAAACAATCCTTTGATATCAACACTACTGAAGACTAAGGGGAGAAAAAGTTTAAATCAAAGTGAATTTTATTTCAAGTGATTAGAAGTGTTAATGTTATATACCAAGGAACAAATTAATGTGGCTACCTATCAGTAATCCTTGTTGAGATTATTCAGTAATAAGTGTACTTGTAATTTTGTAATAATTGTACCAAGTCAAGAGGGAACTTATGTTTCCTAGAAATATTTGAGTTGAATTAACATACATAGATATCAAAATCAGGATTCCAATTACTGTATATTACCTAAATGAGATGTTTGTGCTTAGAACATTGGTAATATACAATGTAGTTAGAAGAAGACATTTACATAGTGAGAATAATATGTTGGAAAACAATTTGTTACATAATAGATCTAAGCGCTAACACATACTTGTTGTTAAGAAAGGATGTAATGCTATCATATCTGAAACATCCTTTATAATACTTCAGATTGTATTGGCACCAATCACAGGAGAATAATACACCATCATTCATTACAATGATTTAGTAAGCAACACATCATTATTAAAGTACAAAGTTGAATATGTAAAGGATGCAATGCTGTCATATCTGAAATATACTTTATATTAGTTTAGATCACCAGCACCAATCACACAGGAGAATAATGAACTATTATTCGTTGTAATACTATGGTAACAGATGCACATACTTTTTTTCTCTCACAATTAAAGAACAAAGTTGAATTCACACAATACTGTAAATACTTTAAATAACACAGAATTACTAATCTTAACCCCAAAATGATGTTGTAGGGCCTTTTTTGATACCAGTTGATGTGTATTTGTCATCTCTTGTGTAATAGAAGCATTATACAAGAACTACACATCAGTTTCTCATACAGAATCCACTAAAGTCAGACAATTAATAATTGAACTTTACTTGTCACTCAGGGCAGGCATTTATTGCTTCATCTGAAGAATCATCACACAAAGGCTCTTGGGTATGATAAACCTTTTATTTCCCAGTAGGGCAGTATAATAAAATTGTTTCATAATCGTGATGACTGATACAGAAAAACTAGATACCACTACTAAAATGACAAATTTCAAACCATTTGTTATACATGAATACTTTGGTGTAGTGAACAGAATTTTGGGGCTTAAGAATTCTCTCCAAAATAGCAAAGAAACAATACAAGGAAGAATGAAAGAAAGAAGCAAAATAAAATAACTATAGAAAAAAGAAACCAAATGCATCCCCCAAACTCTGCTTCACAAAGCAACAAAGCAAGACTTTCACCATATGAACGTTTGAGAACAAGTGATTTCTACTGTTTTTAATGATAGGCAACATGCTGCTCAAAGTGATACGTGTAACAGAATGACTGCTTCTTGTGCAAACAAAAGTTTGTAATTTGACTGAAGAAGATTAATATAGTATGTGCCAGTTTTGCAAATTAGCAAATGATTTTTTGAGTTCTCAGTGTTTTGATGAGCTGTGAGTATTTTGGAAGATAATGTTAGAGAGATAGGTATCTTCAGTTGTTTGGTAAAATGAACCTAATTACTAAATTCTCGTTGTGTATAGACTATGATATCATGAAGCATTGAATTAATATAAATTTGAGTTGAATTAATTCTCCATGCTCCATTTATTATTACTAGTATTTACCTAGAACGTGTTTTGTTAGAACCTTCCTAGCATCATCAGCTCATGTCAACTGTTGGGTTTTGGTTTAGCAAACTTTCCTGGTTACAATTGGGACATCTCTCTATGTGACATGATGAACCTAAAGTTTGGGTTCACGTCAAATGTGGTGTCAAAATTAATGAGTTTTCCTTCATATTTCTTTATAAAGATCTTTTCCCACGTGGATAATGCTTAGGACACTTTTTAATAAATGAATTTCCTGTTCTATATCATGGTTCTGCTTCCAAAAATAATATGCCACTGCAGATTTGTCTATTTCTTTGTTTTTTATGTTCCTAAAGTGTGCTTTAAGCCTAGTGTTCAGATTCCTTTTAGTTTTTCCAATGTAGAAGTTGTCACAGTCTTTAGAATTTATACAGTAAACACCTGAATTTTTGTCTGTTTTATGTGATTCCAGAAGATTTTGTATACTAAATTTGTTCTGTGGTGCCAAGGTAATATTGTATTTTTTGAAGACCTTTTGGAAAAGGTATGTAGCTCTTGGGTGCTATGTAAATTTCCTGTATGAGGTTTTACTGCTGATTGGGGGAAATTTACCTAACATCCCAGGGCTATATACCTTTTCCAAAAGTTCTTCAAAGAATACAGTATTACCTTGGCACCACAGAACAAATTTAGTGTACAAAATCTTCTGAAATCACATAAAACAGTCAAAAATTCAGGTGTTTACTGTATAAATTGCAAAGACTGTGGCAACTTCTGCATTGGAAAAACTAAAAGGAATCTGAACACTAGGCTTAAAGAAGATTTTAGGAACATAAAAAACAAAGAAATAGACAAATCTGCAGTGGCATATTATTTTTGGAAGGAGAACCATGAAATAGAACAGGAAATTCATTTATTAAAAAGTGTTCAAGGTCCTAAGCATTATCCACATGGGAAAAGATCTTTATTTGACACCACATTTGACGTGAACCCAAACTTTAGGTTCATCATGTCACATAGAGAGATGCACCAATTGTAACCAGGGAAGTTCGCTAAAACAAAATCCAGCAGTTGACATGAGCTGATGATGCTAGGAAGGTTCTAAGGAAACACGTTCTAGGTAAATACTAGCAACAAATGGAGCATGGAGTATTAATTCGAACTCAAAACTATACTGATTATGAAATTCTAGTGTTAATTTCAACATATTCAAAATCTGAATTGTTGAGCATAGAGAAAGCAACCATTATTGTGATCCTAATACTGTAATATGCATTACCATTGAGCAATTAATAAACCCATATAACAAAGAAGAAACATATACTCCTGGTCATATTATTAGTGTAAAAATGTCACATAGGTGTAATCTACCTTTAACATTAATGATATCCATTGCAGTTAAATTTTTGCATTTTAGTACATATAAACTTCCAGCACTTTAGTCACAATAGGCTGTCAAAAACCTATCACACTTCACAAAAAAATTAAATAATAAGATAGGTACCTGTTTTAATTTTAATGAGTCTTTATTTCCACTAGCAACTGATACAGAATGCACTTTTATTAATTTACCTGCAAAAATATAAAAAATGTTTAATGTTAGAATAAATCAAGTCTTAATGATATTTTTCTTGGACTTAAGCATGAGCTATCAATTGAGAGGCTAAAGATATATGATCATCACAAATGGGATGAGATGCGGTTATTAATTTTTTCTGAAGTTGAACAATGTTAATCCATGAAGCGATAATTTGGAAGACAGAATTTCCACCCCAGCGTGCTTGTTAAGCAGTTGTTTCTGAAGGAGGGTTCATATTTTATTAAAGTTAAATTTTATGATGAGCAGTGGCCTCTCTACCTATTTCACAAGAATGATTATACCTTCTATAGATAAGTTTTACATACAGTGGGAGTAATTATTTTACGCCTAGCTGTAGATGCAACTGACTTTTCCCACTATTGACTGAAAGAAGTTGAGAGTGGGCATATACATTTCATATAGGACCCTATTCTTGTGAATGACCAAAAGTAAAGGTAAGCCAATTGCTAATGTTGCATTTGGAGAGAAACTGAAAAATACAGCTCTTACATGGCAAAGAAAAAAGCAGAAAAAGAATGTGTTTATCTTGTCCAATGATATCATTGATATTAATGATAGTGAGAGAAACAGATCTGTAATGATCAAGTAAAAAAAATATTTGAGACAACTGAGTATGATGCTCTCAAATGCATATCCCAAAATTGTCACTCTGTATAAAAGAAATGACTAAAGCTCTCATTGATATCTATGGAATATCAGCCAAAAATATAAGAATGATGCAGAAGGCATTGGTGTAACATTTTCTTGAGTTCATAGGGGGAAAAAAGAAAACCACAAAGCAAATATAGTTTATGCTTCTGGTCAGTGTAACAATACTTATATTGTTATAATACAAATTAAAACTTCCTTCAAAACAACTGTAATAATATGTGGACAATTTATACTGTAATTGATAATAATTATATTAAAGCAAAGAAAGAAAGAAATGACTAAGGTTTGTTAAAAAGATATAAGATGGGAATGATTCCATAACAATAACTGACAGAAGTGATCCTAAGTTAATGGGATACTACCAGCAGTTGTACCCATTTTAGGAGGTTTGATTGGCCGCTAAAGTGAAATATGTAAGGAAAACAATATCACCCCAATGTTATTAAACATGCTATAAGGTGTGTCTTTCAAACTCGACTTTTAAAGAGAGAATTGAAGTCTTTTTGTAAACAAAATATTAATAAAATAATGATTTTAAAAGCACTTGATGTGATGCATGTATCACATATCTATACACTCATATTGCTCATATCTGCTTTTCCGTATCATGTAACAGGTTAAGGGATGAGACTACATGTTTGTAGCATTTTTTACTTCAATAATGATTTTTCAATTTTATATCTCTTTTTTTAAGTTCACATTTATTGTAGGTTGGCCGAAAACTGTGTATAATGACATCAGCATATGCTACAAAACTTCTTATTCAGAGAATTTGCATTGGATTTGCCAGTGTTTCATGGATCCAATGGAATTAAGCGATGCAGTCACTTTTGCTATAATGTAAAGGATATTCCTTTCCTAGTACATTTGGGATGTCCTGTGCAAGTAATTCAGACAAGTGTGCACACCCCTTAGGGACACACAACTCATACATGATACTGCACAAGGTTTACATTTTGATGGGACATAAATACATTTTTGGAGGCTATCTGCAGAAATAAAAACTAAATTGGTATTTCATGCCAAGTATCTTGCATAATGTGAAGAATGAGGAACATCAGAACAAGAACTATATTTGCAAAATTTCATTAACATCATTATCATAAAAACTGTATCCTGCAGCACGCAGACACTGATGGGGGGTGGAGGGGGGAGAAGAAAGAAAGAAAATTTATTTACTGCTGTTTATAAGAAATAAGAAATCATTTAAAAACCCATTCAAAAAATTTCAGAAGCCCTAATTGTTGCTATAGGTTAAAAATGTTCAGATAAAAGGACAAATGGTATCAGTTTGTGCTCAACAACACCATTTAGGTGCAAAACATTATAACTTTCCTTCAGGACTAACGCATAAAGAACTGAAAATCAAAAATTATTTATCATTACAGAGAAAATATGGTTTTAAAGGCTTCAGGATGTGAGTAATAACTGGAACACTCCAAGCTCGTCCCAAAAGCTTTTGACGTTTCTGTGCTGACAAGTTTGCAACATCAGTGTAGTGAACAGGGAAACCAAAAATCCGTTCAAGCTCTGTGCTGGTGACAACTGAGCCTCTTCCATTTTCTTTCACTGGCGGTTCCATAAATTTACCTGAAACAAGAGAATAAAACATTATTTAGCATTCATCAATGGATTATGCTTTGTTTTATTTTAAATGCAATGTGAAAATAAATGGAGGAACATTCCCATTTTTCATTAGCAGTAGCAATATGTTTCCCATTTATTTTTTGTGTTAACATTGCTGCACTGTTGAACATTTCAAAGCTAAAATTTATGGCGCGTGATATGAATTTTTCTACTGTATCAAATGGCACTGTAAATAAAACACTTTGTTCCATATGAAATCCATATATCATTCACTTGAAAGAATAGCATTACAACTAAAAAAGAGAAATTTTCAGGAAATGCAATTTAAATATGTGCAAATTGGAAATTATTCATCTGTCAAAAGCATACGATTGTATAAACTCAAGAGATATTCTGTTGACAGAAACAACTTCAAAATATATTTAGCTGTAACTAATTATTCATGTGCTGGAGTGGTTTCTTTCATCCCCCAAATTTCCTGTCCCTCCCTTTTGTTCCATTAAACTTTCAGCCCGTCTGATCTATTTCAGGATTGGAAATGTCGGCAATGGTGTTTTGGTGCAGTGTGGCAGGGAAAAAAGATGCTCTCTGTGAACTTTCTCCATCCCTTGGCCTTCAGCTGTTGCCAGGGTATAAGGACTGCCCCTTGGAGGGACATTGAACCCTGTGTGGGATGTGGGTCCCAGTCTGCCTATCCAACTGCCAGGGTATCTCAATCTGGAAACTGTAGGGACCCTGTCATTTCTGTGCTGTGACTCCTAGTTCCAGCCGCCTGGTACCTCCCTTCACCACATCCCTCCCTCCCAGGAGCATCCCCTTGTGGGACATCAGCACAATGGGCTCATTCCTGGTTCAGTGCCGAATTCCCTCCATTTTACAATCCAATCCAATCATTCATGTGCAGTGCTTATTCTGTAGACCTAAAATATTTCTCATGTTCATACTTGTGACATTCTTGTTCAGAAACTGTGATTTTTACATATGTAACTAAGAAAGCTACAGTACTTACATAGTTATAAACCAACAAATAAAAGTAATGATTATAATAATGTTCTGACAAAAACACAAACAAGAAGAAAGTATCAAATGCAAGTCATCAAGAATATTTAGGTGCTATAAAGCTTTATAAAACATTTAGTAATGGTAGAATCAGACAGAAAATTCAATGCCATAGCCGGGATTTGAACCCCAGATCTTCCAGCTTCTGTACAGTTGCTCTAACCAACTAAGCTACTATGGTAACATGCTGGTATGATGTTAAATTCCTCAACTAACTTTCATTTCTTCCAGTAAATCACAAGGAGATCTCAAATTCATTTGATATGACATACCCCAATGGCGACTTACAATGTTGCAAGTCCTTTAAGTCTCGGGCTTCATATTTTAACCTATTATTAAGGCAATCAATGGTAATTAATTATTTCACATAAGCTGTGTGTAGGACAAGGTTGGAAAGGTAGAATTAGACTGAACAATTCAATGCCATAGCTGGGATTTGAACCATGAATCTTCCCGTTTCTGGTTCCTCTAACCAACTGAGCTACCATAGCTTTTTATATATTTAAAAGTATGCATAAATGATGTTTTGTAAGTCACACCTTTACAGAGAATTTGAGCAGTGTTTGATAATGCATATAAATATAAATTCTGGGGGAAAATGCATATTTTAAGTTTTTAGGGTTAAAGTACATGTTTTACTTTTGAATGTAGTATTAAGTTATAATTTTCCCCTTTAGATAGTAAATAATTGTTGGTACTTAATGAAGACTCTGCAATTTGTGTGTGTGTGTGTGTGTGTGTGTGTGTGTGTGTGTGTGTGTGTGTGTGTGTGTGTGGGTGTTTATTTTTTTTTTTTTCTAGCATAACTCTGTAATGCCTGGAGCAATTTCAACCAAACTCAGTAAATGTGATGATATGACTTACAAACAGTGTTGCGTAATCACCTAGTTGAATATTAAACCAAACATGTTTATTTACATTGCTGCAACAGAATTATACCCAGGCTTCTTGTGCAATTTAGATTAGGAATGAAACTAGGGAATCCCCACAAAGTTATAAAGTCAAAGGAAATCCAATCAGGCATGTCTTCACGAGGTTTGTTTTTTCCCCATTTTCCATCAATTGTACATTGAGAATATCTATTTCTCAGCTCAGAGGTCAGTTGTGTGTCGATACTGACAATTGAGAAAGCTATTTCTTTGAATGATGCATTGATTTGAGAAATGCCATCCACAACACCATCACAATCTGCTGTGTTATGTAAATGAGTTTAGAAGTAGTACCTGTCTGGCAAAAGAGTGCAGTTTTCAGGTGAGGTCGCCAGTGTGCCATGCCATAGCTAGGTTTAGACAGGAGAGATAATGCCCGAACGAGAGTACAGTACAGTCTGACCATCAAAAACATCAACACAATGTACATAACAGAATAGTTAGACCTTTACGTTTCTCTTTTTTACAAAACTATAACACATTGAATATTATTTTTCTACTTTGTGAGCATATGACCTTGTGTGGCAGTGTTTCCATTTTCACTTGTTTACGAACCTGTTCACTGTGATTAACCCACTCAACTGCTACATTTCCTTACTGCAGTCCTTTACAGGCTATGCACCAGGAATGGTGACATAATACAATCTGTTATGTTTCTGCACAAGCTTCCTCTGCCTCCTATCTGCACTTATTCCTCAGACAGGTTGTAATATTTTTAGTGAAGATGCTAAGATATTGCGTTGTCTGTTATGTGAAAAGAGTATTTCTGTGAATAAAAGATTTAAAGTTGTGCAGCATATTGACACAGCATGTCATAAGGTATGGGTTGAGAAAAAGTCTATTTTAAATCAGCAATTGATTACAAGTAAGTGAACAATCAAGTTTGAGTGATGATTTTTCTAAACATTTGTGTTTAGCTTTAGTTAATGTCAACATTCCACTTTGGAAAGTGAATAATATACAGCTTTGGAGTTTCTTAGAAAAATACACAATGAAAAGGGTACCAGATGAATCTTATTACATTACACAAAAACTATGTACCACGGTATTTTCAGGATGTAATTTCTAAAATATGGAATACATTGGTACACAAAAAATTTGGTTTCAATAGACAAGACACCAGATGCAGCAGGACAGTGTGTTGCTAGTGATGTAGTTGGTGCAATGGAAGTGGCTAGCAAATCATTCCTCTTGAATACTCAAGTTCTTGACTGGGTAAATCAAAGCATGGTGGCAAAATGTTTCTATGAGTATTAAGTTTCTTGTGGCCAGATGGAATACAGTATTTGTATTTTTATTTCTCAGTGATACTGCTCCATATATGGTTATTAAAGTGCGTGCTGTATTAAAAGCTCTTTATCCCAGATTAATTCACCTGACTTGCTTGGTTTACATTGTGTTGCTGAAACTATTAAGAGCCAAATACAGGATGAACCATGACTCCCCCGACAAACTATCAGAGGTTGTTCAGGAATACCTTCTGAGTATTTTGGTATAAGTGGCCCATGGTCTCCAGCGGCTCATTACAGAGTAATAATTTAATTATGATTTATTCGGTTTCTTACCCCAATCACTCTTGTCTCTGTGAAAATTCCTTCACAACAGTGAAGAAGCCTATTTAATATGCAATTACCAAAATGTACAACACACAATACAGAGTAATGCAATATCCCACAGATGAAACTCATGCACTTTTATCACAGTGTGTTCAATCTGATCTGTCAGTGTGAAGTACAGTACGTAACAAATGCAAAACTGCTCCCTTACAGGTATTGTTCAAGGTGTCAACCACCATGATTATGGCAGAGTGTATGGTGATGCACCATTGACTGTCTTACATGCTCAAGCATTCCAGGAGTTTGGCATACTACTTCCACGGCTGTGATAATCCTAGAAACTAGGTCCATGTAAGTATCGACTGAAGTCTCATAAACTAGGCTCTTCACATGCTCCAAGAAGAAGTTCATTGGTGTAATGTCTGGTGACCGAGCTGGCCATGGAATAGAACCACTGTGACCAATCCATTGTCATCCAAACTGTACATCAATGTGGTTCCTAACATCGAGTGCAAAGTGTGCCAGCGCTCTGTGGTGTTAAAACCACATAAGCTGAGGAATTCTCAGCAGCACATCTTCTAGGAACTGTGGGAGGACATGTGGTAGGGATGTTTTGTACATGACTCCATTCAGTGTATCAGGAAGTACATAAGGTCCAATCACAAAATCGTTGACAATACCAGCCTATATATTCACAGAAAACTGCTGTTGATAGGACCGGCACACCAGTGTGTGTGAATTTTTGTTATCCCTTACATGGCTATTCCTACTGTTGAACGTGCTCTCACTTGTAAACTTGGTCTCACCTGTAAACAACACCAAAGTAGGAAAATTGTGTTTTTGTGCACATTGCTGTAGGATTTGCAAACTCCACTCGAAATGGGATGTCTGCTGGCTGCAATGACTGCACCTTCTGTGGATGATATGGGTGCAATTGTTGTTCATGTACAACTCTGACTGGCTTATGTTCAGCGTTCGTGCAATGTGCCAACTACTACTGGCAGGATTGTCACCAATTGTGCATAACACATTCTCTTCCAGGTCAGGTGCTCTGGCATACCTTGCATGGCCAGTATCTTCCATTCTAACATAGAAGGATCAAGTTTCTTGTAGGTGTCTATGCACAGATGGTAAAGTACTGTGATGTGGTTGTCATAGCGTTGTTGTGCTGCTCTTCAATTGCATTCAGTGAACCCACACATGAGGTGCATATCAGCCAACTCTTCATCAGTAAACTATCCACTGTTAATGCCAGAAAAACAAAACCCTAGACAGAACTGAGCAGCACTGAATGCAAAACAGAGGGCATTACTGTTGTCAACAGCAGGTACCATGAGCGAATGGAACAATTTGTTTCTACAAGACACACAGCGCATACTGTCAACATTTGCACTGTTGTGCAATACAGATACAAAGCTAATTGGGGCAAGAAACCATATGAAATGCAATTACTCTGTAATGAACCACTGGAGGCTGTGGGTCCCTTATACCAAAACACTCAGAAGGAATCCCTGAATAACCTCTGAAAGTTTGTCAGTGGAGTTCTTGTTCACTTTGTATAAAGAAGTGGGCTTACTTGTCTCCAGTGTTAAGAAAGTATTTGTGAAGGCTTCACTTAGATTTCAAAACTTTCGTGAACTGTTTCCAACTTTGCCTTTAGCCCCTGAGATCCCATAGGAAGGCAGAACATTTCAATAAGGTGAAAAAAGGGATAGTTTCCTTAAATGCAGAAGATACAGCTAGCATTGTGATGGCTGAGGAATATTTTTCTGAAGACGGTATTGAGAAAATTATCCATCGTATTCATAACTGCCATGCCAAACTATCTGAAATTATATTCCAGTTGGAGGTTTGATATAATTCTTTAAAGTATTCACTTTCTCTAATAGATAACATTTCAAATGTATTGTCTTCAGAAACTCAAAGTATTGCTAAAATTTCATTCAATAAGCCTAGTCAGGTATTAAATAAAAATTCTGGTTACAAAACAATCTGTCAAAGTAGCAAAATGTTGTCTGGTGATGGCAGCAATTTTAATTTAAAGATTTATAAGATGTGAAGTTCCATGACCAACTCTAGAATGGAACTCTCCTATCAGTTACCAGTCTGTAGAGAGTGCACATGTATTTATTCTACCATGTCCAGAAATTTTGAAATACAGAAACCAACCATCTCTGTGTTAGATCTCACTGTGCATGTGCTGGCTTGTGGGTTTTTGGAATGGGGTTCACAGCAACACATATTCACTGATCAAATGGCACTGCTTACTCTTTAAATCATTGCATTTTACTGTAAATAATGTTAAAAATCTTAGTAATGGTGTCAATAAAAATATAAAACTCAGTTTCAAAGTAAATTACAATTAACTTGACCATCAGAATTTATATATATATATATATATATATATATATATATATATATATATATATATATATCTCACATTTGAATAACATCTCAGTCACAGAAAACGAATATTTATGTACAGTTTTTATAAATAAATCCCAATCTTCTTTCTTTTCTTTTTTTGAGGCAAACGGATTGACTACACTTTTGTTGAAATTTGGGGCTTTGGAAATATGTTTTCCCCCCCTAATCTACAATCTACAGCATTGCTAATGCACTGAGTCTTCATATTGTTTTCAATGATAAGTTGCATAAGACTGAAGCAACACCCATATTACTGAAGTCCTTTCTTCTGTAAATAATTTCAAGCTCTATTTTTAGGTGATCTTTTTCTTTACAGAAATAAGCAATCACCAATTCTTCAAGAAGCTGGCAGGGAGACTACTGCTCATACTGGCAGAATCTTTTGGCAGCACAAAGAGACTGCACAGTACTGTGTGGTAAATAATTTTTTTTCTCGCCTGATTAATGATTACATCACAGACTTCCTTAGTGGCTACAGTTCTACTTATATAAGTACAGTGCCTGGCCATATTATTAGAAGCACCTTGATTTTTCAATATAATATGAGGTTAGGAGGCAAAAGATATAACTAATTTTATTTTTAATATACTTTTATTAGCCTAAAATGAAAACTACATTTCTTTAAACATTGATGAAGAACTAATGTTACACATACACTTGAAACAGTTCTAACAATATATATATATTTTTTAGAGAAGTTTTATTCTACATGCATTTTCTGAAGATTGAAAGACAATTTTTTCTCTGTCAACATTTATGTCCTTGTGCACTATCATTAGTGCCAAAGCATGAATGTCAACATATGAATAAATAAAACTGATAGGTTTTGTTTATGCATAACAGAAGACCAATCTTATAAGTGAAGGTTAAGACACTTTACCTCCGCCTTTCAAGCCAACAGATAGATTTTGTTTATTCATAACTAAGACCGATGTTACAAGTGAAGGGTTAAGACACCTAAACTCAGCCTTTCAAGCCAGCAGATAGGTTTTGTTTATTCATACCTAAGACCGATGTTACAAGTGAAGGGTTAAGACACCTAAACTCAGACTTTCAAGCCAACAGATAGGTTTTGTTTATTCATAACTAAGACCGATGTTACAAGTGAAGGGTTAAGACACCTAAACTCAGCCTTTCAAGCCAACAGATAGGTTTTGTTTATTCATAACTAAGACCGATGTTACAAGTGAAGGGTTAAGACACCTAAACTCAGCTTTTCAAGCCAACAGGTACAGACATAAGGAGGCATTCCTGGTAAAAAACAAACATTGTATCTGGGGTTTAAGCGTAGAAAATAAAGCAATGTCGCAAAAATGCACAAATCAAAATTTAAATTTGTGCAAAACTATGACAAATTTCTGCAAAATTCTGCTAGTAGAAACTTTTATAAATTGTACTGTTAATTAAGGTTTTAAAAGTGAAATATGTTTATATTGAATTGAAGCCAACAGTAATCTGCTAAATGAAATTTTATTATTTTTTAAAATTAACTTTTATGCTTACAGATCCATACATTCCATATCATATCTACAGTAAACTGTCAGTGTTGATTTGCATATTTTGCATTACATGATAAATAATTTTCTAAAAGAAGTATATGATACAATAGACAGCAAGGAACCATACATTGGACTGTTTCTTGATTTAACTAAGGCTTAGTAGAACATGGTCTTTAATTGAAAAAACTTTGTCGTAGGTATTCACGGAGTAGCATTAGATTGGTTTCACTCCTATTTGACAAGCAGAGAACAAATGTTACAAATTATCCATTTAAACAAAATTAAAAATATCTTAGAAGCAGCTCTCATTACAAGAAACCAGTCCGCTATGGTGTACCACAAGGGTTGATTCTTGGTCTACTTTTGTTCCTGGTATACATTAATGATCTGACCTCTACTGTGAACGGAGTACATATCACATTATATGCAGATTATACTGGTGTGCTAATAAAAGGAAAAGATATACAAGAACTAAATACAAATATTGAAACTGTTAGTACCCAGATCACAAATTGGTTTCAGAATAATAATCTTGTAATAAACAAAGACAAAATCATCTCATTATTCTTTTGGCATTGTCAAAACAAATTGGAAAATGTTCCAAAAATCAAATTTGATGAAAATAATATTAATTTAGTTTCAGAGGTGAAATTCTTGGGATAACTCTAAATCAGAACTTAAAATGGATTCATCATATTGAAAACTTAGCAATGAAGTAAAAGTATGTTTTACCCTAAGGCATATAAGAGAAGCAATAAACATTCAAATATTATGGACATTTTATTATGCAAACCTTCATTCACTCTCGCATTATGATATAGTGTTCTGGGGAAACTCCAGTCAAGCAAAAGTAATATTTACAATGCAAAAATGAACTACTCATCTAACTATGAATATAAATCATAGAAAAAACTGCAGGTAATTTTTCAAGAAATTAAAAATACTAACTACCATTATCCTGTGTACCATTATCTTTGAATTTCTGAATTATGTTAAAGCCAATCTGCATCCGTTCAATACAATATCCCAGGTGCACTCGCTCGACACACGTAACAAAAATAATTTACATAGATATACACATAGATCCAAACATTCAAGAAAGCTTTACACACACTGAATTAATAATTTATAATAAATTAATCCTGGCCTCCAGAAACAGTGAAGTCAAAAGCTTTAAGATTCAACTGAAAAGATTCCTGCTACAGCATTGTTTTTATACATTGGAAGAATTTATGGAAAACTGCAGTATGTTATAAATGTTAATTCCAACATGATATCCTTTAGGTTTTAACTCAACAATTGATGACTGGATTTTGTAAACATTGCTGAATATTGCAAACATTCTATATGGAGAATATTTTGTATCTGCTCTGTTTATAATGTAATTGCTGATTTGGCAGCTGTAAGTCTGTATCTTATATTGTTAATATTTTATTTGACATGTCCAATAACAATGTATATTGTTTACAAAGGATGAAACTAAATGAAATGAGATATTTTCCAATTTATCCCAAATACCCTCCCTCCACTTGTTTCTTTGCACTGCATCAAATAATGTATTATACCCTCTGCTTCTCCATGCATAACACATACTTCCATGTTAATGTTCCTAAAACCTTTGATATACAATACCCCTAATCGCATCCATGCAAATCCCTCTCATCCTTGCTTGTCACAGCTATCAACATATTTCTCCCTTCTCATTCTTTATTTATTGTCTTGTGCAACCTCAAAGAACTTTTATTCTTAGAGCTTGACCAAATCCCTTGCCTCTCAATATCTTCTTATCTCCTCCTTACTTTCTTCCAAAAACCAATTAAATTGTTTTCTACCCTCTGCCGTACATCCCCCATACCAATCTCTTCCAAAGTTTCTTTCAATTTCTTCTCCCAATGATTGTGCCTAACTTCATTTTGGTAATTCTTGCATGTTTTAATTATATCACTATCACATGCTTTCAGATTCCTATTCCAGTATTTCAGAACTCTTTCCATGACTATTCCTTTTCTTCCTGTTCTACCTAATTCTGCCAGTGCTATTCCTCTTGGTGATGATTTTGGCAAGCCTAATAAATGTTTACAAAACATCCTATGTATTGCATCAATTTTATTAAGTTTCTGATAAACCCCAAATTTCCACTCCATATAACATCTTTGATTTTACCACTGCTTCATACAGCCTTTCCAACCAATTTACACACATTTCTGGTATCTTCTGTAGACATGCTTTCACTCCTTTCATAGCTAGTTTTCCTTTAGCCATTACCTTCCTCCCATGTGTTTCCCATCCCCTGTTATTACTCATACTCATTTCTAGATAATCAAATTATTTCACTATTTCTAGTCCTTTTTCATTCAGATACCATTTTTCATCATTCTTTAATTTACTTCCTTTTTTAAATACCATTATTTTAGATTTCTTGATGTTTATTCTTATGCCCCACTCATGATCTGATGTAAGAAATTCAGGTCAATTTGCTTTTAGCCATTCCATAACCTTGTGGTTCTCCATAATTTTCGAGCAGCTATCCTCTCCATACCAAATGAAAGACTGGAAGGGTCAGTTGGCAACAGTGGGTCAGACAGTACTGCAGTGCTTTATTACAATACCAGTATACAGCACGTGAATAAATCATGATATTATATATATAACACAGGATTTTGGAACTCAAACACTATGCAAGGAAAATTTTATAATTTCAAAACAAATCCTTCAATTATAAGTAATAATGTAGAAGCGGTTGATAGTGAAGTATTTCAAATGAAAATCAATGAGGAGTAGGAAAATGCATTTACACTCTTCACTTAAGTAGAATTACCTGAACATGTTTACAGAGTCCCTTGCTCTCATTGTCAGCTGCTGACCTACTGGCTGGTGGTTGTTTGATTGTCCTGTATCTGCCTGTGTTGACCATCTGTGGTAGTATCTGGTTAGGGTTTGATGTACTTGCTGAGTTTGTCCTCTGCTGGGATATTGAAATTCATTGCAATATTCTTGTTCTTCCAAATGTAGATTTTCTCCCAAGAGGATAGTTCCATAGGTTTTGAGACATCTTTTAACAGTTTGACATCCAGGTCTATTTCATGGTTTTTCTCCGAAAAATGATTCGCAACAGCAGATTTTTCAATTTGTTTTTGGTGAATGTTCCTGAAGTGTTCTTTTCTGCTCATTTCAATATTTCTTTTGGTTTTCCCAATGTATTTCATGTTGCAATCTAGGCATTCTATGGCGTATATTCTGGACTTATGTTTTGGAGGGACTTGATCTTTTAACTTTGAACTTAGGAGATTTTTAATGCTGTGTTTGTTATACGGTGCAAGTTTTATGTGGAATTCTTTAAATATGTTTTCAAATTTGTGATAAAAGTGTGGATGGTATGTAAATTTGCGGAAACTGTATTGCATTTTGATTGGTTTGAGAGTGGAGACTTCTGTAATCTTCGTCTTTCTTTTGAATTTATTTGTTTTCTTTATTATAGTGGATTTCCTGAAACCATTGGTGACTGCTGTGTTTAGTATGTGGTCAAATTCTGTTCTGTGCTCTGTGTAATTCATGGGGATGTTAACCAACCTATATGCTAAGGCTGTTGAACAACACACATTTATGACTGCCTGGATTGTAGCTATTATTTTTTTATGTAATTGTCTGTATGCGTTGCCTTCCTATGTATACCAAAGCTAATCTTGGATTTTTCATTCCTCATAACCTTCAGATCTAAAAATGGGGGAGGTCTTTTTCATTTCTATTTTAAGTTTGATTGACTTTTCTAGTAGGTTTAATAGTTTGAGTGCATCTTGTAAGTGTTTCTCTGGAACTAATGTGAATATATCATCTACATATCTATACCAAATTTTAAAATCCAAGGGAATACTATTGTGATGTGTTTTTCAAAAAATTCCATATATAGATTTGCGAGTAACAGAGAAAGAGGATTTTCCATTGCCAGGCCTGAAGTTTGGTTGTAAGTTTTCTCATTAAACGTAAACTCGTCCTGTTAGATGCATACACTGGTTAACTTGGTTAAGTCTTCTGTTTCATTAGTGTTCAAACCTATTGATTGCAGCCATTAATAGTGTGATTAATTTATCCAATGGTATGCTGGGGAAAAGTCCAACTACATAAAATGAAACCAATGTGTCTCCTGGTGTGAGTGATATGTCCTTAATATTCTTTATTATATCATAGGAATTCCTTATGCGCAGGTTATTGAACTTCGGGAGAGAGTTGAGTTTCTCAATCAACCATTTTGCTAGATTGTAAGTTGGAGCATTGATATTGTTAACTATTGGTCTCATGCTGTTATCAGTCTTATGGATTTTGGGAAGAGAGCATAGAGTATAGGTAATGTGGAATTCTGCATGACGATTTTGCATTTTTGAGGTTCTGTAAGAGTTTTGGTTTCTTTTATTGTTTTATTAACTGTAAAGATATGCTGGTTGATGGGTTCTTATTTATGGTTATGGCTCTATAATTTGGGCCTATTAATAAGTTTTCTACTCTGTTGGTATATTCATCTTTATCTAATATGGCTATGGTGTTCCCTTTATCTGCTTTTGTATAAACAACTGGTTTTTCTTTTAAGTTCTTTATGGTTTTTTTTGGAATTGGAGATTTGATGGTCTTCCTTAATGGTTTCTAGAATTTTGCAGCACTTTTCTTTTACGGTGGTCTTCTCTGTCTCATTAACTCCACCTTCAGTAAACCAGAACTTAACCTCCTTAACAAAGGTCTGAAAACATGCATAAGCTACTTGCATAAACCCGACGATTAAATCTGCAATAGTATTACTGTTGTATTTAACATTTAACTGCCCCACGTATGGGAGCCAATATGCGACGGTAATTAGTTACCATGTTTGTTTACCTCAGTGTTGGTGGAAGCCATTCTTGTGACGTCATTCTTTGGTTCGTAGCTCCCTCTGACGTTAGCAATTTGTATCAATTAGTTTCTGAAAGAATTTAAGGTTATGTATATTGTCCTCCGGCTAGCTATCATCTTATCTTGGTAGAACTTGTATCTCTTGCAGGGTGTGAATCGGAAAGGAATCTTTTATCCAGAAATTATACTGATGAAGAAATTGGTTTTATAACTTTTATTGCTGAACACATTCACAAACACTTTTACAAATTAATCTGGATACTCGCCAAACTGAAACTGTTTGTAATAACTTCTAACTTTTAACTCACGTACTTCAATTTTTGTATATAAGTGACTTTTTAATATTTTAGATCTTTAATGATTTTTACTGCGCGTAACTTGACGAACTGAAGGACCGATCGGCGACATGTAGTGTACACGAAATTTTGATGAACTGAGGGACCGATCCATCTCGGGACTAGCTTATATACCCCCACTCCTCGACATGCCTAAAGATTATAAATAGATTACTATTGGCTAATAAAACGCGCCAACATTAGCGTCTATTTTAATATCCAATGAAAACCACAAATACATATGCTTTAGGAAATGTTCTAGAAGCTTCTATCGAAAAGGCGCGAAACATTACGTAACTTCCTTGTTCCCGGTAATGATAAACAACTCACCCCATCGCTGCATTCTTGCGCCATTACTAACAGTTTCAGTAAAGCCTTATATTATTATTTACCAATAATAATTACAATTAATAAACCTCTGAAATCAATGTCACATAAAAGTACATATTCATATTACAATCAATATTTACATTTAAGTAATTTGTGATACAAATTACCGTATCATATGCCCCACTAGAAACATAATTATAAATATTTATAACTTGTTTAGAAATTTTAAAATTGTGTTTTTAGTCTCCTAAATCTTGGAACACACGCTATCACTTTCACTTTACACTTCACACGCATTTAACACACGACATGTTTTTTTTTATTATCTCGCCACTACTTACTGGCTTTGGTTTAATTAATTTAGATATTCATCTGACATCACAATTTTTTTTATAGCAAATACTTTACCCTAAATTATTTAATCACTGTTTCCAAATTGTTTACTCTCTTACATTGTTGACAAAAATTTATACATTTAAGATTTTTATAATTATTACACATATTTACCAAAATATTCACCCTCTACATATATTTATATCTCTTAAATCTAGGCACTGTTTCACATGTTCTATTTATTACATAAATATTTGTTTTTAATTAGTTTTAACAATTTTTTTGTTCTGAATTTATTATTATTTTAACAATACTTTTGGAATTGTATTTACGTACTTTTAATTTAATATCATATTAAGTTTCAATCTTTGCATTCTTAATTTTTAAATGTTGTTACAGTTACTAAAAATTTATTTATTTATTTTTTTTTTTTTTTTATAATTTATTTCTCTTTTCAAATGACATATATAAGTAGTTAACCCTCTTACGTTCCAATACATTTTCTGCAAGTCGTCTTTACCTATCCAGCATTTAGTTTACATCTCATTGCTATTTACCCTCCTGGATCAAATTGTGTGTGGCTAAACATTACTCGTAGCCGTAACCTAACCTTCAAATTGTTGTTCATGAATAACCTCTTGTATTCATTTGAAATTTCGTCCCCTGATAACATTTGAAAACAATCTGATGTTTCCTGAACTACACATCTTTTAACAACTTTCATTTTCAATTCATCTGCTATCTTTATAACTTGAGAACACTCTGACAAATCTGTACTAAACTGTACTGGACTGGAGTTTTCATTTTGAACATTTTGGTACAATTTCTTTCTTTGCATTTCTGATTCATTCTGTATTTCTGATATCTCCCCTCTGAAATTAACTTGCGCCTCATTTACATCTACATTCCTAACCTCTTTTATCTCTCTTAGATCACTTGTAATACTACTCATTTGACTTCCTAACTCTGTACATTCTACATTAACCTCACTTTTAGTATAAACCTCACTTTCTTTGTTACCTATTTCTATGCTCATGTCTAGCATTTTCTTTGAAATTTCTCCTGTCTCACTTGCTATTACTTCCTCATTTTCATCTCTCATTTTTGGCATACTAATATCTAGCTTCATAACTTTCTTTTCACTTTCTTCACTGCTTTGATCTACTTTTTGCTCTAATATATCATTACTCCTACCAATATTTTCAATTGATTTCCTGTTTTGTTCAAAGCTTTTACCAATATCTTCTCTCAATTCTCTCTTATTCTGATCTAGTTTTTGTTCTAAACTCCTATCAATATCTTCTCTTAATTCCCTATTATTCTTTTGCAATCTTCCCTGTTTTGATCTATTTTCTTACTAAGATCTTCCCTGTTTTGATCTATTTTCTTACTAAGATCTTCCCTTAATTCTTCCCTTAATTCCCTCTTATTCTTTTTCATATCTTCCCTCATTTTCTCATTGCTCTCATTCAACTTTTTCAGCATTTCCATAATCATACTAGTATCAAGATTAACATTTCCTGCTATTCTATTCTCACTTTCTGTACTAACATTTTCATCCTCAAATCCTAAAAAGTCTGGGCTATTTCCTGTAATTTGTATTGGATCACAGCTAACTGTTACACTATCTCCCTCCATAATTATTTCTTCTGTATTACTAGCAGCCATTGTTTTTATTATCCTACCACTCCTAAGGATCATTTAATTACCTTTTTGATGCTGTATGTTGCTGTAGCTTTGATGTCCAGCGTTCTGCCCCATTCTCCTAGGTTTGTATGTCGCTTCTGCGTTGTATGATGATGAATCTACGTTGTCTCGATGTTTTTGTAGTTGAATTACCCTGTTGTCTCGGAATCTGCGTCTTGTAGATCGTTTCACTGCTGCATTCGCCTCTTCCTGGTTAATTCTGCTACTTTCCTGGTCATCGTATTCCTTTCCTGGTTGTCGTGCGCCACGTTCTGGGTGCCAATATGAAGCGGTATTAATGTTATAATTATTTAACATTTATTATAGCACCACGTTTGGAAGCCAATACCATTCTTGCTTACGTAATATGTTTTTACGTAAGTTGTTGTCGAGCCCCACGTTGGGCGCCAATTTGCAATAGTATTACTGTTGTATTTAACATTTAACTGCCCCACGTATGGGAGCCAATATGCGACGGTAATTAGTTACCATGTTTGTTTACCTCAGTGTTGGTGGAAGCCATTCTTGTGACGTCATTCTTTGGTTCGTAGCTCCCTCTGACGTTAGCAATTTGTATCAATTAGTTTCTGAAAGAATTTAAGGTTATGTATATTGTCCTCCGGCTAGCTATCATCTTATCTTGGTAGAACTTGTATCTCTTGCAGGGTGTGAATCGGAAAGGAATCTTTTATCCAGAAATTATACTGACGAAGAAATTGGTTTTATAACTTTTATTGCTGAACACATTCACAAACACTTTTACAAATTAATCTGGATACTCGCCAAACTGAAACTGTTTGTAATAACTTCTAACTTTTAACTCACGTACTTCAATTTTTGTATATAAGTGACTTTTTAATATTTTAGATCTTTAATGATTTTTACTGCGCGTAACTTGACGAACTGAAGGACCGATCGGCGACATGTAGTGTACACGAAATTTTGATGAACTGAGGGACCGATCCATCTCGGGACTAGCTTATATACCCCCACTCCTCGACATGCCTAAAGATTATAAATAGATTACTATTGGCTAATAAAACGCGCCAACATTAGCGTCTATTTTAATATCCAATGAAAACCACAAATACATATGCTTTAGGAAATGTTCTAGAAGCTTCTATCGAAAAGGCGCGAAACATTACGTAACTTCCTTGTTCCCGGTAATGATAAACAACTCACCCCATCGCTGCATTCTTGCGCCATTACTAACAGTTTCAGTAAAGCCTTATATTATTATTTACCAATAATAATTACAATTAATAAACCTCTGAAATCAATGTCACATAAAAGTACATATTCATATTACAATCAATATTTACATTTAAGTAATTTGTGATACAAATTACCGTATCAAATCGCAGACATTGAGATCACAACAGAACAACTTAATGCGACAGTTTAAATGAGTTTTCCTACTCCTCATTCATTTTCAGTCTTTCAATGTATTTCAAAACATTTGGACATACAAAAGTGTAGTACATGTCTGGGAAATGTAGAACATTTGATCAGCCTATTCTGCTGTGGTGGACATATGAAATTTCAGCTGATTCAACTGTCCTTAATATTTCTAACTCTAGCTCAAACTTTGCATTATTATTATTATTATTATTATTATTATTATTATTATTATTATTATTATTATTATTATTAAATTGTTACTTTGAATGTCTTCATTATTTACTTTTTCCATTTCGAAACCCTTCATTGCTCCTCTTCCACTTTGCTGATCAAAAGGATGATCTGAATGCTCCAAGTAGTATTTTGCAATTTTCAAGCAATTACACAGGTTTCATTGATTCTTATAATATAATCTAGGTAATATCACCTTCATCCACTGCAAAAGTCCACATATATTGTTGGAGTAATGTATTTCCAATGGTCACTGATTTTCTTCTGCACAGGTTCAGAAAGTATTCTTCTCTGTAATTTGTGTTTTACAATCCATATGTTCCAAACAGTGTTCCAGTTGTGCTTCTCTAAGCTCTTATTTTAGTCACTCATTAGGATTATGCACTATATTGTTCCTAAAATCATCATCATTGTGTGACATGTAAGCTTGTATTTGTATTAAATCCACTTTCTTCTTTAATCAAATGAATGAGTTCATTCATAACTTTCCATATATAAATTTTTTTTTCAACATTACCGTATTACCGTCACCCTAAAAGTTAAAATTTTCTTGTATCCCTCAATCAAAATTATCTCCATTGTCCTTTCCATTAATGTTACCTACCTTCCATAGCCATTTTTGTCTCACCTTACCTATGTGCTTTCCAGCTTTTTTAGATTTAAAGTTCTTTTGCTTCTTATTTTATTTGCTAAATTTTCCCACTTTTGTAAAAGGAACTCATCCCCCCACATTTAAGTTTGTTTACATTCCAGAATACAATGCCACATGTTATCTACTTCTTCACACATTGGGCATTTTCCCTTGATATGTCCATACCTTATCCTACTTAAGTATGTTACCCCTGTTGTGAACCTTGCCAAACCTTCCCTTCCTGCATTGTCACAAATTTCAATATATTTTTCTCTTCCCCAGTCATTTTTCAATGATCTGTGTAGTTTCAAAATCTTTTATTAATAAGATTAGCCCATAATTCCTGTTTTTAAATATCCTCTATTCTGGCTTTCACCTCTTTCCAAAATCCCTTTTCTATTCTTCCCTTATCAAACTACATTACTCCCAAATTAGCTTCCTGTAGAATATATTGGATTGTATATGTCCATGTTTCTTTCCCCTTCTGAACGTTCCCACCACCACTTATCTTGTTTTTTTAAATTTGTAGCCTTTCTTCACTACCATGATTCTGTATTTTGTTTTATTTATCTTGAGCCCCCATTCTTTACAGAATGTGCCTATTACTTCTATGATTGTTTTAATCCTACACTATTATACACCTGCAAAAAGCAAGCCTGGTATCTGTTATTTATGGTCAGCAAATGTATACTATTTTTGCTTATATCTTTTAGGACATCATCAATAAATAAACTGAACAGCACTGGACTTAATTTACATCCTTGTCTAAGACCTACATTGTTTGCTATTTTACCTGTTAACCTCCCCTTTCATATTTTATGCAAAATTCATTTTCCTTGTAAATACTTTGAATTAGCTTTATAAAGTTTTGACTAACTCCTTTTTTCCTTAGTTTGACCCAGAGTGCTTCTCTAGAAATAGTATCAAAAGCTTTCTCTAGGTTCAAAAAGAAGTAAGTATATTCTACCTCTTTTATTGCTGAGATACTTATCTATGAGTGTTCTGATTATAAAAATATTATCAACTGTTCTTTTGTCTTTCCTAAAGCCTGATTGAACTATGAGAATTTTCCTTCTTTCTCAGCCCAATCTTGTGGTGTTTTTGCTAACACTCCAGTAAAGACTTTCCCTATTATTGAAAGCAGACTAATTCCTCTGAGTTCCTAACATCCCCTTTGCCTTTATGCATTGGAGTTACTATTCCTACTCTTCAGTTTTTTTGTATTTTGCCTTCTTAAAAAATTATATTAAGTATCTGCACCATTATTTTTAATCTATCTTGGTCCTCTACCCAAGGATTTAAAAATTCCCCTGGAATTCCATCTATTCCACATGTTACCATTCTGTAATATCTGATTAAAAATTTCATACTTATTATTTACATTCTGTACTTCGAAAACTTCTTCCCAACTTATTTCATTGTAATATCTTTTTAATTTCTCTAAACTTTTGTTGTTTATTTGCCTTCTGTATTCAAAAGTATTCTGCATCTTATCTCCTTTTACATTAACTTTTAATAACTGCCCATAATGATCCCTATGCCCACTTTAATTATGGTTGTTTCCCATTTATTTTGTACTAAATTTGTAAATACATTATCAATACATTTTGAGAGTGGTATAGTGTTGTATTTGTGTATTTATGTCCCCACGTGGTGGATAATGTTTCTCACGTAATGTTGTTTACCTCACTAGTGCAGCCATCTCGTGTGACGTCATTCGTTGGTCTGGCTCGTAGTTCCCTCTGACGTAGCAATCTATATGAATTAGTTTTAAGGTTATGTATATTGTCTTCCGGCCAGCTATTTAGGTAGGCATTTAATTCTTGCAGGGTGTGAAGCGGAAAAGGAATCTTTTATCAAAAAAAATTACTAGTGATGAAATGTGTTTTATAATGTTTTATTGTCGAACACGTGCACTAACACTTTCACAGATTTATCTAGATGATCGCCATACTGAAACTGTTTATCATAACTTCTCACTTTTAACTCACGTACTTCAATTTTTGTATATAAGTGACTCTGTAATATTTTAGATCTTTAATGATTTTCACTGCGTGTAATTTAACGAACTGAAGGACCGATAGGCGACATGTAGTCACGTATTTTACACGAATCTTTGATGAACTTAGCGGGAGACGATGTGTAATGCTTCGTGAATCTTGCCGAACTGGGGGACGCTCGACTTCGAGCATGGCTATTTATAGGCTTGCCTTAAGATACACCTAAAGATTATATATGAATTACCATTGGCTAATAAAACGCGCCAACATTAGCGTCTATTTTACTATCCAATGAAAACCACTAATACATATTACTTTTATAGAACATTCTGGAAGCATTTTTTTTACTGAAAAGGCGCGAAACATTACGTAACTTCCTGGTTCCCGGTAACGATAAACAACTCAAACCCTTCATTGCAGTATTGTTATTGTTAACAGTTTCAGTAGAGCCGAATATTATTATTTACCATTAATAATTACAATTATTAAACCTCTGAAATCAATGTTACATAAAAATACATATTCATATTAAAATAGTTAATTACATCTGAGTAATTTGTGATACAAATTACCGTCTCATATGCCCCACTAGAAACATAATTATAAACATTTATAACCTGTTTTGAAATTTTTATAATTTGTGTTTTTAGTCTCCTAAATCTTGGAACACACGCTATTCACTTTCACTTAACACTTCACACGCATTTAACACACGACATATGTTTTATCTCGCCACTACTTACTGGCTCTGGTTTAATTAATTTGGATATTAATCTGAAATCACAATTTCTTTTTTTTTTTTTTTTTTATAGCAAATATTTTACCCTAAATTATTTAACTAGTGTTACAAAAAATGGTTTACTTTCTTATATTGTTACCAAAAATTTATCAGTTCAAGAATTTTTTTTTTTTGTAATTACTATACATATTTACCAAAATATTTACCCTCTACATCTATTTACATCTCTTAAATCTAGGTAATGCTTTACATTTTCTGTTTACTACACAAGTATTTGTTTTAAATTATTTTTACCATTTTGTTATTTTGAATTTTATTTTAACAATACTCTTTGAATTGTATTTACGTAACTTTACTTTAATATCATATTAATTTTCAATCTTTGTATTCTTAATTTTTAATTCTTGGAATTGTATTTACGTACTTTTACTTTAATCTTATCTTGAGTTTCAATCTTTGCATTTTTATTTTTCAAATGTTGTTACAGTTACTAAAATGTATTTATTTATTTATTTTTTTTTTTTTTTTAAAAACATTTCTCTCTCTCTCTTTTTTTTTTTTTTTTTTTTTTTTATAACTTATTTCTCTTTTCAAATGACATATATATAAATAGTTAACCCTCTTACGTTCCAATACATTTCTCTGCAAGTCGTCTTCAACTATCCAGCATTTACTTTACATCTCATTGCTATTTACCCTCCTGGATCAAATTGTGTGTGGCTAAACATTACTCGTAGCCGTATCCTAACCTTCAAATTTTTGTTTATGAATAACCTCTTGTATTCATTTGAAATTTCGTTCCCTGAGAACATTTGAAAACCATCTAAAGCTTCCTGAACAATACATCTTTCAACAACTTTCATTTTCAATTCTTCTACTATCTTTTTAACTTGAGAATGCTCTGACAAATCTGTACTAAACTGTACTGGACTGGAGTTTTCAATTTGAACATCTTGGTACAATTTATTTCTTTGCATTACTGACTCATTTTGTATTTCTAATATTTCCCCTCTGAAATTAACTTGCGACTGATTTACATCTACATTCCTAACCTCTTTTATCTCTCTTAGCTCACTTGAAATATTACTCATTTGATTTCGTAACTCTGTACATTCCACATTAACCTCACTTTTAGTATTAACCTCACTTTCCTTGTTACCTATTTCCTTGCTCATGTCTAGCATTTTCTTTGAATTTTCTCCTATCTCACTTACTATTACTTCTTCATTTTCATCACTCATTTCTGGCATACTACTATCTAGCTTCGTAACTTTCTTTTCAATTTCTTCACTGCTTTGATCTACTTTTTGCTCTAATATCTCATTACTCCTACCAATATCTTTTCTGTTTTGTTCAAAGCTTTTACCAATATCTTCCCTCAATTCCTTATGAATCTTTTGCATATTTTCCCTTACTTGATCTACAATACTCTTACTAAGATCTTCCCTCAACTCTCTCTTATTCTGATCTAGTTTTTCACCAAAATTTCTAAACATTTCCATCATCATACCAGCATCAATAGTAATATATCCTGCTATTCTATTCTTACTTTCTGCACTAACATTTTTTTCATCAAATACATTGTTTGAGCTATTTTCTGTACCTTGTATTGGATCACAGCTAACTGTTACACTATCTCCCTCCATAATTGTTTTTTCTATGTTATTAGTGGCCATTGTTTTTGTTTAAAAAAAAAATACAATCACCTGACTTTGTGATGCTGTCTGTTGATGTATCCTTGATGTCCAGCGCTCTGCCCCTTTCTCCTAGATTTGTATGTCGCTTCTGCGTTGTTTCGTGATGAATCTACGTCGTTTCGATGTTTTTTGTATCCACTTATCCGCGCCGTTTGTCGCTCCTCTTGTTCCTGGAATTTGTGTCTTGTAGGTCATTTTACTGCTACTTTCGTTCCACGTTCTGATTATTCTTGTTCCTTTCCTAGTCGTCTAGCCTTCCTTTCCTAGTTGTCGCTCCACGTTGATGCGCCAATTTGAAGTAGTTCAAATTGTATATTTACTTCACTTTAACTGCCCCACGTATGGGAGCCAATTTGGAGTAGTATTAATGTGTATTTGTGTATTTATGTCCCCACGTGGTGGATAATGTTTCTCACGTAATGTTGTTTACCTCACTAGTGCAGCCATCTCGTGTGACGTCATTCGTTGGTCTGGCTCGTAGTTCCCTCTGACGTAGCAATCTATATGAATTAGTTTTAAGGTTATGTATATTGTCTTCCGGCCAGCTATTTAGGTAGGCATTTAATTCTTGCAGGGTGTGAAGCGGAAAAGGAATCTTTTATCAAAAAAAATTACTAGTGATGAAATGTGTTTTATAACGTTTTATTGTCGAACACGTGCACTAACACTTTCACAGATTTATCTAGATGATCGCCATACTGAAACTGTTTATCATAACTTCTCACTTTTAACTCACGTACTTCAATTTTTGTATATAAGTGACTCTGTAATATTTTAGATCTTTAATGATTTTCACTGCGTGTAATTTAACGAACTGAAGGACCGATAGGCGACATGTAGTCACGTATTTTACACGAATCTTTGATGAACTTAGCGGGAGACGATGTGTAATGCTTCGTGAATCTTGCCGAACTGGGGGACGCTCGACTTCGAGCATGGCTATTTATAGGCTTGCCTTAAGATACACCTAAAGATTATATATGAATTACCATTGGCTAATAAAACGCGCCAACATTAGCGTCTATTTTACTATCCAATGAAAACCACTAATACATATTACTTTTATAGAACATTCTGGAAGCATTTTTTTTACTGAAAAGGCGCGAAACATTACGTAACTTCCTGGTTCCCGGTAACGATAAACAACTCAAACCCTTCATTGCAGTATTGTTATTGTTAACAGTTTCAGTAGAGCCGAATATTATTATTTACCATTAATAATTACAATTATTAAACCTCTGAAATCAATGTTACATAAAAATACATATTCATATTAAAATAGTTAATTACATCTGAGTAATTTGTGATACAAATTACCGTCTCAATTTTTTGGCGATTTTTGTGACTCTGGTGGGTTCCCGAATATCTATTTTTAGATTCTGCCTCATGAGGGTTTGCTCTAGAGTGCGATTTGCTACGTTGTCTTTTAGAAAATCTATATTTACATCCCCCATAATGATTTTAATCTTATTTTCTTGCATTGTGTTCAGAAAATTTTCTAAATACTTTATAAATAGTATAATATTTGCTGCTGGGGATCTATATACTCCAATTAATACAATATTTTTTTCTCTAAACATAATTTCAACTGCTGCTATTTCACACACCATTTCTACTGAAAATTTACTACAGTCTATTTCTTTGTACTTTAGGTTACTATCTACATAAATGGCAACCCCCCCCCCACTATTATGTATTTGCTACAATAGCATGCTCCTAGATTATACCCCTGATAGTTATTTGCTAATATTTCCTCCATTTTTAAACCATGTTCAGTGAAAATCAAAACATTTGGCTCCAGATCTTTTATACACAGCTGTAAAAGTGCTCTTTTGTTATTAATATATCGCACATTTTGGTGATAAAAGGTGATACCCCAATTGTTTTTATTTTGTTTTAATGCTTTCTGAAAGTCTTTACCTATCTCATTTTGACTTTCCCCAGTCGTATCTATCCTATCACGTTCTGTTTCAGCAACTTCAATGTGTTGCTGCTTTATAATACTACCTGTACTTATTTTTTTGTTACACCCCTGACCTGTATCCCTGTTAATTTCTTTATTTCACCCCTTACCAGTTATTAATTTGTTTGCCATACCCTTCAACAGCTTTCAGTTTCCCTGTCCCATGCATATATTTACAACTTTGGTTGTTATTTCACCAAGGGAATGTGATCCTTTTCTATTTAAACGGCGACCATCCCTACCTAAACAACTTGCATCAATGTATGTATTTGTTTCTACATATACTGCTCTCAAAGGTTTACAAGCCCATCTGATTTCTTTGTTTGTGTCTTATATAAATTTATAACTAAAGTTCCTAGGCCTTGCAATAATACTGTTTACCACAACACCTGCCCCAGGGAAGCACATTTTTGCACTTCTTATTGTATTGTAAACTTGACTCATTACCTCGTTCGGTCCTTTTGTTCTTCTCAAGTCACTTGTACCCACATGCAGCGCCACTGTTTTCACTGCACTGTCTCGCTTTTCATTGTGTAAAATTTTCGGCAGGTATTCTGCCTTCACACTTCTGAGAACGTGTATTTTTATATTTTCACCTTTTAAGCGTATGTTTTTTAGCATCGATTCACCATACACTACCACACGTTCTGTATCTTCTTGATTGTTCTTGTTTTTTCATATTCTGCTCGGTTTCCTAAGGTTTGGATTCCTCCACTTGTATTTCGCTTTCCTTTGAATGGTTTCATCATCTTTATTTTTTATTATTTCGTCTGTATCCTGGCATTCCTCTTCTCGTAGCACCTCAAACTTATTTGAGGTTATGGTACTCGCTGTTTTCCATTTCTTTGTCTTCCAAGTATCCGTATTTTCATCGCTCGGGTAACGTATCTGCATTTTTAGTTTCTGGTTATCGGCTTTCAGTGTTTTTATCTCCTCCTATGCATTTTTTAGGTCCTTGTTTAACAGCACTATCACTTTCTACAGCGATGCTATGGTTTCCTCTTAATGATGAAAAGATATTTGAGCACATTGTTACTGAAATATCCATGTTTAAATTAATTATCATATGTGCATATCACTTGCCATGTGGAGATTTTGATAGATTTATAGATAAATTTGAATCATAGGCTTATTATAAAGAAAATAGGAAAGTAGTAATATGTGGAGATTTAAATGTAGATTCTTTAAAAACCAGAGAATGTAACAACAGAAGTTAACAAATGTTTTAATATCTTTCAGTATGGCAAACTACATCAATAGCCCAACGAGAATAGTAGGAAACACAAAAGCAGCTATCGATTATTTAATAATGAACAGTAGCATAGGCAAATACAAATTATCAAACTTTGATACAGGTTTCCCTGATCACAATGGTTTCATCTTAGAGCTAAATTTAGAAATATCCAAATGTGGAAGGATCAATTTACCACACTTTATACATAAAAGACACTATTCTGACTCTAACAATAATTATTTTATGTCATTAATTAGTAAAGAGTGATGGGAAAAGGTATATAACTCGCCCACAGTAGATTCAAAATGCAATGCTTTATGAACATCTTAACTATTATTTCAACACAGCATTTCTATACAATAAAGTAAAACTACATAAAAATGTGGATCAGTAAAGGTATTCAAACCTCATATAGGAAATTGAAATATCTTTCAAAAATAAATAAAACCACTAAAAATATTCTAATCAAAAATTATTTTAAAATATACAGAAAAACATATAATAAAGTTATTAAAACTGCTAAAACTAAATCTATAGAGATCCATATACTTAGCTCTGAAAAGAAAGCTAAGACCATGTGGAATATAATAAGGAAAGAAAGAAAGAAAGAGGCAATTCTAAGCCTAAGATAATGGGCAACATTGTTCTAAAAACAAACAACACTATAATAAACAACCCATCAATTATAGCAAATATATTTAACTGTTGTTTTAATTCAGTAGCCAGTAGAATGGCACCATTACAAAATAATACCATTAATAAGGAAATCAAGATAAATAAACTCTGCAATAGTCAATAAGGAAATCAAGATAAATAAACCCTGTAACAGTATCTACCTAAATCCAACTACTGAGAATGCAATAATAAACATAATTAAAGCAAAAAAGAAAAGCTTATCCATAGGTATACATGAAATACCAGAATATTTAATTAAATTATGTAGTGCATATATAGCAAAACCTTTGACAGAGATTTGCAACCTATCAATGATAACAGGCACCTTTCCTGACCTATTAAAAATTGCAAAAATAATTCCATTATTCAAGGATAATGATAGACAGGATGTAAATAATTATAGACCAATTTCTATTTTATCTGGTTTCTCTAAAATATTGGAAGCAGTTATGTATAATCGAATTGTCCTATTTCTTGAGAAATATGTGTTCTCAAGCACTCAAAATGGGTTTAAGAAAAATAAGTCTAGTATACATGCATTCTATAAATTCATACAAAATACCAGATTCAGATTCAGATTCAGATTCAGATTTTATTCACCAGTTGTAATAAAATTTTTACAAGGTTCGTCAAAAGTAAACATCCACTGAAATACAATCATATCTACATATATACACTTTACAGTAAAAGAATGAAAAGATGATTGCAGTATTTGTTGATCTCATTAAGGTGTTTGACTTAGTTGACCATAATATACTTTTAACAAAGAGATTGCTGTGGAATAAGAGGAATGTGTCATGAATGGTTTAACTCTTACCTCTCTGACAGAAAACAAATGGTTTTAATAAATAATATTAAATCAACTATCAAAACTGTACATTGTGGAATTCCTCAAGGATCAAACCTTGGTCCTTTGTTATTTTTAGCATATCTTAATGATTTGAACCTTCAAAATAACAAAACCATTTTGTTTGTTGATGATACAAATTTGATATTTAGCGGGAAAGATTTTAATGAATTACAAATTCAGATTAATAACTCACTTGAAACATTATAGTGTGGTTAACAAATAATAAACTAGTACTGAACAGTAGAAAATCAGTGGGAATGTATTTCACTACTTGCAATAATGATAATAATAGCCCATTACAAATTATAAATGTAATCAATAATGTTAAATATAATGAACAAACTAAGTTTTTAGGGATAATCATATATAGCTCTCTAAGTTGGAAACCATACATCACCAACACAAAAAGCAGAACATACAAGGCTCTTTATGCAATTAAAGCATTAAGAAAAATATGTAATATAAAAACTTTACTAATTGTATATAGCGCATATGTGAAATCTAAAATAATGTATAGTAATATGTAATATTTATTTCATCATTATTACAATAATACAAATAAAACTTATGTCTAGTGCACCAGTTTTCTAGCTCCCCTAGGCTGTATATATGGGATAAAGCTACTATACCAACTCTCCACTTTCCAAACTATGCCCATTCTGCTGTACCTTTCTTAAGCTCCTTATCCACTTATCCCTTGTGTTGCCTAAAAATGTCTCCATCATTTTAGTTGTTTCTACTTTTGTGCTTCCCAACATTCTTAATGCTACTGCTTCTTTGTTTAGCTTGTCCCATTTTTTATTCCATATAACCTCTCTCCACCTTTTAACCTTATCACATTCTATTAGACAATGAAAAGTACTACCCGATTCATCACACATAATACATCTCCCCGAAGAATTATATCCATTCCTTTTTAAAAATATTACTCCTGTGCGCATCCACGCAAGACCTATTCTACCAAATTGATTGCATATATCTACATACTTCTCCCTTCCCCAATTTCTTTTAACTGATTTATACAAGATCAATGATCTTTTATCCTCAAAACTAGCCCATATCTCTTGTTTCTCGATATCTTCCACCCTCAATCTCACTTCTTTCCAAAACCCACTGTTATTATATTTATCTAATAGGAAAATATTCCTCATGCCAATTTCTTTTAGCACATTTTCCATTTCCCCAATCCAACACTCTTCTCCTAAGACAGCTTTTTGGAACTGTATACATTCTTTTAATATATTACTATCTTCTAAATTTAAACATCTATACCAATACTTCAAAATTCTTTCCACTATTATACCTTTTCTCCCTACCCTTCCTAGCTCTACCAGTGCCATACCCCTTGGTGAACTCTTGGGTAAACCCAGATCTTCTCTACAAAACATTCTATGGACTATATCAATCTTAATCCATCCCTTTGCCACCCCCATATTTCTATTCCATATAACATTTTTTACTCCACTACAGCTTCATATAGCCTTTCCAACCAGTTCATTGGTAGCATGGGTGTTTTGCACAAGCAAACTCTAACAGCTTTCATGGCTAGCTTTCCTTTCAGTTTTGCATATTTAGATTGTGCTTCCCATTTCCCGTTGCTTGAGAATCTAATCCCCAAGTAATCAAATTCTTTTACCACCTCTATTTGCTCTCCATTTATATACCATCTTTCCTCTCTTTTTAATTTTGATCCTTTCTTGAACACTATTATCTTGGACTTTTTTGTATTCACCTTTAGCCCCCATTCCATAAAGAATTTTGCAATTTCATTGATAGCATGTTGCAACCCTATCACTGTTACTGCCCCGGCTACTAGATCATCTGCAAATAATAACCCTGGTATTTCCTTTTTCCCTATAACTGGACAGTGTTTATTACTTTTCATTATTCTATCTAAAATATCATCTATAAATAAGTTAAATAATATTGGACTGAGTTTACAACCTTGCCTCAGACCTAAATTTTGCTGTATATAATCAGTAGTACTATTTTTTCCACATTTTACACAAAATTTAATTCCTTCATACAATTTTTGTATCCCCTCGATGAATGCAGTGCTGACTCCTTTGTTCCTCAGTTTATATACCAAAGCCTCTCTGTTTATAGTATGAAAAGCCTTCTCGAAGTCTGCAAAAAATATATATATACCCTACCCCTTTTACTTCTTAAGTATTTGTTTACTATGGTTTGAATTATCATTATGTTATCTATTGTTCTTTTTCCTCTCCTAAAACCTGCTTGGTATTCTGATAGCTTATCTTCCCTCTCTGCCCACTCGTATAATCTTCTAGCTAATATACCAGTGTATATTTTGCCTAATATAGATAACAAACTAATTCCTCTGTAGTTGCTTGGATTATTTGTATCCCCCTTTCCTTTATACAGTGGTGCAATAATGCTCACTTTCCAGCTCTCCGGTATCACTTTCTTCTCTTTGATTCTGTTAAATAGCTCTGTCAACAACTTTGTACCCTCACCTAACTCCCCAAAATTTTTCCAAAATTCCCCCGGAATTCCATCGGTCCCTGTAGCCTTCCTCTGTTCTAATTTTTTATTTCATACTCTACCTCTATGGTTGTAATCTCTTTGTCTAAGTGGTCCACTCTGTTCTCAAAATTTCCCCAATATAGTTCACTTTTTTGAACTCTTCCTCCCCCCAACAAACCTTCAAAATGATATTTCCATTCCCTTGGTGTTATCTTATTAACTACCTGTTTCTTTCTATACATTTCCTTAACAACTGACCATATATATTTATTTTCTTTCCCTCTGACCGCCTCCTTAATCTTTTCTCCCATTCTTTGCTGCCAATCCTTCTTTTTCACATCTAGTAAACATTTATAACCCCTTTTATTTGCTAAAAAAATTTCCTATCTTCTGACCTTCTCCATCTATCCATTTCTTTCATCACTTCTTTCTTAGCCTTTCCACACTCTTCATCATACCACCCACACTGATTTTCATTCACTTTAGGCTTCACTTCCATCCTGCTACCTGCCCACTTAACCATTGATTCTAGCCTTTCCAATGCTCCCTCTATCCTCCCACATTGTAATGCTTCTATAATACCAAGTTTCCTTAATTCACCACACTTTGAAGTCAAATTAAATTGTTCTGCGTTCTCCTCTTTCCATTTGTAACTTCTGATTTGCTTTAATGCTAATTTTTCATCTTCCTTGTAACATAACCCTAGTCTTATTTTCACCTTTAATGGAAAGTGACTACTATTTGTTATTATGTTCATAATCTTGAATTCTTCCATCACCTCTTCGACTCCTATACTACATATCATATAGTCAATTACACATTGACCGATTACACTTACAAATGTAAACTCTCCCCACTGGTCCTCTCCTTTTGACCCGTTACACATTATTAAATTATTCTGTTCGCAGAATTCTATTAGCTTTCTACCTTCTGCATTTATCACTTTATCTCTACTTCTCCTGTCCTTTTCCTCATTTTTTTCCCAGATACATTCATTTTCTACATTTAAACTTCTTGGATTATATTCCCCTACTCTTGCATTAAAATCCCCTGCTACTATGAACTCTACGTTAGGATTTTTGCTTCTTAATTCTTCCATACTATCATTCAGTCATATATAAATTGTCATAAAATTCCGAGACTTCTGGTGGGTTATAGACTATGCCTAATCCTATAAAAACTTTCATCCCCTTCACCCATTTATCTTTATCCACATTATTTGGCCTTTCTCTATACTCAACACTTCACACACATTTATTCCACTACTCTTGTTAATGAACGCTCCAATACCACCGGGGGCCCTCCCTCTTTTGCTTTTCCTTTTACCATGATCCCCTATATAGTCATAGCCTACCACATCTATCTTCTCACTTTCATTCAACCAAGTTTCCACCATTACTATTATTTCACCTAACTTTAGCACTTCAAATACTTCGCCATTTATCACTTTCAATTTTAGTCCTTCCACATTAAATGACACCAACTTCAAATCTAGTCCCTATCTTGAATCCCTTCTTCCCTCTCTGAATTTTTCTAACTTTGACCTATATCTAGTTTTCCTCTCCTGCGCCACCGGATCTTCTTTCTCCTCCTCTAATTCCAAGATACTTGCTTCTGGGGTTGACACCACTTTGAGGCTCCTTCCACTCGCGATCATCTGTTTTTCTCGATCAGCTGCCATCAGGGTCAACACCTCTTGCTTCTCTCATTCACTGGGTATGACACATCTCCTCGGTGACATCACGCCAGCTGCTTCATCCCTTCCACTTGCACCTCTACGCATGTGTCCCTCTCGTTCTTGGATTACGTCGGCCTGCTTCACTGCATTCACTTCCTCTGCTGAATTTGCTCTGCTTGTTGTTCGATCTGGAATCAAACGCTGTCTCATATCTTGCTTTCTGCCATCTATCCACAATTCTAGTCCTCTTACAAATGATTTTTTTCCTTCTTGCCTGGCTTGATTCATTTTCGCTAATAATAATCTTCTTATCTCTCTCTCTCTTCTTTTCCATAGTCTCATTCAACAAAAATTCTCATTCCTTTCAATTTTCTTCCATTATTCAAAACTGTCCATTTGATTTTATTAGTTGCAAATTTTACTGCTATAGGTCTGGCTCTGTTGATCCTTCTTCCGATTCTAAAACACGTTATAATTTCCCAGCCTGCCAGCTTTATATCCATTTGTCTTTCTAGTATTTCCTCCACTGCTTGCTCTAGGCTTTTCTCTCTGTTTTCCTCCACCTCGAATATCACTATATTGTGTCTTCTTGTCTCCATTTCCATATTCTGTTCCATCTTGTTCAATCTTTCTTTACAGATGCGAAGTTCTTCATGCACTTGCTTCATCATAGTGAACAGCATTCCTTTCAATTCTTCTATCTTTCTATCAATATTTAATTCTATTCTATTTTCTTCAGATCCACTATATCCTCTGAAATGATTTTTAACATTGTCATTATCTGCGTCATTCCTTCAGGTCCTGGGTTTAATTCTGCTCCTCCAATAACCAATAATACTGCCAGGATCGCAAACAACCATAGGTATTTCTTTGATAATTGGTTCCTTTTCTCTTCCTTATTCATTTTACCATTTGTAAAGCACCCAATTCTGGCCCTATACACTTCTAAATCTATCCCCATTTTTCTTTTTTTCTGATCTTTCCAGGAGCGCTACGTATATGCGACCGCTCGCTTCCGCTGCTCGTGCTAGACTCCTCCTAATGTATATAGTATTACTTTATGGTGTTGTAGTACAGAATTAATAGAAATATTTCTCATATGGTATCAAATAATAACCATAGCAAATATAAGTAAGGTCACACATTGTAAACCTTACTTCAATGACTTTGAAGTGCTGATGGTGCCATGTATTTGTATCTTACAAATCATCTGTTTTATACATAAAAATATTCACCTGTTTAATTTTAACTGTGAAATTCTTACTCATTTTACTCATGTGTAATCAGATTCATATAGAAGGTAATAGAACTTCCAAGAAACATAAGTCAATTTTCCACACTGGAATTCTACTATACAACACAATAACAAAAAAATACAAACCTAAATGCAAACGGCTCAAGCACTCAAGCAGTAAAGAAATTCTTAATATCACACTGCTTCTACTGCACAAAGGAGTTCCTTGAACACCTCAATAACTCCAGCAATAATTGTCAAAAGTGCACACCATGTATTTGTAAATTATGCTCTGTGTAAAGTAAATATATGGATTCTACCATTATAACCAATACTTGATAGAACCTAATTCTGTAAAAGAATATTATGGTGAATAAAGATGACTATGATTAATACTTCATACCATATAAAATTAATGTTAAGTTTTGACTTATAATTAATTAATTGTCTCTCAGCTGATACATCTAGCTCATTTGAAATCTTTTGGACCTTATGACAGTTTTGTTCCACTATTTCAGAAAAATAATTTAAAAACACTTCAGGCAATATCAAGCTAGTATTTCTGTGTTTATTGCTATTGGTTTCATGTTTAACAATGTCTCAAACTGCTTTGCATTTGTTACCTGATTTATTGATACAATTCGTATTACATTCAAGCTTTTGTTTTTTAAAGTCAATTTATATTCTCTTCTGAATTGTTGGTACAATTCCAGCATTGCGTTTGATTTTGTAACCTTGTATAGTGTATTCAAGGCGATGGCCTTATTTCTAATCATGTCAATTAGGTTTAAACTGAGGGTTGTGTCTCTTTTTACTCTTATTATTATGCTTCTTAAAAACAACAGAACAGCACATATCAAACACATTTAATAAATTTGTTAAAAAATGCTTCAAAGGTCTTTTCAGGACCTGCTACTTGATTATGGATTAAAACATCACCCCAAGTCAGTGAATTAAGATAATATTTAAAATGTTCAATATCTTGTGGCACTGAACAAGATCTTATAACAGAATTATTACCTGCAAACTTAATTTCTTTCTGCAAAGCCAAGATTATAGCAGAATGATCACTCAACAAGGTTTCAATTACTATCACCTTACCACCATATTCACACTTGAATGGTTGCAAAGTTGGAGGGCTGTTATTTTGGAACTGTATAACTGGGCTTACGTTTATCTTTCTTCCACTTCTAGTGTACTTAAATCACTATCTATGAAAGGTTTATCTTGCAACAACTTAAATAGGGCCAAAGATTTGGTTACTCTCAGAAGATTATAACCCCAAGACATTACTTTTGAAATGCAAAGGAGCAACTACATCTTCTAATGCATTTTCAAAATCACTAATAAGTGTTCTCTTGTGGATCAGGTTTCATGTTTACTTTGCCCATTTTGTTTCCTGAGAAGAATAAATAACACAAATATGAAATCTTCTTTTAAATCTGTAATCATGATGAAACCTTTGGTAGCTTTTCTTGGAATGATATTTATCATTCTAGTTTTACTTACCTTGATATAAGGAATTAGACTGTGTAGTGACAGTCCTTAGCTTTTTTACTGTTGCAACACGATGCAGGCCAGGGTCCAGATGGTCGTTCAAGGTATGTTCGTCTGCATTAAAGTTAAAACTTTTGCCTAATTCTGGAATATTTCCCCAGAAATGTCTGTTTCGTTTCTGAGCAGAAACCCATGCAGCATCAAATACTACTGGTTCAGATCCCAAGTTCCTGCAGAACATAAATTCATGAGATGAAGAAGGCTTAATTAAGTTTTTTGCTTTGTCATTACTTTTACTCTTCGTACTACTCAGATACTGATGATAAAGAAGACATCATTGTGATCACCTTTAAATTTACACTTAACACTTATTAGGAGAGCATCTAAAGCTAGCCAAAATATTGCCGTCTTTTAAACTATAGTATTTACCATTTTTGCTAGCACATGGGAAAGCAAAAGCAAAAATTATATTAGCTAGAATATTCCTATATTTTCAGATACTAAAGTAGCTCTTCTAACTTTTGAAGTACACAAAGTCAAATTAAAGAAATGACCTGCAAATTCTGTGAAATTGGAGAAGAGAATTTATTAAAAACAAGTGGTTGAAGGGGGATAAAAATACACTTATAATCGAAATGATGTGCAAGGGTGCTAGGAGCATTGGACAATTTTTGTGTAAAGTCAAAAATAAATGGCTTTGGATAGTGGAGAGAGAAAAGTAAGAGGTAGTGTATCTTACTTTGAATGGAAAACTATGGTGAATGTGTGATGGTAAAGTAATCAATAAGTGACAAGTGAAAAACAAGTGGAAATGGGACGTGAAAAACTGAAGCAAGATAATTTATTGTAAGAACGTAGGTTTTCACGGCCGGTGTCACAATTATAACTAATATGATTTTCCGGGCTGTTATGCCGTGGTCTGCTGAAGAAAGATTTCCCAGACGTTTCGTCCACAACTGCGGTGGACATCTTCAGTGGCGTGGACGAAGTCTTCTCGGTGAAAGTATCGCAGCGTCTGATGCGTTGGCCGTTAGTGCCGCTCTCTTTATAGTGTGGGCGCTCTCTGCTGATTGGCCCGCTGGTATGAGGGGGCTGGCGCCGGCTGTGTTGTTGCTCTCTTCTGATTGGCTCGCAGTGTTTTTCGGTTTTGTATGACCTTTCTTGTTTTTGATGACTAGATGCCAGTTACTGTTGAGTTTCAATGCTTCTTCTTTCCTATTGAAATTATTGGGATGTTTATAAATCTCTATTGCTTCGCGTTGTAGCCGGGTATGGTAATGCTTTATGGAGGAAAGAATGTTGGTGTCCTGAAATCTAATAATGTGTTCGCCCTCGGCTTCAATGGCATGTTCGGCGACTGCCGATGTTTCTGTATGGCCCAGGCGGCAGTTTCTTTTGTGTTCGCTAAGTCTGGTGTTAGCGCTCCGCTGTGTGGTACCAATGTATACTGAACCACACGAACAAGGAATACGGTAAACACCGGCCGATGACAGGGGGTCTCGGGGGTCTTTGGAAGAGCGCAGTAGGCTGTTTAATTGTCTTGTAGGTTTGAATACTGTTTTGACGTTATGACGTTGAAGTATATGTTCAATACAGTCAGTGACATTTCTGAAATATGGCAGAAAGACGATGGACTTGCTTTTGGGTTGGTCCTGAGTAGCCGGTCGGGGCTTGGCCGGACGGCAGGCTCTTCTCACCTCTTGGACTGAATAACCATTTGATTGTAGAGCTGTTTCTAGGTGTCGGATTTCTTGTGGAAGTAAGTGTGGTTCACAAACCACAAGTAAGTGGTTTCAAAGCACCTTGTGTGTGTGTGTGTGTGTGTGTGTGTGTGTGTGTGTGTGTGTGTGTGTGTGTGTGTGTGTGCGCGCACGCACGTGCGTGTGTGTGGTTTTATATGCACATTGTGGAAAGCTGATTCAACTGTTCTTGTGTGGTGTTATCGGTCATTTATGTGACCACAGCTTGAATATGGGTGCATTGTGTAGTACTCATCTGCAGCACTGTCGATCTTATGTCAGCTGGACGCTGTACATTATCAAGGTATCAGAATAGTAATCAGCACATTTACTACCAGTCCCACTGTCAGTCTACACAGAAGCTGCCGAAACTCTGCTGTACTTTCAGCGAGATGTTCTTCTCTGTGGCTGTGTATATAGCTTGTCTAGTTTGCCTCATCACCCGTCATTCCACACCTTTTGTGATGATTGAAAGGATCATGTACACAAGTCAGCCCACAAGCATTGCTTCCTCCCAAGGTTTGTTTTTGCTTGCTTCTTTGGGAATTGAATGTCTCCATGGCTTCTAGCTTTGCCAGGGCAAATACTCATTATGCTCCTTGGCTCTGAGGAGAGCAAACCTTCAACTTTTATTTGATGTCCATGTGGAAGATCACGGCCCCTAATTCGGTATTTCTTTCTGCATTTGTGGAGCTGAAGTAACTTTTTCCAAATAGTACTTTTATTTATAGTGACGATTCCAAGGATTCAATACATTTGACCAAATTGTAACCTGTATGTATACATAATGTGTAAGTACTATACTGTAATCCAATAATGTAAACAACTGTACATGAAAGGTCACGATAAAACCTAGGAAGGTTAAAACGACCCTAAATAAAACTTTTTTTAAAAAAAAAAAAGATTCCAAGGATGACCACGAATTGAATGGGTCTTTGTTGTCCATGATTGTTTTCATTTAGTTATCGCCTGCCTTCTCAGGTTTCTATTCTTACTATAGATTTGTTTATTCTTTATCAGGCTGTTTTATATGTCCGGCAGCAGAATCTCCATGCCTATGTTATTTGTTCAGACTCCCTGGGCTCTTTACTTTTTCCATCCTTTAGTGCAGTGAATTCAGAACTGTATCAATGTGCTTCAGGTTGAAGATGCTTATCTTTTACATGGGTTCCTGTTCACATTGCAAGCAAGGGAATGAGGCTGCTGATGCTACAGTGGAGGGAGGAATTTTAGCGCCCAGGATTTTAGTTCCAAAGTTACTTCTGATGATTTTAGAAGTTATGTTTATCGAGCTATTTTAGCGTGCTGGCATATGGAATGATCCGCACTTCAGAAAACCAAATTACATTGAATTAAATCACTCCCTCTTCCCTTGGGTACCTTATTGAGTAATTGTCATCGCAAAGAGGTTATTTTAGCATGATTGCACCTAGAGCGCGGTAATTTTAGGCATCAAAATTTGTTAAAGAATGAGCATGTTTCCATCTGTACTCTTTGTTGGGAATGTCTCTCTGTCTGCCATATTCTATTGCAATGCCCAAAATTGGATACTTTTTGACATTCTATTCCATTGGCCTCCACCCGCTCTGGCATTCTTGAGGACAATGCATGCGTAGTTGAGCAAGCTCTTAATTATCTTCAGTTTGCAAGTTCTTTCATAGCAGTTTTTACTTTACCAGCTCTTGTTTTTACTCTTCACAGTTAGCCTGTTTAGCTGTATAATTTTAGCATAATTTTTAGTTTTTGGGCAGCTATAATCTTTTAAGCATATCAAAGATAGAACTAGTGCCTGGTGTTTATCTTTTGTGTTGACCAGGGCACCAATGACTTAAGTAATTGTGCACTGTAAAACCTCACTTCTGGTAGCAACCTTAGTCTGCCAGCTGTAGGTAAATTTCTAGCACCTTTCCCAAGATTAAGAGTTACCCAACATTCAATTTCCAGCGAAAACACCAGAAAGAAATAATGTAATCATCCCAACCGAGATTCAAACTTGGAACTTCTTGAATATGAGGCAGACAAACAGCTCGCACACCTCAGAATTTACTGAATGAAAGTTATTAATCTTTTTTGTACATGAGACAGAGATGTGTTCATTATAGTGTCTGTACTACCAGCATCAAAAATCACTGTATAGCTTTCCTAAAAGTGAATTTTCACTTCAATTGAGAATTTTACATTTTAGTTGGCAACACTCTTTCCTTCCATATACCAATCCAATGGGGAGAAAATGTTAGCTGTTCTTCCAGGTCACATGCACAAGTATATGCATACTTTCAAATAAATCTGGATCATTGCACTTAGAAAACGAGAGGTAAAGAAAACACAACCTCACATTACCCTAAAAACATATAGCATTACACTAGCCTAGTATGTATTTATTCATTCACTCCCTTAGCTTAAGGTGATCAATTATCAAGTTTTGCCAATCGTTCTAGGCCAATCATTGGCCTAAATGAGCACCCACAGCGCCGAATAAAACAAATTTTTCTTTGTTGGTTTGTGTTGGAGTGCATTTTGCCATATCCATTAGGGTAGCTTGTTGTTTGACACCTGATTTAGTTTGCACCATCTTGTTCTTTTTATGTGCAGCAATACCATTGATGTGTTTTAGGCACAGTCTTTTTGTTGCCATTCAATAGACACACTACAGTGTTTACTAGCGATGGGCAGAAAATAATGTAACGGTTACCAAAGTAACAAATACAAGGTTACCCAGTTAGTTACGTTACCCAAACTAGTTAATCAGTAATGGTTACAAAGTAACTAGTTACCCAATAACAGTTACCAAAGTAATGAATATAACTAGTTATCACATTAACAGTTACTGAGCCTGGCTGACATCATTCACACGTGTATGCAGCATTGGTATCACTTATCGGGATTTAGTTACCTCAACCAAGGCCATCTCTTAGTTTTCAACCTGAGTCTTCCTTGCCCGGAGTAGCATGTACATACATATTTGTTTATTACAGCGCATTGCTTATTGCTTTGAATATAGATCACAGGCCACAGAATGACTGGTCAGTGAGCATTCCAGCAACAATGCTGCACGCATTGCATTAAGATAGTTTGTATACAATTATAGATGCACAAGTTTTTATACATCCCATTGTAAATAAACAATTAACACTGTTTAGTAATATGCACAGGCTGCTAAGCTCAAACAAGTGTACATTAATTTTAACAGTGGTGAATCAAGATCCAGAGTTGCACAATTGCAGCATCTACCCTCTAAGATTACTTAAAGAAACATGAAATTTCTCCAATTTTCTAATTTGAAAAGCATGTGTGAAGGTGTATGTTTCTGGTCTTTTGGATTTGTTAACATGGATATTTACACCTTTAGCCTTGTATGGCAAAGAGCAATGAAAGACCAACAGATACATGACAGGGCTAAAGTACTTCCCGAATCAAATCTTGAAATTGAAAGGGCTGCCTCATTACCAAACCTACCATAATTATAAGTTGAATGTTCTTTTTTTGATATTGTACAACTGAAGCTTCTAACCTCAATTTGCATGAATGTAATGATGTTTTCATTTACTCACACTGTTTCCATCTACACATGCTAAGAGCACCGGCCCTTGTAGCCATGGTTGCTGGAGTATATAGCTTTGGTGCTCTGCCAAGCTGAGGGTCATGGGCTCGAGTCCTGCCATGAAGATGCATGTTTGTGTGTGTGTTCTGTATGTGTATATGTGTAATAGTAGTTGTGGTAATAAGAGATAGAAAGTAAAGCAGAGGAAACATGGCAGTGATAACCTGGGAAAATCAGGGCAACAAAGAAATAAAAGAAAAAAAACCAGATGAAATGAGATTTAAAAAAAAGTAAAAAGAGGCACACTTATGGTACAAATAGCTTAGCCAATAAGAAGAAGGCCATGCATGAACTAGTACATACACCCCGTCAAGAAATTATTCATCTGCACTTAAAAACATTCTAGCAGCCAAATTAATGGAAGGAAAAGTCTAATTTTTTTGGACATAAAGATCAAATGGTAATAAGTTTATGTGTTTTGGCAGTTTTTCAGATCATACATTTTATCAATTTTATAAATATTTGAAAATTATACCAAAATTGCAACCTTTTTGTACATGGTGTTTCCAAAATTATCTTTCATGCATTATGTAGAGCACTTTTTTGGTGCATACATCGACATGTGACCTAAATTGGTGGAGAAATAAATTCCTCAAGTCCGGAAAAGTGAGCTGAAAATGAGGAATTAGGGCAAAACATTGAAAATTCCCAACTTTGAGATTTTATTCCTATGTCAAATAATATTCTATTTTCAACTCAAAATCAAGTAATACACACAACAGAAATTGCTCCACTAGAGGTTTTTTTCTCCTGGATTAATTTAGCTGCTACAATTTTTTAAAGTGCAGACGAATACTTACTTGAGGGGGTGTATGTAGTACATATGTATGTGCAAAAATGTAGAAGTGTGAGTGTATTTTGCGATTATAAACCGCTACAGTAATCAAAGTGTTGTCACAGCTAGAGGAAACTCTTTTTTGATTGCATCGAATAACAAAGTAAGTCTGTATCGATATTGTTCATATTGAAACGTAGTTTAGCTAATTGTAACTTGTAACCATTAATGTAATGTAACTGAACGTGATAACCATGAAAACAAATAACTTAATTGTTATTGGTAACCATTACATGTTACCGTTAAAGCATTGTAATTGTGGCAATTATAACTATTACTTGAAAAGAACTGTTTGTCACACCCCTAGTATTTATGCATTAGAATTCTTTTGCTTTGTCAAATATGTAAATTGCCGCCGCCGCCGCCGCCACCGCCACCACCGCCACCACCACCGCCGCCGCCGCCGCCACCCCCCGCCACCACCACCACCACCACCGCCGCCGCCGCCGCCACCACCACCACCGCCGCCGCCACCGCCGCCGCCGCCGCCACCACCGCCACCGCCACCACCACCACCACCACCACCACCACCACCACCACCACCACCACCACCACCACCACCACCACCACCACCACCACCACCACCACCACCACCACCACCACCACCACCACCACCACCACCACCACCACCACCACCACCACCACCACCACCACCACCACCACCACCACCACCACCACCACCACCACCACCACCACCACCACCACCACCACCACCACCACCACCACCACCACCACCACCACCACCACCACCACCACCACCACCACCACCACCACCACCACCACCACCACCACCACCACCACCACCACCACCACCACCACCACCACCACCACCACCACCACCACCACCACCACCACCACCACCACCACCACCACCACCACCACCACCACCACCACCACCACCACCACCACCACCACCACCACCACCACCACCACCACCACCACCACCACCACCACCACCACCACCACCACCACCACCACCACCACCACCACCACCACCACCACCACCACCACCACCACCACCACCACCACCACCACCACCACCACCACCACCACCACCACCACCACCACCACCACCACCACCACCACCACCACCACCACCACCACCACCACCACCACCACCACCACCACCACCACCACCACCACCACCACCACCACCACCACCACCACCACCACCACCACCACCACCACCACCACCACCACCACCACCACCACCACCACCACCACCACCACCACCACCACCACCACCACCACCACCACCACCACCACCACCACCACCACCACCACCACCACCACCACCACCACCACCACCACCACCACCACCACCACCACCACCACCACCACCACCACCACCACCACCACCACCACCACCACCACCACCACCACCACCACCACCACCACCACCACCACCACCACCACCACCACCACCACCACCACCACCACCACCACCACCACCACCACCACCACCACCACCACCACCACCACCACCACCACCACCACCACCACCACCACCACCACCACCACCACCACCACCACCACCACCACCACCACCACCACCACCACCACCACCACCACCACCACCACCACCACCACCACCACCACCACCACCACCACCACCACCACCACCACCACCACCACCACCACCACCACCACCACCACCACCACCACCACCACCACCACCACCACCACCACCACCACCACCACCACCACCACCACCACCACCACCACCACCACCACCACCACCACCACCACCACCACCACCACCACCACCACCACCACCACCACCACCACCACCACCACCACCACCACCACCACCACCACCACCACCACCACCACCACCACCACCACCACCACCACCACCACCACCACCACCACCACCACCACCACCACCACCACCACCACCACCACCACCACCACCACCACCACCACCACCACCACCACCACCACCACCACCACCACCACCACCACCACCACCACCACCACCACCACCACCACCACCACCACCACCACCACCACCACCACCACCACCACCACCACCACCACCACCACCACCACCACCACCACCACCACCACCACCACCACCACCACCACCACCACCACCACCACCACCACCACCACCACCACCACCACCACCACCACCACCACCACCACCACCACCACCACCAATTTTTATCCATAATAACACTTACATGTTGTCGGATACGTCAGAAATATATACATTTATTTATATTACAAATCATTCAACCTATACGAACATTTTTGTATTAGATATTTGTTTAGTTCATTTTTAAACAGTCTCCCTTTTTTTGTTTTTACTGAAATCGGTAATTTATTGAACAATATTTTTCCCATTATTAAGGGATCTTTATCAGTTGACTTCTTATTTACAGTTATTCTATCGTAGTTGTTTTGTGACCTTGTTTCATGGTTGTGATAGTGCTTATTTAAGTTACCTACTCCGTCTTTACTAACTACAAACATGACTACTTTAAAAACATATAAAGATACTACCGTTAGAATTTTTATCTATAAAGACATTTTTACATGATTCTCTTCTATTTACATTATATATACATCTTAAACATTTTTTCTGTAAAACTAGTAATCTGTTCATGTTGGTTATACAAGAGCTGCCCCAAACCTCAACTGCATATTGTAGATGTGGATGTATTATTCCATAGTAGGTCAATTTCAGATGTTCAGAATTTAAGTAATTTGCTAGGTTCCTTATTAAGTGGAGATGTGTACTTATCTTCTTACATATGTAGTCAATATGGTGTTTAAAGGTTAGGTTTTCATCGATAATTACCCCTAAAATGTTATTTTATCTAATTGCTGGATAGGTTCCCCATTTATCGTTACATTTATAGGACTTTTACTGCTATACCTGTTATTGCGGTGTTGAAACATTACTGTTTTTGTTTTTTGAAGATTAACTTTCAGGCTATTGTTTGTAAGATAATTGTAAATAATTTGCGTTTCTGTGGTTATTAATTTTCTCCATTTCGTTTGTTTGCTCGAGTCCAAATATTAATGAGGTGTCATCTGCATACGTCACTGTTTTGGAGTGTGGAGTTATTGGAAGATCATTTATATAAAGTAAAAATAATATTGGCCCTAGGACAGATCCTTGAGGTACTCCCGCTTTGACGTTTCCATAATCGGATGTGATAGATTCCATTGTGTGTTTACTCTTGGTTCTGACTACTGTACATTGTTTCCTGTTTTCAAGGTACGATCTTAATATTGTGTGAAGTTTTCCCCTTATGCCATATTTCTGCAGTTTATTCAGCAGCATTACATGCGATACACTGTCGAATGCTTTCGATAAGTCAAGGAATATCCCTGTAATCTTCTCGTCATTTTCAAGTCCTTGGACTATAGTATGATATAGCTCTGCTATAGCTGTGGTTGTGGAGTGATTTTTTCTGAAACCATGTTGGGATTTACTTAGTATATTAAATTTATTTAGAAAGTTCAGTAATCTATTATTTAGCACTTTTTCGAAAACTTTAGCAAAGACAGAAGTTAAGGAAATGGGCCTATAATTTTCTACTTTTGTTTTATTGCCTTTTTTAAATATTGGCCGAACTATGCTTATTTTTAGACAATCAGGGAAAGCTTCCTCAATTAGTGATGTATTTATCAGGTGCTCCAGTACATCTAGTAAGGCATATTTACAATGTTTTAGTGTTTTTGTGGATATTTCATCCCATCCTGTCGACATGATAATATTTAGTTCATTTATTATTTCTTGTAATTCTGTTTTGGTGGTTCCTTTTAGATAAATGGAAGATAATAGTCCATTTGTCCCCTGAGTGGTATCACTAATCTGACTGATTTTATCGATTCCCATTTTTAAAAAGTAATTATTGAAGATCTGACAAACATCTTTAGGATTTTTTAATACTTGCGCGTTTTCTTCTAAGGTTATGTTTTCAAAAATCTTATTGTTTACGTGATGTTCTTTTAAAATTCCCCATATCGTCTTTGTCTTATTATTTGATTTTATTATTTTTTCACTAAATTTTTGTCTCTTTAGATTAATCAGTTCTTGGGCATACTGCTTCTTTAGACATTTATATTTATGCCTATAAATAACTAAGTTTGTTGATTTATAGAAGGTATGGTAGTCCTGCATTTTTTCCCTAATCTTTTTTACTTCAAATGGAATTTTGAGATTATGGTTACGAGGTTTTGCAACCCTTTTGTTTTTGAGTGGACAGTATTTATCTAGGTGCCATTTTATTGTATCAAAGAAGCAGTCCCATGTTTTATTACTATCCTGCAATGTATATACTCCTCCCCATCTGTCGTTGCATAAACTGTCTAGAAGCTGGTTCAGATTGTTAGTAGTCATTTGTCTTAACTTCATAAATTCTGTATAATCTAATTCTTCCCGCATATGGCTGATATCAATAATTTGGGCACTATGGTCCGAAATGCAATAATCTATGATTTCTGTTGTGTATTTACCCTCTTCAATATTGGTTATAATATGATCTATCAATGTGGCTGACATTGGTGTGATTCTAGTTGGCTCTTTAATAATGTCTTTTAAATTGTAACTTGTAATTAAGTCAAGTAGATGTTTATAATCTGTATTATTTCTAGTAGTATTTATATTTAGATCCCCTATTAATATTAATTTGTTGTTTATGCCAATATTTGTTTTATTATGCCAATATTTGTTTTATTTAGCATGTTTTCAAGAGAGCAAAGAAAATCACATACTTTAGTACTTGGCGATCTGTACAGACCAATTATTTGCAGGTTTAGGTTTCCAGTTTGTATTTTTGTTGAGGCTACTTCGCAAATTTTTTTCTATGCTAAAATCCTTCTCCCAGTTTAATATAGTAAAGTTAACTCCACTTTTTATGAATATAGCTACCCCACCCCCTTTATGATTCTGTCTGGAATAGTGTACTAGCAATTTATAATTTTGTAATTGAAGGCTTATTATTTCCATATTGTCCAGTCCATGTTCTGTTAACACTGCAATATCAGGTTTACATTCATTTAATACTACTTCTATTTCTTCAGCTTTGTTGCATATGTATTGCACATTTTGATGAAATATTTGAATTTTTTGATTGTTCATAGTGTTTGTATTTGAAACAGTATTGTTTTGTTTATGTTTAGGAGTGTAGAACGTTTCAGTAATTGTGTCTATACCATTTGTTTTTACATCCACCACCTTAATAATTAGTTTTCCCTTAGTACTGAGTAAATAGCCCTGTTCATCAGGTTTCCAAATTTAAAAGACCCCTTTCTATTTAGGTGTACTCCATCTCTAGCAAAGTCACTATCATCTAGCCAGAAATTAGCATCAACTAGAAGACAGTCTTTCTTCTCACACAGCCAGTTTATTTCTTGATTTATTTTCATGATTCTTCTAACATTTACGTCCCATCTACGGAGTACCCCACTTATTATGATTTTAGTGTCCTTTGATTTCGATTGAATGTTATTTACCAGATCCATGATGTCCCCCATTATCTCCTCAGCCATTATGCCTTGTTTTATATTGTTCGTACCTGCATGCATCAGCATAACATCTGGTTTTTGTTCCTGAAGATCCATTTTCTCCACCATTCCTTGCAGCTCTCCTACTTTTATTCCGGGAAAACAACATACTTCAAAGCCGTTTTCCCGACATACGTTGCCAGAAAATTTTAGGATCGAGTCACCTATCACGAGCACTTTATTATGTTTTATTTCACCTTCACTTTTACGTTGTTTCACATTTAGCACTTCACTTCCCGCATGATCTTGTATTTTATTTAGAATATCATACCTGTTTTTGATCTCGATGCCATTTCTTTGACGAATCTGGTTTACCTATCCTGGTTACTGTAGCGAAGGTATCGTTCTTGCAGTCACACTCTTTCTTCTTTTTGAGTTCTTCATTTTCCTTTTTTAATGTGTTGATTTCTTTTTTAGCGTTTTGAAGGTCCCTGTTGAGTAGGTTAATCACCACGTGTAGCGATGCTATAGTTTGCGCATTGCGCGTTGGCTCTATGGCTCCTGGATACAACTGATCATTTGTATTATCAGATTTCTCGTGATTTGGATTGTCCTTTTTGTTGCCTTTATTTCCCTTTGTTGCTTTGGTACTTTCAATCACTGGGAGACGTTCGGTTGATTTATCTTCTAAATTGTTGCTTCCATTTTCATGTAAATTAAGTTTGCTCAATCGCGTTGCAACTCCGACGGCTGCCATCAGTTTCAATGATGTGAAACAAGAAGTTGAGATGAAAGTAAACGAGGAGTAGGAAAACTCATATACACTCTTCACTAAAGTACATAGTACCCGGACATGTATCGACAGTCGGTAGTTCTCATCGTCAGCTGCTGCCCTACTGGTTGGTGTTTGTTTGGTTGTCCTGTGTCTTCCTGTTTTGTCTGTCTGTGGTGGCATCTGGTGAGTGTCTCATGTACTTGCTGAGGTTGTCTTTTGCTCGAATGTCAAAATTCATGGTGATATCCTTATTCTTCAAAATGTAGATTTTTCTCCCATGCAGTCAGTTCCATAGGTTTAAAGACTTTTTGACCCCTGGATTTATTTCATGGGTTTTCTCCCAAAAATGATTTGCAGTGGCCGATTTTTCAGTTTGCTCTTGGCGAATGTGCCTTAAGTGATCTTTTTTGTGCATTTCAATATTTCTTTTAGTTTTCCCAATATATTTCATGTTACAATCTAGGCATTCTATGGCATATATTCTTGACTTTTTTCCTGGAGGGATTTGACCCTTCAAATTTGAACCTAGGATATTCTTAATACTGTGTTTGTTCTGGGGGATAAGTTTTATGTTGATTTCTCTGAACATATTTTCAGATATGTGGTAGAAATGAGGATGGTATGTAAATTTACCGAAACTGTATTATGTTTCAATTGGTTTGAGTATGGAGACTTCTGTAATTTTCTTCGGTCTTTTGAACTTATTTATTTTCTTTATTATAGTGGAGTTGTTGAACCATTGGTGAATGCTGCATTCAGTATGTGGTGCATTTCTGTTTTGTACTCTGTGTCATGCATAGGACCAACCTGTTAACTAACCTGTATAATAGACTGTTAAACACTACATATTTATGACTTCCTGGGTTATAACTATTAGTTTTAATGCAATTGTCTGTATGCATGGCATTCCTATATATTCCAAAGCTAATTTTGGAGTTTTTATTTCTTATAATCTTCAGATCTAGGAATGGGAGGTAAACGTCTTTTTCGGTTTCTATTGTGAATTTGATTGATTTTTTTTTGTAGATTTAATAGTTTGAGTGCATCCTGTATGAGTTTCTCTGGAACTATTGCGAATACATCATCCACGTATCTGTGTCAAGTTTTAAAAATCCAAGGGAATGCTGTGGTGATGTGATTTTCAAAAAATCCCATGTTTAAATCTGCGAGTAATGGAGAGAGACAGTTTCGCATTGCTAGGCCCGAAATTTACTTAAAAGTTTTCCTGCTAAACGTAAACCCACTCTGCTCGATGCATATGCTGGTTAACTTGATTAAATCTTCTATTTCATTAGTGTTACAACCTGTTGTTTCTAGCCATTTCTTTAATAAAGTGATTAATTTATCTAATGGTATGCTGGGAAAAAATGCTACTGCATCAAATGAAAGTAATGTGTCTCCTGGTGTAAGTGGGATGTCTTTAATATTTTTTACTAAATCATAAGGGTTCTTTATGCTTAGGTTATTAAAGGGAGAGAATTAACTTCCTCATTCAGCCATTTTGCTAGATTATAAGTTGGTGCATTGATATTGTTTACTATTGGTCTCTTGCTGTTACCTGTTTTGTGGATCTTAGGAAGAGCATAAAGTCTAGGTAATGTGGGATTGTGTGTATGTGTGATGATTTTGCATTTTTGAGGTTCTCTGAGAGTTTTGGCTTCTTTTATTGCTTTATTGACTGTAATGGTGTGTTGGTTGAGAGAGCTGCTATCCGTGGTTGTATAACTTGGTCCTTTCAACAAGTCCTCTACTGTGTTGACATAATCATCTTTATGTAGTTTGGCTATGGTGTTCCCTTTATGTACTTTTGTGTAATCACTGGTTTCAATCTGGTCTGCAACGTTGAGGAGCCATTTGTCTTTAATAGGTTTAAGAATGGGTGCTAGAATGGCATTACACCATTGGATCGGAAATACTTTAACTGTCCATATATAATTATATAGGTCACATAGGTATGTTAGATATGTTCATATGGATTTTAAAATTTGTATTGCCTAAAGACATAATGCAAATAGACAAATAAATAATTAAAGAAATATAAAGAGATGCTAATGTATTCAAATGTACAACTTCAAAGCATCATATTAAGCTGCAGTAGAAACATGAGTACTAAATTTAATTATACACCAACTGTAAATGGAAGATTATTACAAACCTGTTGATTATGTCAAGATATTTATGTGGCATTGTTGCAGTATTCTCATACAGCCAAAACAAGTGATGATTCTTGTTAATAGCTTGCAGCACTCTTAATATTCTGCAGAACTCAAAAAACAGAATACCTGTAGCATCTGGATCTAAAATAAAAAACAATTGGGTGGTTTTATATTAGATTCCCAGAAATAAAGAGCCAAAAAAAAAACCAAAAAAAAACAAAAAAACACAGAGATGAAAAGAATATACAGTTTTATTTTATTACTTCATAATGCAGCACCATGAAGTTATTAGAATGAAAGAAAAGCTAATTGGTATTTAAATCATGAAACAGTAAAATATAGCTTCTTTATCAGTTTCACTGTCCCTTGTTGAATATACTTTTCTAAAGTTTATACTTGCATGTGTTTTAGAAACAGCTCAGTAAATACCCAAACATATAGATTTCAAATGAATTTTTATATATTTAATAGTCTAATCTGCCACATATTTTACCTTTAAACAATATCATTCTTCCTCTTTCCTAAATTTGAATTAATGCTAAAATATGCTTTCAGGTTTCCAAACATTTTAAGTTATAAGCGGCATTGGGCACATAAAGGCATGGAATATATGAAGAGCATCAGAACAAAATGCACTCATGGACAAAATGCACTTTGATATGCATCCCTCCTATTTCAATGGCATTGAATCAATCTGTGCAATCTATTTGTTTCCGATAGCACTCCTTCCTATCATAAAATGGAACAAAATGGTGCATTTTGCAAAAGCGAAAAGTTGCTTACGCAACATGGTATACATACATGCTTTGATTGCCGTGTTTGTGTTCTGTGGAACTAGAAATGCATGTGTTGTTGCCAAACAATATCAGATATCACTTCCTTGGGTCTTTTTTATCAACATTACAGCATGCTAAATGAATGAATCAAGAAAATGAATCTTCTTACGAAAGTTTGAGGTAGGGAGCTGTGTCAAGGAAATAATTGTTGCAGGCAACAGTAGAGGAACCAGAAAGGGAAGGACAATGCCTGAGATAAATAACTTGTGCCATATCATTAATAAAATGTATTATTGTATTACTCTAATGCAAATAAATGCAGTGGAATGCTTGCAAAGGATATTGAGATCACATTGTGTGTTGTTTAAAAAGAATGACAAGAAATATTGAGTATTATTTTCTTGCATTATCCTTCAGATACAGTGATAAGATCCAAAAATCATTACCTTTTTGCCACATCTCTAAACCATTCATACCTCTATTAAAATGGGAAGTTACATTTGAGTGTATACCACAGGTCCAGGGTATAACACTCCAAAGCAGAGTCAATAAGGTAAAGAAGAAGGATGCTGATGTACTCTAAAGCCCTGTCCACACTGATTAACATTTAACAAAACTTGTCAAGTGCAACATGTTAGCAGTTTGCATGTTGGCCAAATTTCGATTGCAGAATTGACTTAACATGTTAATCGAAAGAGTTGTGCTTGACATTTTTAACATGTTGGATGTTTTCCACTTTTAATGGAAAACTTGTTATGTCAATTTGCTCTCTGTGTATGTGATTGGATGAACTTTGGAAGTATCCAGACTGTAAACATGGCAGTTATTGTGTTCGGTAGTTGCGTGTTGACTCGTTCTGTGTTTATATCTTTGATTTGTTTTGCTTCATGTGAAGTTATGGAATGGACGAAAGAAAAGACACTTTCATTAATAAAATCTTTGAGGCTATCATTATGGAACATTGTAATATATGTAATAAAAAGGATGGACAATTATACCAAACTATATGCAATTTATTGTTGTTCCAGAGGAAATATCAGAAAAAGAAAAATAATAACCTCACTTTGCTAGAGAATTGCAAAAAGGGCTCAAGTCTGGCAGCTGGAATGGCTGCTCTCAAATGTGTGTCCTTTTTGTGAATTATAGGTTAGAAACCTTGCTCAAAACACAGTTGAAGTCACTTTGACTTGTTCTCAAGAAATTGAAGTCAAACCTGCTCTGAATTTTAAACTCATTCAAAATATTTTCACTCATGTGCCGATTAACAAGATAGAACCTCATCACGTTCCATTTTTCTTTTTATTACATATCAAGCACAGATACAAATAGCAATAGTCAAATCCTAATCACTGGAGTCCATTTAGCTTTTAGTTAAGAGGTTTTGTTGTCCCAACAAGTCAACTGATGTGGATAGAATGTTAAACGTTCACAGTTACAACATGTTGAAGGCATTTAACATGTTGAATGAGACATTTTGTTAATTGTTGAATGTTAACTGTTGATATGTTGAACAGTGTGGACTCACCTTTACAAAGGAGGTTCAGGAGTGAACAGGGATGTAAGGCTGAGCTGCAGTTTTAGTGCAGGTTGTGGATGAAGAGTCCGCATTCTGTAGTGAGAACCAGAATGAAGAGGAATTTGACTGTTTGGAGGAAGAAATGGGCATTGTTTAAATTCAAAACACAGTTGTGCTTGTTGAAGAGAAAAAAAAAATTGAGTTTTATTTATGGACGCTCTTTAACTACTATGGTCTTTAGCATCCCATTCTATGTTGGGCGTGAAAGACTGGTAATTTTGCTCAGAGGCCTCTTTTTCAGGCTTGAGGTTCTTTTACGTACCATAATTCTATGACACCACCAGCTTTACTTCCCTTCCAAAGGAAGCCATGGTAAGGATTTTTATGCCTGAAAAAATCCATCGCCCTCCGCTGAATTTGAACTGCGACCTTGTTGAAGGAAGCATTCATATAAAGCTATTTACAGAAAAAGAGACAAATTAAGGCAACTGAAATTTTAAGACCCACTTCCCCCCTTTGAAAAAAGAAAAAAATTACACAAGGCAAAGTATAAAATTGCTTTTGTAAATGGAATTGAGATTGTTTTGTTTATTAAAGCATCATAAAGTATAATGATTTGCCTTTTTTTTTCTTTTCGTTTTTCTTAATGCTCATGATAATATTTTCAGTATAATTGGTTCAAAATGCACTAAGTCATAAACATTTTTCATTGTAATAGCATTTATTATCCTTGTTCTGAAACATATCAGGGGGAGTAGCACAAGCTAATTAGTTAACCTCACTACATCTTGTACCCACAGAATGCCAAGATGTATGATTAACCTCAAAACCATGTACATTTTAATTACGGTGCGAGTACTGTTCTGAAATAAGTTACTGCTTACCAAACAGACCCTTCCGTGCTGGATTTACAAGACTGAGCTCCCCACAAGGTGATCCTCCAATTAGAAGATCAATTTTACCCAATCCTTTGAGCTTCTCTTTTGTTAATAATCTGACATCTCCAACATGCTCTATGCTTTCCAGGTGATTTACGCAGCTGACTTTAATGGCATCATCATGTACTTCAGCAGCAAAGTATTTATTAACTTTGAAACCTAGATTCTGAAGCACAAGGAAACCTGAAAATATTGAGATATTATTATTATTATTATTATTATTATTATTATTATTATTATTATTATTATTATTATTATTATTATTATTATTATTATTATTTAGAAATTCATGGAGTAAAGCTTCATTTATATCCTTTGGAAGTGCATAATAAACAAAAACATGTAAGTGTGAAGACGATAACTGATTCTTAATTAAAGGATGGTAATTTACTGCACATAAGTTACTTATTTCATTTCATTTATTTGCTGCAATGATAATAGAATTCTTAAAATATAAAATTCAGTGTAACTATACATGCTAAAAATTGAAATTGTATAAACACAGATTCACTTTGACAGCAACATTAATTAAAATATAATAATTTTGAATACTTGAGCAAGCTTGCCCAGAATGGCACCAATCATTCCTCACCATTTACACTGATGTTATTGTCTGGCTCATATACCCTGCTAAATTTTCTACATTATGCTGCAATAAGTTCCAATATTTAATTTAATGGATAGTGGGTGAAAAAGTAAATGTACACTATGTAGAGGTCTGCAAGGACTGAAACTCTTAGGTTCGGCCCAACTGGATCTTAACAGAGCCTGAACCTGACCTGAGCCCAAGAATAGCTAGCCCTGGCCCAATTGTCTAATTTTGTTTTAAATAGAATTGTTTTGCAGTTATTAAGTATTATTATTATTATTATTATTATTATTATTATTATTATTATTATTATTATTATTATTCCATGAAGCACTGCTGACTGCGGTGTACAAGGGCTTATTCCAGTAATGACATGGGAATCTTTTCCTCTGCTGGGAGTCCCGGTAAGGGATACACTGAAGTCTTGAGTCCAATTGAGGAACCACGTTGCAGAAATGTTGGTGGCACATGTAGTAAGCAACATGTTGACAACATACTGCCTTATAGACCACATGCAGCTTCTATTACTGCACTCTGCCCAGTGTGTTCTGGGAACAGAGAGAAGCAGAGTTTGCTGCAGCAGCTGTTGAAACATTATTCGCAATTGACTGAAGCAAGCATTTATTTATTATTACTATATAACTACTGTTATGTATGTGTGCATGTTGTGATAATTGTGCTATACCAGAAATCTCAATATTATGAACAAAAAAATGTGATAAATTAATTTTTTCATCTTTATTTTCCCTTTACATGGAAAATTTTACATTATTCATCTATTTTATTACAAATGACAAATATTTTGGATTAATACACCATACATTTAATATATTTACATAACAAACAAATGCATGATATGTTGAGGGTGAAGAATTAATTTTTCCTTGCCTTTATTTTCAAGCTTGAGCTTAACAAACATTTTTAAAATTACGCCCAAACCCAGTCCATGGGCCTACCCAAGGGCTTGGCCTGAGCCCTTGCAGACCTCTACTCTACAGGCATGAATACATTCTATAAATTGCTGTAAGTTTCACTTTTTTCATAAGAGTTTTTGCATTTTTTAGAAGTAGTTCCTGATTGACAGTATCAAATACTTTATTTAGATTCATGAAAAGCCACCTGAAATTTTTTTATTGTCTAAAGCTTTTTGTAGTAGGTTAACTGCTGCAAGTGCTACTGCTTCTGTGCTGTGTTTGGTTAAGAATCCATATTGGAATTTAAAGAAGAAATTTATCTTCCTCAGAAAATCTAGAAGACTATCTTTTACTATGGATTCCAGAACTTTTGACACATTGGACACAATGCTTATGGGTCCATAATTGTTCACAGAAGATTTATCATACCTTTTGCATTTTGGTACTATTGTAGCAAGTGTGCACATGTCAGGCATTGTATCAATATTTAGAGTATGGGTGCTAGGTGATTGTGGCAATTTTTCAAGATTATATTATTAATTGCATTGTTTTTAATTTTTTCATTTTTAAGCTTCTGTGTTATTTTACTGGCTACTTTTGAATCTGTTGGTTTAAAGAATAATGACTGTACTGGCCATGTACATGCACAAAATATTTATTGAGCATCACAGATGTCATTATTTCAGGTGTCTTTTTTCTCTTCAGATTTGTTTTTGAATTAATGAAAATTTCATTTACAATTGTCCACATTACTATTGTTTTGACCTTTTACAATTTGTTTAGAGTAGTACTCTTTTTTTAATGTGTGCTTTAAATTGAGTACTTCTGTTGCATGCTTTGTACTCTTGGATTATTTCAAGGTATGGGCTAGCAACTTTGGCTTTTGTTTTGTATACATTTTTTTTTGTTAGTTAATTCCAGGAATTATTTTTGGAACCCAGGGATTTAGGCTTGCATTTTTTTTTGAAACTTGTCTACTAGGGATGGGATGTCGATACCTCGATATCCTTGATACTCGGTGGTATTGAAGTATGTCTAATACTTTGAGATAAATATTCAATACTTTTTTGACACTTTTAAAGGTTTAAGTTTTGCATTAATGAAATTAATAAAATAATTAATAAACTACCAAATAAATCAAGCAGCGGATGGGACGAGATTAGTTCAAAAAAATTTAAATATTGTTGATGCTTTGGTTAAACCATTAACATATCTAATCAATTGCTCTATAGAAGAAGGGGGATTTTCTGAAATGTTAAAATTAGGAGTAATGAAACCATTACTTAAAACAGGAAATGAAAATAATGTTAGTAACTATAGGCCAATTACACTAACCTCTGAGATAGCCAAACTTTTTGAAAGAGTCATATTGGGGAGACTAATTTCTTATTTTGATAAACATCAATTATTTTCAAATTTTCAACATGGTTTAAAAAAGGAAACTCCATAATTACGGCTATAAGCCAATTTATTAATGAATTTACAAAAAAACTGGAATGTAATCACAAGGTTAGCTCCCTATTCTTTGACCTATCTAAAGTCTTCGGTTGCGTTGTTCACAAGATCCTATTGAACAAATTAGAAATTATGGGATAAGGGGTTTGCCAAATAAATTAATTGGTAGATATCTCATAGGGAGAAAACAGTTAATGGAAATCAACCATAAAAAAGGTAAATTTATTAACAAAATACGGTCAGAAATAGAAACAGTTAAATATGGAGTGCCTCAAGGGACAGTATTAGGCCCCTTATTGTTCATCATATATGTTAATGATATCACCCAATCATTAAATACATCCATTGTTACCTATGCTGATGATACAACTGCCATCTGCTGGAGTGAAAACATAGAAAGATTGAATATAACTATGCGCAATTCTACCTCCTTGATATTAAAATATTTTGATGCCCTCAATCTTAAATGCAATATGGGAAAAACAAAACTGATGCAATTCAATACCATAAACAAAAATATTTCTAATATGAGTTTGCAAATCCAGAGTAATACTATAGAGGAAGTAAAATCACATAAATTTTTAGGCATAGTTGTGGATAATCAACTGAACAGTAGAACACATTAACTGTGCCTGCAGTGCCATCAGCAAATCAATTTTTATATTAAGATCTTTTCAGATGTATGGGGATATGCATATTTTGAAACTCATTTATTTTGGTTGTATTTATTCACACTTGGTGTATGGAATAGAAATTTGGGGCTGTTCTGCAAAAACACACATGGATAAAATATTTATTCTTCAAAGAAGTACATCCGACTTATATTTAAATTAAAACCACGAAAGCCATGCAGGGAGATATTTATCAATAATAAAATATTTACCATTTATTCTCTGTATGTTTATAGGACTATACTGTATATAATTGATAAACAGAACTTAACAAGAAATTATCAACTACATGAATATAACACAAGGAGCAACTCTGATTTCCACAGGCATAATTTCAACAGAGGTATTACTGAGAAAGATGTTAGCCTAAGAGGAATAAAGCTTTTTAATAGATTACCATCACAATTAAAAACTGTTGCAAATACTTCAAAAATACAATTTAAGCGTAAATTAAAAGAGTATCTAATAAATAAGGGTCTGTATGATTTAAATGAACTATGAATGTATAAATTGTAAATAATTTAGAAATAAGATTGACTTGTCCAAAATCGATGTAAAGTTGATAACTGGATGCAAATAAATTACATTACATTATTCAAAGTTGTTACATTTAACTTTATACTAGATAAGGGATGAAAGGAGTCAAGACTTTGTGTTGTTGCTTGCAGGTGTTCCCAAAGAGTTGCTGTACTATAGTTCTTGATATATCTTGACTACGTTTCCTGTGGGTGAATAATGCAATATTCCATAGACTCTTGTGTCTAAATGAAAAATGCAAAACAATGGGGGAAGGAGCAGAGGTACTTGTGTAACATGCAGCGTTAAGTGAGTTGTGAATGAAGCTGTTTTAGCTGATGCACTAAATCATGTTTCTGCAATAGCCTGGCTTGTTACTCACTCTCAGCCATTACATTTACCTGCTCCAGTGGCCAAAATCTGTGAACCCAGCAGAAACAAATCAGAACTTAAGACATGAGATAATACAGTGGATGGAAATGTTTGTTATTTTTAGTTGTTTGACTTTCACATAAAATATAATTATATTAGTTTATATTCTCAAGATTTCAGAATAAAGTATTACTAATATTTCATTTTTCTATGGGCAGAAAATCGTTTAAAAGAAAATTTTCAGCTCAAAATATTGTTGCATAAAAAGGGAAGAAAATATATTATTATTATTATTATTATTATTATTATTATTATTATTATTATTATTATTATTATTATTATTATTATTAGCCTTGATTAATAATAGGGGATATATAACCTGTGGAATTATCAAGATAAAAGAAATTTTTGCTAATTGGAGGACGAATATGAACAATTTTGGAATTAGCATAGAATACAAAATTGGTTACATGCATTTATACAAAACACTACTAATAAGAATATTTTTCAGTGAGCAAGCTATTGTTTTTACATTTTTTTTATAAAGAGATTATCGAGTATAGAGTATTGGTGCTTGAAAATCATTATTGGTATCCAGTGTCGAGAAATAGTAATATCATCGCATCACTATTGTCTACTTTGTGTTTTACTAGCAGTTTTAATTCTGAGTTGCTCACTTGCAAATGCGCTGGCTTATATAGCTGCTGGAATTTTCCACAGAACATTTGGGAATGTTCTAGAAATGGGGAGAAGGAAAACTTCCAGAAGATTCTGCTTAGCTGTTGATAGCACTTCTGATATTTATGCTAGGCAAGAGTTCTACCACATCTATTTATCTCTCCAACTGCTCTGTACCAGCCTCCTGATAAGCTTTGGTAATAGCTGCTGTATCACAATAGCCACAAACTTGTGCTGTTTTCTTTCCCTTAATCACTTCCAAATGCCTAACTGCGATGTGACTCACACGTAACTGAGACTCTTAAACACAATTTGGTTTTAAGAATTGTGGCTTTACTCCCTATGGTAGCATAGCAGTAGTGCCCCAGCATGGTAATGCAAACATCTGTAGTTTATTTCCAGCTGTGGCATCTTTTCTGACTAGAAAGGTACATGCAGACTTATACACATCTGCTCAGATTTATTTTTTATTTTTCTAATTCCGTTTGAGCATTTAACCCTTTCACTGCTAATGATACATCCATTAGAATGCTGCACTGTTTCATGGCCATTTTATGCATTTCTGTTTAGTTTCTTCCTTTGTGATAATATCTGTGCCCTGTGGTAGATGATCAAGATGACAGCATGTTATGTTGTGTAATGATCAGTGTTATGCTCCAGAAATCAGTTGAAAATAGTGGTGTAATTTCTACAAAAATGGACTCAGACACTAAAGTCTCAAGCTGCAGTACTGAAAACAACATTTATCAGTCAGTAAATACTAAAAACGGGAAACATTAAAAAAAAAGCATATTTTGTAGAAAGCTGAAACGATAGCATCTTTGCAATCATTGATATTCTTATAAAGGAACTGAAAAAGGCCCGAGGAGAGTTCAAAATGCTAAAAACAGAAAATGAACAACTAAAAAGTAAAGTCAAGACAGAAGAAGGAGCATATGCTAGTATCAAAAAAATGCTGCATAGTATAATCTCCAAAATGAAGACCGCAAAAAGCATCAAAGCTCAAGGGAGACTGACAGAAGGCGAAGAAACATCGCAAGAAGGAAAACTCCTGAGCTCACATCATGAAGAGAGAAGAGAAAATATGGCTACAAACAGTGTGAAACCACAAGAAGTAATGGTTATGGGCACTCAATAATGAAATATGTGAATCTGAGTAAGGTGGCCAAAGTGCAGGTGTATTGGGGTATGAAAGCAAGTCAGTTGGAAAATGTAATGCAGAACCACAGTGTAGACGTACAAAGTGATCCAAAACTCATTCTTCTGCATGAAGGAACAAATGATATAAAAGGTATGAAGTCTGCAGATGAGGTTATGGGGAGGATATATTAGTGCTATAAAATGTGTTAAAAAAGAATCACCCTAAACCTAAGATAAGATACTTTTATTCATCCTTTAAATACAAGATTTCAAGGACATGTCAAAAACAATTTTATATACATATATACAGGGTTTACATATCCCAATAATTAAATTCTTCTGGACTATAAAATGTATTCATTATTAAGAACTTTTTTATTTCTTTTAGTTTATATTCTGTTTTATTGATTTTTTTATTTCAACAGGTAACTTGTTATAAAGCTCTTTACCCATGCTTATACTGCAATGATTGTTTACTGTTCCTCTATATACTGATCTAAAATAATCCTCATTATTTCTTAAACTATACTTATGTATACACTGATTTTTTGGTTCTTTTTCGTATAAAATAATTTTTATTGTTTCATATATATATGGGACAGTTAAAATGCCGAACTCTTTAAACTTTAATCTGCATGTATGCCTACTATTTATTTTCCCAATTATTCGAATAGCTTTCTTTGTAACTTGAAAAACTTTTTTACTCCTGTTGCAGTAATGTTTCCCCATAGAGTTATCCCATATTTTATGTGAGTAAATGAATGCATAGTACATTTATTTTAATGTTTTATAATCCATATTCTTTCTTAATGCCTCATTACAGATAGACCTTTATTTATCTTTTTGATTATGTGAGATATATATGGCTTCCATTTTGGTTGTTTATCTATTATTACCTGCAAGATTTTAGCATGCTGCATTTCCGGTATTATTTCTCCATCTACTACAATATTTATGTCATTTTTACTCCAATTTCCTAGTTCAAAATTTATCCAAGCTGTTTTTGGGTGTTTAATATCATGTTTAAATTTAAGTAGTGCTGTTTTTATTATTTTAATTAATTTTTTTGCTTTAGTTTCCACTTCTGTTGCTGACTTGCCTCTAATTATTATTGTCATGTCATCTGCAAATCCAATTGCCAAACCTCCATTTCTTGGTATTATTTCAAAAATATCATTTATATAAGATAAAAATAAAAATGACCCTAATTTAGAACCCTGCGGGACTCCTTGTTTCACCATTTGAAAATGAGATTTAATTTTTTCTATCATACCCGAGCTATTTCTATGATTTATTTCCTATAATGAACAGTATTGTGAAAAGAAGCGATGTAAACCCAATATATTTAAATGGTATAAATGATAACATACAATGGGCCTTGTGAGGACCTAAAAATTGTGTATTTGTAGATGTAAATAAGCAGGCAGAGATTGATTACTTGGGGAGAGATAAACTATATCTCAATAGGAAGGGAACCTACAAACTATATCCCCGCCGTTGAATCTTTGCACTTGACAGTTCATGTGGCCTTGTGTAATGTTGGCTACGTTGTGGTGGCAACATTATCAGAGTGGCTAGTAAACAACAAAACAACAACAACTGATTGCTCTCCTTTCTATCGTGTCTAAGTCGCATACAAAAAGTGTTCATAAGTAGCGAATATCAATGAATAATAACTATTTTGTATTATTATTGTTAATTGAAAATAACTCAGCATAAACATTGCAATGCTTGTAGAATAAATTACACACTTTTAACAATATAGAAACAAAATAATGTAAACTTGCCTGCTACAATAAGGAGAAATAAAACAAATTATAAGAATGCAATAACAAAGTTATTTTCACTCACTGATTTAAAACAGCAATGGCTCAATTCCAGTTTTATTGAGTGATAGTGCGTTGTCCATCACTATAATTGTTGGACAGTCCAGTTGCTGCAGAAGTTTTCTGAACCACTCCAGGAAGTAAGAATGGTCCATGTCTTTGTGGTAATCTCCAGTTTTCTTTGATTTGAAGACTGTCTTCAATAAACCCATGAGATGAACCAGCATGAGCCACAATTAACCGGGCTCCTTTCCCTCCAACTGATGGCTGCAGCTGTTAGGGGTGCATCTGTCCAGAATTTTGTTACAGCTTCTCCAGCATTGACCCACGTTTTGTCAGTCACACTATTTTATGGAGATCTTTGCCCAAGATTTTATGCAAAAACACGCTTCACGCCATTACAATGTGTGTCCTTTCCAGCAGCACTTTTCCTCCATTCAGTGTTTTGTACTGAAAGCCAATGTCTTTCAGCACCGCTTTTAGTGACGGTTTTGGCCCCAGTGCACAGCTCTGCTTCTCTAAGTGATATAAGTAGCTTTGCTATGGTTGGATACTCCTTTCTTTGATAATAGGCATAAATATGCCTATGTATGGCGTCTAATTGGAAAGCATCAAGATTTGTTACTGAACGAGGCTGTTTTTTTTTTTTTTTGCTTCCCTGGAGTTGACAGAAATACCTACTGTATTCCAGATGATTCAGGAATTTTGTCCTCTTTCTCTTGGAGTTTCACTTTCTTGTAAATAACCGTTCTTGTGCTTAGTCCAAGAGCTGCTGCAGTTCGTTTTATGGCTTTATCAGCAGGAATAGAGGGATGCCTGTAAACCTTCACATACTCCTCCTGTTCAAAGAATTCACGGGTCCTCCTTAACAGTTCCAGTGCCTGACTATTAAGTGGCACACCTCAGTGCAAAGGATTTTCACTTCATGAATCACCACTTGGTGATTGGCGTCATTTTTGAGACATTGTTGCACTTAAAATCTTGTATAAATAATAAGAATGGAATATATATGTACAAACGAATAATAGCAATAACAAAACTATTAAAAAATAACCACAAATATAAATAACAATGAACAATATGTAGCTTGCAAAGAACAACTTCACGTTCATACTAGAGATTCACAAACTGAAGCATGTGTTTGGAAATAGCTACATCCAACAACAGAGCTGTTGCTTCCAGTGCTACTTCTGCTTTGTCATCGAAAATCCAGAATGCTGCCTTGTGATTGGTTTAGGAAGCCTAATGGTTAAAGCTTTTCATCTGTTTTTTTGTGAGTGTACCAACTTAAATGCTAGCTGTCAAGAGCAACGCTTCAGCAGCGGGGTATAGGAAATATCATGAAAAATGTAATAAAACTGTGTATGTGGCAGGGAAACTAATATCAAGGGGAGGTAGTATAACTAGTGAAAAAGAAGAAAGGAAAAAATTGCAATGTAAATGAAATACAAAGGGTAAGGTAAGTGGTATCACACACAAATGAGTGTGCTAAACTTACGAATAATTTTAAAATTTTTCACAAAATATCCAATACATTGTAAATAAACGAGCAGCAATTGAACAGTCATGGACTTACTACCAAGTATATTAGTGTTCACGGAACATGGATAAAATATGATGAAATTAATGCAAACTGCTATGATAATTATGTTTTGTCATCTAGTTACTAAAGAGACATTCATAAAAGTGGTGGAGTTGCGATTTATGTCATGAGAGATATAGAATATAAGGAAATAGATTGCAAAGAATACTGTGAGGAAATGTTCTGTGAATGTGTGGAGTCAAAGTAATGTTAAAAAAAGGGAAACCTGTAGTACTGGGAGTCTATGGCCCTCCAAAAGCAGACAAAATTAATTTCTTAGCTAAACTAGAGACATACCTCAATAATATAGTAAAATTAATAAAGCTATAGTTGTAGGGGATGTGAATATAGATGTAGTAGTAGAAAGAGCAAACAAACAAAAAAAAAAAAAAGGTCACTGTTAGAGTTGCTACAACAAAATAATCTAAATCAAATAAAGACATGCCCAACTAGAGTAACAAAAATTCATGCTACAACAAAATAATCTATGTCAAATAAAGACATGCTCAACTAGAGTAACAAAAATTCATCAAAACAAGTAATGTGGATAAACATATATAAAACTATAATAATACACGGTAAATGTGAGCTTTTTATGAATACATGAAAATCATGCTTAAAGCAGTCTGCACCTTTATGCAAGGTGTCCTGCAACAAACATAAAATTAATAACTGGTTTACTAAAGGCACATATAAATCCAAAATGAGAATGCAATTCCTAAACAACTTAAAAAAGTAATATATTAGACGAAAAGTCTCACAGTTTCATAGAAAACTATAAAAACATTTTGAATAAAGTAATGAGTGAGACAAAGAAACTACATAACAAAAGACTTGTATATAATGCTGGAAATTAAATAAAAAACAAGGGATAAATAAATGCTATGCATAAAGAGAGCCCCCCAAGATGGTAGAAAGAAAATGCCTTAATATTGAATCCAAAATAAATAAATAACACCTTTAATGAATACTATATAAATATTGTGACAAATATGATAATAAAGAAAATTAAAACTAAAGTAACAAACAAAAGAACAATATGTCGCTCAAAGGTAATTAGAGAAACTGCAAAAGAAGAAGTTATCAAACAGATAAATGCATTAAAATGTAAAAAATCTTATGGTTTAAATGAGTTCTGTAATGAGATGTTAAAATACTGCAAACATGAGATAGCTGAGATCTTCATGCACATAAAAAATTAAAGTTTTAGCTCAGGAATATTCCCAAATAAATTAAAACAAATAATAGTTAGACCAATCTATAAACAGAAAGGCTGCAAACAAATGACAGAAAATTACCGGGCAATATCATTATACTCTGGTTTCTCAAAAATTATGGAAGGTATACTTTTAGAACAGCTCCAAAATTTTTTAGCAAATTTAAGATTGTATCAGAAGATTAGTTTGGATTCCAAAACCATAAATTTATGATACATGCAGTTAGTAAAGGAAATAACATAATTATTAGGGCCATGGACCAAAAGGATTATGTGATTACAATCTTTCTTGACCTTTCAAAGGCATTTGGCTGTGCGGACAGTGGAGAGTTATTAGGAATATTAGAAAACTATGGGGTTAGAGGTATCCCATTAGAGTGGATAAAATCCTATTTAATAGGTAGAGAACAATGTGCAGAAGTAGTACATAATATGAAAGGAAATTTGTGCAAAGTTCAATCATCATTTAAACATATAACACATGGTGTACTGCAGGGCTCGAAACTAACTGCAAATACAGAGGCAAAAGTGCAGAGCAAAGCAAACACAGTATTACAGATGGTAAATATACATTTAGCAGAACTAGGAATGGCATTAAACATAAACAATACAGTGGATGCAGATTAATTTAAGCAATAAAACACAGTCCAAATCACCTTGGCAATGCAAAATAAACTAGTCAAACAGATAACATAAACTAACTTTTTAGGATTAATTATGGACAAAAATTTAAAATGAAACAAACATATTGAAAAGATCTCAAAGAAAGTAAACAGTGGGATATATATAAAACAAATGGCACAAGTCATGGATGAGGATAGTGTAATACAAGTATACTATGCATTTATATATTCACACTTAAATTATGGACTCATTTTATGGGGATCAGCAAAAATGAAATATATACTCAAAATATTTAGATTGCAGAAAAGAGCGATAAGAATCATAAGAAAAATACCAAGAAGAAGTTCCCGTAGAAATGCATTTAAAACAACTAATTTATTAACTTTCCCATGTTTGTACATATACGAAGTCTTAAATATGTAATCAAGACCCAAAAAGAGAATAAAAATGTGAACATACATGAGCACAGCACTAGAAATAAACAAAATTATATTAGAAGTGGATTAAGAGGTTCTCTCAGAAATAAATGCATCGAGAGTAATGCAAAGGATTTATATGACCAATTACTTTGTGCAATTAAAATAATAAATGAAGAGGGGAAAATGATATAAGAAATTAAAACATATCTTGTCAAAAATGCCTTCTGTTCAGTAGAAGAGTATAAAACAGGAATTATTGCACATGTTTAGTAATACCTCTCCTGTAAATAAAATTTGTTAAATCTTTGTAAATATATATTTTATATATTGTATATTTTGTTGACGAACCTTGTAATGTTTTTTGTTACATTGATGAATAAATCTGAATCTGGATGAATCTTAAGATATACTATCTGTCTTCTAAATGATGCGTGTTTATGATTTTAGCTAATAATTTAATTTTGGATTGAACTTACATTATTTTACCTAATACATGTTTCATGAATTAGTTAAGATAATAAACTTGGTGGAGCATGAAGTGTTAGTTTGACTCAAAATTAAATTATTAATTTGTGCTTACTGTGCTTCAAGTTCAATTAATATCTCCTTAATAATTACTTCTCTTATTTAACTTTCAGATAAATCTGCTAGGTCTGCTGAATGTTGGTATTAGTCCTATTGATTGAACTACTGTGTTCCATCTAGCCTTTGAAAAAGTCTATATGAGTTATGCCAACATTCAGCAGACCTAGCAGACTAATCCACAAATGTAAGGAAGATGGGTAATATAAATGTAAGGTCTCAAATGGCATGAAAAGCATTCAGTGTAGAGCAAACAAGGTCATTGCAGCTGGGTCGGCCATGTGATTGTTGATTGCAACAAGTCTGTAGCAGTAAATGGGCTAAGGATTAAAAGCAATCAAAATAAATTTATATCCTTTTCCCAGACAAAATATGAGTCATTTAATTTCAGAGGAAATAGATAGCTATCTCATTTTAACTTAAAACTTGAAATGCCAAAAAGCATGAAAGATTTATCCTGGGAAAATCATCTACCCAGTTTATTCAGTGGATTCTGGTAGACACTATATAAATTTAGCATGCCTTCTTTGTCATCCACATACTATAAGTGTTATAGAATATACATGTTAATTTTATTGTGGTCATCACCTACCTGTAGCGATACCATCAAACAATGAAAGAACATTGATTTCTTCTTTTTTCTTTGGTACTGTAGGAAATAGTTCAATGTGACCAAAACAAACAAAAAATTTGGCCAACTGAAAAAAAGAAATAAGAGCACTATGTAATTAAGTCATCTTTATAGGCTTTCAGAAGAAGAAAAGTTTCAGTACTGATCTTAATATTATATATATATTAAAACTGTTTTATGGTTTCATCCATGCCTTTCTATGATAGCGGCACATGGCAACGAACACTGAGGACATTGACAAGAAAAACACTGCGCAGCCGGTTCGTAGTCTTTTGGCTCTCCCTGTAGAATAAGCATGTGAAGTCAAGTTTGAATTTGGAATGGCGAACTCTTTTCTTTCTTTCCTATTTCTTTTGTTTGTTTGTTTGTTTCTTTTCCTATGCTGGTAACAATGTTGTGCTCATCCCTTAAACAGGCATTATGCACAATGCACAAGGTATCTTGCTGCTGCATCTTCTCACATCCAAGCCTGGAGGGTTGTAAATCAACACTGGCTTTAAGTTTTCAGTTGGCATGGTTTGTGTGTGAGCTCAAATAAGGACAATTTTAATCTAACAGTTAACCAGGTGGAACAAATCCACTCACCTCTGAATCAAGTATTAATGCAAGGTACGAGACTCCCTAAAACAGGCACTAAGAATGTGGTAGCATGATACCCGTGGCAGGACCCTAACATCACCATATGGCCCAATTGTTTCTTACTCATCATAAGTAACTGCTGTATTCTCCAATGCAGTAACATCACTTACGTCTCATTTCCTATTTGCTTTCAGCACACAACACACTATGTTTAAGTAGCTAAACACTTGGGGAACATGGAACAAAAATACACTTTTGCTGAACTCACCGATATGCACCTTGTGTACAGTGAAGCAGAAGATTGTGCTTCAATAGCTGCACAGATTTACAGCAAAAGGTACCCAAATAGATGGCGTCCAGATTGGACTACTTTTGAGTCTGTGGATTGATGTTTGTGAGAAAATACTGCATACACTCCAAGAGTAGCCATCAACCAGTACCCATACTATTGTATGTGCAATGGACACCAACCACACAAGTGTGTGGCAAGTCTTGCATGAGGAGCAGCTCTAACCCTTCCATCTGCAAAAACATTTTAATTTATGCCAGCAATTTTGTGAATGGGCCTTAGGGCAACACCGTAATTGCTTTCATTAGTGTTGTTCACACATGAGGCCACATTTACCAGGGATGGGTAGATTCTAAACTCCAACAAGAGTCTATATGGGCATGTGAAAATCCCCATGTTACTGTGCAGAAGAGCCACAACAGCAGTTTATGTTGAATATATGGACTGGCATTGTTTCTGACCATGTCATTGGACCATACCTTCTTCCTCCTCGACTGCATGGTGATACATATAAAAAACTTCTGGAGTATGTATTGCCAGCCATTTTAAAAGAAGTGCTGCTTGATGTTTGTGTTCAGCTGCATTTCCAACATGATGGAACTCCTGCGCATTATGCTATAAACATATGGGAGCCTTTACGAAGGAGGTTATAAAGTAAAAAATAAAGTTAAGTAATTCCATTTCCCTCTTTTTTTTTTTCTTTTTTTTCATGTACATGTCCACAGTCCTGGAGAAATTTCAAATCTCATGCCACAGTACTGCAGCACTGCTGGAGGAGCCAAAACAAAATAGCACACCCCATTGATAAAGTGGAGTATTGTGCAGTAATTCGTTTTCTGCATTTGAAGGGGAACAATGCTGCAACAATCCGTGCTGAGTTGGAAGTGTATGGCAACAATGAACCATTATATGATACAGTGATTAGGTAGTGCAGATGCTTTTAGTGTGTCAAACAAGTCTGAATGATGAAGAACAAAGTGACTGACTATCTCTCTGTGAAGAACTGGGAATCTGAAGAGAAGTGGAGGCCCTGGTGCTTCAAGACTGGCATATCACAATTAAGGTGATAGTGGAAAAAGTGAAAATCAGTAATGGATCAGTTTCCAACATCTTGCATGACATTTTAAACATGAATTAGGTCACAGGATGCTGTCCAAGGGGGTCTTTTTTGCCTTTATTGTTAAAAAGTATTATACATTCAAATTATTATGATAATATATCCTTCAGTATTTGTTCTATCTAACTGCAATATGCTGCACAAGATTCCATGGATGCATGGAAGTCTGCACAAATGTAACAGTCTCAAAAAGTTTGTTCTCAGTGAACCACACTGACTTTGACATGGCCCAGCACACATATATGGGCATGGCCATGAGGAAATCTCTCCTTGCATTGTGAATGTTGCAGGCTCTTCCACTCATGAGACTGAAAATTGTTTTGGAGTTCCTATATCTACAGCTCAAAAATGGATGAGCTTATCCACGGAAGGAATTGAACATCATTATCCTTTTTAAGGAAGAAGAGGCGTGTGCACTCTGGACCAGCATGCAGCTTTGATTGCAGAACCAGAAAGGAATGTCTTCCAATCTGCTTCTGACATGATAGCAAATATGCAGTTCCCTGGATTTCCCCAAACACTTCTATGGTGCATAAATAATCCAGAACCCATTGCAAGAATGGAAGCTAAGAAGCAACACCTCACAGATGATCACAGATTGTTTCACCTAGTGTTTGGAGAGGAAAATGTCAACCGTGACAGGATAAAACATTATTCTCAGACAAAATGAAATTTTCTTCTGCATTTAAGGGGAAAGTGATTGTACACCATTCGAAGGGATCCAGATAAAATGGAGGATACATGGCTAAGGAATCTTGCAATAGTCACATTTCTGTGTCTTGGTGGGGCTGGATATCTTTGGATGTATTGTGCAAGCTGGATGATACACTAAACAGTGCACAGTATGGGGTCATACTTGAGCACATTTAGATTCCCTCTGTAAGGATGACATGTCATGATGGAACTATTGAATTTGTCCAGGATAATCATCCTGTTTATTCATGTGGAGTGGTATACTGGGGCACCATCCTCCTTAATACCTTTTCTCCATTTCATAAATAATGATGTAATTTTTCTCTGTTCATCAGTGGTTTATCCAAGGTTAGCAGGGAAAATGTCCAAATGCAAGAAGCAAATTTTCAGTGACATTTTGCAGCTAAGGGGCTTTTTGTAATCTACTGATTAGGCTTCATAGCTTTCTCTTCTAGTATTACCTTATAACTGTTCATAAATGCTCTTGAATGACAACCATGCTTCTGGCTCCACTTGATGCAATTTACTTTCAAACAGATGATCTTTCATTAGTTCTCTTATCTTCAGGTAAAAAAAGATCCTTTCCTTGAACTTGGAAGCAGTTATTCTTGAAAACTTTTCTTTTAAGTATTTAAATTTGCTCTGGATTTATCTCATGTCCAATGTTTCAGTACAATTAATTGTATAAGTGGAGGAAAATATTTATAGAACTATCAACCAATAGTTCATTTGTGACATTCATTTCACCATGATTAAAATTCTTCAGGGAGACCATGTTTTAGTTTCTTAATGTTTGGATTTAGCAGCATGGCCACCTCATTTCTACAAAAAGCAGTAACATTCTGTAAAGCCGCTTTGAAACCTGAATAGTATTATTCCAATCATTTAGACGTCACCCAAATAGACCAATTGTTGTCATTTGCCTCTTCTATAATAATAGCCGCATACTATAGTGGGTAGTGAAGCCCCTCTTATAGCCTGCCCTGGTGCACCCTGCTTTTAACAAATGTAGCTCTGGGGTGCATAAGCATCTCCTAAGTGGTAAAGTGGAGATGTGGTCGATAGATCTGCTTGACAGTCTCCCATCTAAGATTTAAGAAATCAATGGCAGATGTGGTCCTCCAAACATATTTTGGGATTGTAAGTAGGCAATATAACCATCATAACACTAAAAATATGGTACCTACACTAAGACAGCTATACTTTTGCTAATGCTCTTTAAATTTACCTCCAGAAGAGAATAGCTCTCCAATGGGCACCATCACAATGTGGGCTTCTTGGTAACAAATTGGCTGATCAGCTTGCTAAGAAGGGAAGCAATTATGTATAGGGTGAGCAATCCTTGGTGGGACTGGTTTCGCAGCATGCAGCCAGCTGGTGAGGCTGGTTGCTATGTTGGCGGTGCAGGTGACAGAAAGTCTGCAGTAAATATTATATGGTTTGTTGCACACAAATAACATAAACACTTAAAAAGTAAAGTAAATTACTCATGTATATCAGTCAAAGAGATGTTGGAGCTGCATCCCTACATTGTTTCAGTATTACGTTCGGCAGTATCCTCTGAGAAATGGCAGCAATTTCTTTATTAACTGGTCCCCACCAAGGGTTGCTCACCCCATACAAAAACCAAGGCAAACAAAAAAACAAAGTTATCATTCTTCACAATTAAAAGATTATTCAACTCCAGTATACAACTTTTCAAAAAATAAAGGATGGGAGTACCTCAATGAATAATGATCACTAATCCCTTAATATCCATGGAAGAATGAAGTGGAATCTTCCCAAATGATCACAGCACATGATAGTTTGTTGAAGGACTTGTACAAGATTGGAATTTTTGCTTCTTCAATTTGTCCATTATGTGACCTTCAAGAGGAGATGGACCAGTATAATCTTCAGCAGTGTCCAGCTCTTTCTACTCCATGTGAAAAATATTGGAGAGCAAGACAGTTTATGGCTTTATTGCCAAACAAGCATTAGATAACAGCAATTGTAACTTTGTTTCACCATCACCAATGGGTATATGTTACATGTTTCAGTTATGATAAACAGTGACTTTTCACTTCTATAAAACTCTCCTTGTTATGTTCAGGATTTGGAAAAAATAGCAACAGGTGCCTTAGCAATGTTACCAACAGATCTAATGACTAATAGAATGTATGAATACTCTCTTTCTCTTTTTGATAAGCTCTATTATTTTAGTCACACAAAAATAGCAACCATCACTGTGGTTGGTTGAAATACACTACACAATCATAAATCCAGTATGCATAGAGTTTTTCCATTTATTCTTAGAGCTATCCCCTTAGAAATCTCGTACATATACTGCAAACCACATAAGTAGATCAATTCTGACCACTGAGCTTAACACCAAAGTATGATTCAAGGTCATTCGTATTACCAGTGTTATTCTGCATTTGGTTTATTTTAGATTCACCACACCTATAATTCCTAAAGCCCCACTTCTACTTCCACAACATAACAGAAATTACCAGGATGATTAATACAGGCTCATCAGATTAAGCGACAACACTGCTAGCAGCACTTGGGTCGCAGATGTGCGCCACTCACCTGCCAATACTTCTTCCCCATACAAACTGTCATATCCATCAAAACAAATAGGATGAATGGACAAGGCCAACCAGTACCATTATTATTTTGCAAATTTCAACACTGAATGTCTGTTACATTGCTTAACTTTTCAAATATAATGTTGCAAACATTCTCTTAGTGCTCAACGACAGGCATTGCAGCATCTTAACAGATTATGATTCACATAATGCAGCTCTTCTTGGGAAATGTTGGTTATTTCTTTCCATATATTATTTTGCATTTTTTGTAATGTTTGGGGATTTTTAGTTATACATTTTGTCTTTTAAATTGCCCCACAAGTAAAAAATTGCACAGCATGAGGTCTAGGGATCGAGCAGGCCACACACCTATACTGACTACTCCGTCAATTGTATCCAAAGATGTCTGAGCTGTATGATCTGTAGTCTCATCGTGTTGAAATATGCTATGCATTTGCTCATCTGTCAATTGAGGGAAAGCTGCTCCAAAATTAAGACTCAGTATTGTGCAGCATTAATTGTTTCATGAAAGAAAATAGGGCCAATTATTCTAGCTGCACTCACAGCACACCAAACATCGATCTTAGGCTCATGTAGTGGATTTTGATGTATGAAGGAAGTGGTGCAATAGCAGGAGCTGGAATCTTGGAAGGAAAGTGACATGCTACCGCGACCCAGTGCCACTAACAGCGTTACTGCTTTATCTGATGGCACTGCACATATTAGCCATATATTTACTGTGTTCAGCTATATTACATTATACACAACTACAATATACACTGTAATTTTCCACACAAGGCTAAAATTCCTATTTTATATGAACCATGCACAATTTTATATCAGTAAAGCTTACAAATAATTACTGTTTTTACTAGGGATGAAGAAATTTCTTTAGGGTGGTCTTCACATTCACCCTCATGGAAGTAGCATAAACAAGATATGGGATGACAATTATTTGATATTTTTAAGCTAGAGACAGTGAAGTTTTGGAATCAAATCATAAACCAACATTGTTTAGTGAGGCTATTTCACTTACTTGTTAAAATAAAGTATATGTTTCGAGGTCTTATGATTTAAAGATATAGGATAATGAGGATAAAGTGCAAGCAGTTTTAGAAGAGGATTTTTAATACAAGATATATGGGGAGGTGAAAAATTAATATTTGGAAGCATTGCTTTTATTTAATTTTAGAAGGCATAAGAAAGGAAATAAAACATCCAATGCAAAATTATGTTCACATCAGGTTCTTTGCTGACTAATAAATTAATTCAATAATTTTTAGTTCTCCTATTAGCTCTTCTTTACTGTTTTATTAATATTTACACCAAGTTTAAAAGTAGGCAAAGAACTGAAAGAAATGAAGGTGTAAGAAAAAATGTATTTCGGGCCTTAAATATCATATTGTGTGTATTACCTTACATTTGAAGAAAAACGTAAATAAAACAAAACTGGATATCATCTGTTGTATCTTTCAAGAGCTGTTGAAACTCAGAAGTTGTATGCATTAGAATTCAGATCCTCAATTATTCATATTGATATTCACTTTTGCAGTATGTATATATAAAAATTATCTAAGAAATAAACTTTCATATATGCATATGGTTTTATCTTAGAAAGCAACTGGATGATTGTTCTCGCATCTTCAGCAGTTGTTGGTTGACTGAGGCCCTTGACTTACTTTGATATGGTAATGGCGTGGAGGGGATAATTGGATGAGGTTATGTTGTATGCATTAGGATATTCAATAAAGTATGTGTTTTGGAGTAGAGCTGGATATAAGACATAAGAAATGGATGAAAAAACAAAAAAATTCTATGAAACCAGAATATTGTGGTGCAGCAGCTATGACCCAAGGTTATCAGGAGATCAGAGCCGGGCGGCTGGAGTAAACAATAATAACTCCACTTGCCAGCGTAAACACTGGGCTCACTAGAACCTTCTGGAAGCTTGTTCCTCCCCCCTTCTCCAGAGTGTGTCGAAATAGTTCTAGAGCATTCAAGAACCTTGTGGAAAGATTCCAGTGACTGTATAAGAGAGCATTCTTGTGAGAGCTGTCAGAGTTGTTGAATCAGTGTGTGAGCAAGTTAGTGACTGCATTTCCAGTGTGAAATCAAGAGCAATTCTCTGAGCAAGTTGGCGACGTCTGTTGTGACGTGCCATTGCAGAACGACGGATTGTGGAGCTCTGGTGTTCCTACTCCCGAGTGAAGTGAACCATCCAGCATTGAAGAGGCTACGTCACAAAGGAAGTAAATTAATAATAATAATAATAATAATAATAATAATAATAATAATAATATAATAATAATAATTAATAACTTTATTGCAGTCAATAGACACTTACAAGAGCATCTGACACTGTCAATTATAGCTATACAATACAATTTACTTAATAATATTTACATATGTACATATATCCATTATAATTCAGTAATAGCATTTCTCTATCAGGAATGATTAATACAGTTGACTTAATAATATTTACATAGGTATACATATCCATTATAATTCACTAATATTATACAAGCATTTCTCTATCAGGAATAATTTTAGGACAGTTTTAAATTTTGAATCTGGTATTCTTAATTGCGCATGGTAATTTATTATATAGTATAGCTCGCATTTTATATGGGTCCTTATTTGTTTGACTTTTATTCTTGCTCACCCTATGGTAATCGTTTGCTCTTCTCGTATCATATGAATGACAGTCTTTATTGAGTATGTTAAATTGCTTTCTATTTTTAACAAGTATAATGGTTTTAAACACATACAGTGAAACTACAGTTAGGATGTTTTCATGGCAGGATTGCTGAAACCGAAGGTTGAACACAGTTCTTATGCACTTTTTTTGTATTTTTAATAATCTGTCCATATTGGTTTTACTTGTTCCCCCCCAAATTTCAATACCATATGTTAGATGTGGGTAAATGATGCCATAGTATGCTGCTTTAAGAATATTGGTGTCTCCGTATTTTGCTAATTGTCTCAATAGGTACAGCCCTGTGTTCATTTTTTTACAGACAATTTCTACGTGTATGTTGTAAGATAAAGTTTCTTTTATGTGCATGCCCAGAAATTTATAGCTTCTTACCTGTTCTAAAGCAGTGTTTTTAATGTTTATATTTATATTATTGTTTTGAAACGTCATGAATTTTGTTTTTCCTATATTTAACTTTAGTCCATTGTGTAGGAGATAATGTGATATTTCATCTATTGCATTTGTCATTTTACCTTCTAAACATTCTTTACTTTCACTCCAGCATATTACAGATGTATCATCTGCGCAGGAGATCACTTTGCTGTTTTCCGGTTCAGGTAAATTATTTATATAGATAAAAAAAAGTGTGTGTCCCAGTACTGATCCCTGCGTTACCCCCAAATTTACTAAATTATACTCTGATTTAATGGTGTGTATAGTGTCACCTTTTTTCCAATTTATTTCTGTGCATTGCACCTGGTTTTTAAGGTATATTACTAGTAGTTTATTAATGTGTCCTCTGAAACCGTAGTATTCTAATTTTGTCATTAAGTGATCATGGGACACAGAATCAAAAGCTTTGGAGAGGTCTAGGTAAATCCCTGCTGTGTTTTTACGGGTATCTTTCAATTCCAACAATTTATGTAACAGAGAATTGAACTAGTTTACCTTAGTGAAGTGAACTCCCAGTGAAGGTGAACTACATAAAATGAAACAGTGACAGCGAGAATTGAGAAAATTGACAGTTAAAAGAAAAACTGGACAAAGTGACAATATCCTACCACATGACAAAGGTTAGTACAGATTTTTGTTAGACGAATTAATTCAAAAGATATTTCCATACACACTGAAGGGTAGCCTTTGGTTGTTTTCTGTAATTCGCTGAATACATCCACAGTTAATACATTTTCCATATACATGTGTACTGAGCAAATTCTAAAACTGTGAATCATTGAGAAGAACAGAATTTGTAGAAGTTGCCTGGAAGATAAGTACTTTGTACAATACAGATCAGAATTGTCAAAAATACTCATTGAAGTAAGGTGATACACATGCTTTCTGTTGGAAGTAATCAACTGAGAAACCTTCATAAAACCAAGATGTGGTTCCTCACATCATTGCTCTAATAGCAGAAGATAGAGACAAAACTAAAGGAAAGTTGTGCCAAAATATGGTGTGTGATACATGTTTGAAATCTATCACAATGATACATTTCATCACTGTCCAAACATGTAACTAAAGATGTATCTAATGCAGGGTTATATCCTTAGTTATAATTGGGGGGGGGGTGATTTTTAGCATTTTGAAATCATAAATTTAGCATTTTGTAGATTTTATACATTTTACAGCATATTAAAGAAATGTACAATTTGAGTTAATTTGATAAATGGATTTCGTTTGATGTAACATTTATTTAAAATTAAAATCATACTTGTAAGGGGTTAATAGTCTGCTAAAAATGCATAAAGTCGTGTTTTAAATTTATTTTAACCCATTGCTGCCTGAATTAATTTTCACTTCTAAATTTTACAAATTACCTGTTTATTATTGTCATCAAAGAAGCATATTACAGCAAATAAAAATGTTTCTTGATGCATAGTTAAAACAAAATAAGCTGTGACATATATATATATATATAGAGCTCTCACGTTAGGTAGAACATGCATTTTAAGTGCACAGTTTAAACAAAATAAGGTTTGACATATAGGTCTGTCATGCTAGGCAGAATATAGAGTGCAAGTGCAAAGCATTAAGGTGCATAAAATAATGCAATGCAGGTAATTTATATCATGATTATGCAATAGTTCTCACTTTCTTTGATATGACACAAAACACTGTGCACAAATCAATATCATATTTGGTCACATTATTCTTGGTGTTACTTTCCAGTTGTCTGCAGCATATTGTCTTCGCTCCTTATGTGGTACCAGATGATTTCTCTCATCATATCTGATGTCATATAGAACTCTATCTTGGCCTATAATGCTTGTGGTTCAACCAGGACTTCTAGGGATTGCTACATTAGTTGTCAGATAATGTTTCACAATTTGGCACCAAAACTGTAACTGTGGATATTCATACCATTCTTCCTGCAGAGAAGTGAGGCATTATGTACAAACTCATTTAGTAGCCATGTAAATAATGGCAACCACCATTTCTTTCCTCTAATGCTCACCCAATGGAGGAGGCCTAGATGATCATGAACTGTCTAGTGGGAGAACTTTTCTGCTGCTTTGGGGTACTGTTGGAGCTACACAGCAATCAGGGCACCAACTTTGAGTCAAACCTGATGAAGGAAACACTGGAGTGACTTGGAGTGCACAAGACCTGCACAATACCTCTCCACCTGCAGTCAGATGGCATGGTTGAGAGGTATATCATGACTCTAGAAGAGCACTTTAGGAAGGTTGTGGCATTCACCACATAGACTAGGAGGTCAGGGTGCTGCTTTTCTTGCTGGCCTACTGCTCATCAACACACGACCCCACCATGTTGACACCAGCCAGCTTGGTTTTCAGCTGGGAGCATGTCTACCAGGTGACCAGGTGACCTGATGTTTGGGAGCTCCCTTGGAGCAGAACAGCCAGCAATCAACTATGTGGAGAACCTTGTGGACCATCTTCACAACATGCATGAAATGGCCTGTCAACACATCTGAGTATTGAGGAACCGGATGAAGACCTGTTACAACCAGCAAGCTAATAGCCAAGGTTTCCAGCAGGGTGAGCTGGTGTGGTTGTATCACCCTACCTTGCCCCAAGCTTCAGCAACCATGGCAAGGGCCACACCTCATGGTGAAGAGAGTTAATGATGTAGTCTACTGCATCCAGAGGCTGCCTCGAGGGAAGAAACTGATAGTACACTTAGATTGCCTAGCCTGCAATGACAGTGCTGGTCAGGATGACCAGCCCTGAGGAGGGAGCAGTATGACCACATGTACAAAGATGACAGTGAGTTGCCGTCATATGTGAGAGCATGCCAGTTCCCTTTACCTGGCTGCCCGATTGTTAGCGTGTACAGCTGACGCCTTTAAGTACAGATGGTATGTGCAATAATGGCACTTAGAAGAAATGACCCAAACAACAATTCTTTATGTGCTCTCCCTGCCCTTCTGGAAATTTCCCTGGCGGCAGGATTGAGAAGCATCCCATTGAGAACATCCCACTTTGTTGCAGGGCTATATAATTGGGGCTGCTGGCAGGCAGTGTTGTTGAGTTGAGTCAGAGAGATAGTCACATGCAGCTGACAGCAGGAGAGCAGTAAAGAAGTTGAGTACAGCTGAGCATCTAAGCGACAAAAACAATTGACAACAATTAAAGGCAACATTTGTTACAATATATAGCAGTTCTTAATGCAATTTGTTGTGCTGTATGGTTGTATAGACATGAATTTATCACATCTACATTATACGCATTTTCAGAAAGATTTGCTATGATATTATCTATTTCAGAGCTACATGTGTTAGTAATTCCTGTTAATTCATTTATAGTAGGTTTTAAATTGAATTCATTTGGGATATCCATTAACCCAGTCTTATTTTGCAAATATTGAAGTTAAAATATATTACCCATTATTATAAATTTTGATACACTGTTTTTAAGAGTTTGATCTAATATTTTTCAAAAATATGTTTATATTTCCATTAGCTGATCTATATATTCCAATGATAATTATCTGAATGCAACTTAAGTTAACTCCTGCTACTTCTACATTGAATTTTCCTAGACTTAGTTCACTGATATTCTCTCTAAAATTACTTCTTGCAAAGATGCCAACCCCTCCCCATGTTTTGGTCTTCCGACAAAATCTAGCTGCTAGGTTCATATTTGAAATTAAATTATTATCTATTTCATAGTCCTTTAATCCTTGTTCAATTAGAATAAGAACATCAGGTAGTGACTTATTTACAAAAATATTTAACTTATCAACTTTGTTTGTCAGCATTTGTATGTGTTGGTGAATAAATTTCATAGAGCATCCTCCCTGACTGTGTGCAGAAAAGCTGTCTAGTTTTTTGGATGTAAAGTGGCAGCATTGTTTTCACTAATTGTCATTACACTTTGTACATGTCCTTGATTTTCACTACCAAATTTCTGTTTTGTCATATTACCTAAACCTTGTAGCTCATTCTGTCCTGACAGTGAAGCAAGATTAATATCACCAGATCCTACTGCATCTACGTATGACTGATATATAATATTGTCTAACACTTTTTTATCATATGAATTTATGTGGAAACCATGTCTTGTGTGCATGCAAGGATCAGCAGTAGATGCCTTCACTACTTTTACATGTTCAAAACTTTTGGTAGGGAGAGCCATGTTTATGTTCACCATATTCACAACTTTATGTATTGGAGAGTATTTCCTGAAGTCATATATTACTGGGAGATCCACTAATGCTACATTTGTAAAGGACAACTTATCCAGTTATTTTTCGAGGCACTCACCTACAATTTCAAAATTTCTGCTGCTAATATCATTTGTTCCACCAATCATCACTACACTGTCGTTTATCATTAAGTTTTGAGTACTAGCACAGATTGAGTCAGTAACACTAATAAGACCTGCAATGGGTTCAGGATCGCTTTATTTTCCAGGCTATTTCATTTCTTGCAGACACTTGCAGCTACACCTCTGCCATGGCTATCCACAAAGATCAGCATTCTTTCATTCTCTTTTTCAAAGTTCCATAACAGGGACTAATGGAGGGTTTTTCCCCTTCATCTTCTGTTTTTGAAGAATATGGCATCTGATTTCTTCTGTCTTCTATAGCGTCATTCGTCAGAAGCTTGTACCTATTTTACATAGATATGGACATATTTTCAGTGTCCATTTTTCTTTGTGTGTACTTCCTTGTATGGGGCACCATTTTCCATTCACTATATGCGCAGTTCTTTTCTTCTTGTGTGTTGAAGTTATGTAGCTTAGGTGCTTTTTCCTGTAGAGCATGGTTTTCCTCTTTGAGTCGAGCAATATCCAGATTCAATGTCTCTATTATTTCCCTTAGACTCAGCAGTTTATTTAGGATCACTCATATTTAAATTCTGTGAAGTTGAAGATTTGCTCAGCTTACCTGGACCATTTACTCTTGGACCATGTTATTGGTGTTTCTGTTTTGACTGCAATTTTTCACACATCTAATGCAGTACCAATCTTCTTCGGGAATCTTGTCCAGCTGTATTGAACAGAATTTTTGTAAATGATTCCATTTCTAACAACTTATATTACATTTACCACAATTAACCTGTTTTAAAACTTTGTTTTTTGAGAAGCTCGGATGCAACATGCTTGCACTACTCGGCACCATCTTGGTATTGCTCGCTTTCTCGTTTTGATCTGAGGTTGTTTATTTAAACTGGGTGATTGAAGTACAAATAGTCTCATTAAATTGAAAGATAAGCATAAGAACAGCACTGCTGATGTGGACTACCTGCAAATACTCTTGGCAGTTAAGCTGAAACACCCAAAGTTTGCCCGAGGAGCTCTGCAATATATTTTGGGTCCTACAAACCAGATATATACTGAAAGATATTTCTATAAGGATATGAATGACAAAACAAAATGATGAGGTATATTCTATGATTTCATTCAAAAGTGTTATTGATTCTTGAGGTTGCATGACTTAAGTTAATTTTGTGTGTTTTCTTTTTATTATTCTGGTGTTGTACATAAATGTCTCTTTTTTATCTGTTATGCTTTAGCCTGTATCCATTTTCTTTCTTTCTTTCTTTCTTTCTTTCTTTCTTTCTTTCTTTCTTTCTTTCTTTCTTTCTTTCTTTCTTTCTTTCTTTCTTTTTATTATTCTCTATTTGTTTTAACCTAAATTTCTCTCTTAATAAATTTAAAAATTACTTTATGCATTTTTATACAACTATTAACTCCTTAAAAATATGGTTTCAATTTTGCATTAATACTACATCAAAAGATATGTATTTATTGGAATTAACTCAAATTGAATGTTTTGCAGAAAATGCTGTAAAATGCATAATTGCAAATGTATAAAACCTAAAAAAATGTTAAAAATGCAAATAAAAATGCTCAATTTAGGATTTCAAAATGCTAAAAACCATCACCTGCAATTATAACTAAGAATATAACCCTGCAGCATATGCATAATCTTTATTTACCTGTATTGATATGAGATGACATCTATCACTCATATTGATTTTTTATTTTTTTTGTGAGGGGGATCAGCATACAGAAATTGGAGATATATCACACTTAATGTTGTATTGGGGATACTATGAAAAGTTGGAGTATCAGTTTATGAAAAAGTAGGTGGATATAATTATTTTAAAAGCAGTTGAAGTTACGATGCGTTAAAATGTTAACTAATGTTGTATTTCTTTCACAATTGTATAATCATGTGATTCTTCAGGCTATACTGGTCATGAGAACATGTTCAGTAAGTTTTGGTTTTCTGTGGGTAAACATCTTGATAGATTTCAAACATGTATCACACAAATGACCATATAAGCATATTTTGGCACAACTTTCCTTTTGTGTTGTCTATTTTCCACTATCAGAGCAATGATGTTAGAACATCTTAGTGTTTATGAAGGTTTGTCAGTTTATTACTTCCAAATAGAAAGCATGCATATCACCTTACTTCAATGATTATTTTTGGCAATTCTGATCTGTACTGTATTTGGCAGTTATCATCTTCCAGGCAAAATCCACAAATTCTGTTCTTCTCAATTATTTACATTTTTAGAATTTGCTCTGTAGACATGCATATGGAAAATGTGGATGTATTCATTGAATTACAGAAGGCAGCTGCAAGCTAACTTTTGGTGTGTATGGAAACATTTTTTGAATTAGTTCATCTAACAAAAATCCATACCAACCCTATGATATGACAGGATATTCTGATTTCATAGTATTTCGGGCAGTATTTCAATTATTTCTTATATCTTATATCCAGCTCTACTTCAAATCACATACTTTATTGAATATCCTAAGGCATAGGTAAAACATAACTCCATCCAATTACCCCATCCACATCTTTACCATATCAAAGTAAATCAAGGGCCTCTGTCAACGAAAAACTGCTGTAGATACGAGAATTATCATTTAAAATGATCATCCAGGTGTTTTCTGAGATAAAACCTTATGCATATGTGAAAGTTTATTTCTTACATAATTTATATATATATATACTGCAAAAGTTTACATCACTATGAATTATTGTGGATCTGAATTCTAAATTATGCAACTCCTAAATTTCAACATTTCAGGAAAGAAATAACATGTAATAACCAATTTTGTTTTATTCACTTTTTTTCTTCAAATATTTAATATATGGTAATAAACACAATATGATATTTAGGGTCCAGCTTTTTTTTTAATTTAAAGTATTACTATTGGAAATGACAAAAGAATATACTGAGTGCTTGTTTTATTTTGGTTCGTTGTCAAGCATATTGAACAAGATATGATGTCAACACTGACTGGTGATCCTTTTGTCTCCAAATGTTAATGAATCCACATGCATGGCAGCAACTGCTAATGAATAGGTTATAGGTTGGAAGCAAAAGGGGAGAGGAATTTGAAACTTGAGGTTCATCACATAATATTTTGAGATTTTCTGAAGCATTAATTTACAGAGTGGCAGGAAGAGAAGATAATAAAATAAAGCTCTTTACAGGTTTTGAATAATAAATAATTTTTTCATAAGAAACTTAAAACATACCCTCAAATTTTGAAGCATTTTCCAAGAATTAACATAACAAATCTTTACACAAATGATTGGCACTGATAAGCAGATTATAAGTCTGCTACCATACACCAATAAAAATGGACAGTTTAAACATAAACAGCACCCCGCTACAGTAGTACTGATAATCTCCATGGGGTTGAACTTAGTTGTTTGATTGGCAGAGAGCACCATAAGTATAAGTTCCACTATGGAATGTTACCATACTGTGGAAGCTGGTCTAGTTCTTCAACACAAATCTTCTGTTGCAACCAAACTTTTGACACCTCTGAGGAGGTGATATTCACATCAAAATAGAGACATAATTTAGAGAAACAGTGAACTGCATCATAGCCAATTTAAAATGAACACCCAGTAGTCAGCACCATGCCGTGGTTTAAAGCTCATATAAACTGTAATTGGCATGTTAATTCACTTGAAGTCAAATAGGAGTTTAGTTTTGAGGTATAAAGTAAAGCTGTAATTACGTTTTTAATACAAGGATGTACATAGATCAATTTTCATTAGTTTGAAGTTTGTTTTGAAATTCAAATCCTTACATTTTGTTCCTTCCAAGTATGACTTTGCTTCTAATTTATATATTTACTATCCACATATTGGTATGTCTCATTTTGTGTATAAAATTAACAAGTTTAATACTATACCATAGTACCGCATATTATGTTCCCATCTTTAACGTTTTCCCATTGTTTACAACATTTTTTGTTGGTCTCCTCTGATTTCCTGTGTTCACAGATATTAAAATCCTCAAGTTTACATTTATGAAATTTGATGCTTCCTTGTGTCAGGCAGTTCTAGAAGGTAAAATCAAAGATGACATTATGACTAATCTGAAATGCTTTAAGTAACCATTGCATGATGACCAAGGCAACTGTGGATTGACCTTTAGAATGGAACCTGTACTTCCCCTCATGAACAGCCATGTGGTGATGCAGTTACTCACATTTTGCAACCTGCAGCATTCCTTACTTTTGCTTCATTCATTTTATTGTTAATATTATTTGTTATTGCTGTGTTGTTTGTGTGCACCCTACTGTTGATAATGGCACTTAAAAAGAAGGAAAGGAAAACTTTCACTACTGAAGAAAAAATTTTAATTTTGGAAAAAGTTGATTGCCATTGCATGCCGTGTGTGGCACTGGGACATGACTTACATATTTCTGTTTCCAGTTGAATACCTTGGTGAAAAGCAGGGCAAATATAACTTCAAAAGCTTCAGAATGTGGATGAAACTCCAAGAAAAGGAAATATGAACACACCCCAAGTTGGAACAAATAGATAAAAGTTGGTTTGGGAACTCAAGAGCTGCAGACATTCTAATCAATGTCATGCTCTTAAGGCAAAAGTCATTTAAGGTGGACAAAATTCTTGGAATTGAATGCTTCAGCACATCCAATAGCTAGTTTGAACGGTTCAGGAAAAGATACAACATAGCCTATACGAGGGTGGTCTGAAAAGTTTCCGACCTAATAAAGATACAAGACATTTTTTCAGAATTTTTTTTTTATTTTTCAACATAGTCTCCTTGTAACTCTACACACTTCTCCCAGCGATGTTCCCATCTCTGTAAGCCATCCAAATACTACTCGGCATTTTTCTCTGCAAAATAATTGTTCACGACTTTCTGACTTGTTGACTTTCATAAATATCTTGTGGCAATGCAAACATTGCAATATAAAAATAAATTGGACACTTGCAACAATATATCTAAGGGTGCCTGGAGTATTATTAATAAGGTAAATTCCAAACCAGGAAAACACGGAAACATTGTTATAAAAAAACATGGAAAAACTGTAGAAAATCCAGATGTTATAAACAATATTTTTAATAATCACTTTCTAAATGTTACAGCAACAAAAACTGGCAAATCTAATGTTTTCCCAAATATTAACATAGTACAGAGCACAAATGATAGCATATATCTACAACCAACTAATGAAAAGGAAATGTTAGAAATTATTAATTCATTTGATAATAAACAAACCAGTGGCTGGGATGACATAACTCCCATTTGTCTAAAAAAAATGTAAACAAGAGTTAATGATGCCACTAGTACACTTGATAAATTACTCCATAGTAAATGGCGAATTTCCAAACTGTCTGAAAACAAGTATAGTTCAACCCATATTTAAAAAGGGAGATAAATTTCAAGTATCTAATTATCGCCCAATTACGTTAACGTCCACATTAGCCAAGCTTTTTGAAAAAAATTGTATTAGTTCGGCTAAACAAGTTTCTAACTGCTAATAAGATCATTAGGCCTACACAACATGGCTTTCGTAAGAACCACTCAACTGTAACTGCAACAACTGAATTTCTTAGATATATTATAACCAATCTAGAGGATAGAAATAAAGTAGCCGGTATTTTTTTTGGACCTTACAAAATCCTTCGATTGTGTTGATCATAAAATCTTAATCCAGAAGCTGAACAATTATGGAATAAGGGGATTGGCAGAACGATTAAGTACATCATATTTAACAAATCGAAGGCAGTGTACTGAAATTCTAGGTTATAGTGGTAATTATAAACGTATGTACGGGTCAATAGAGGGAATAGTGCAATTTGGGGTTCTGCAGGGTTCAGTACTTGGGCCCTTGCTGTTTATATTATATATTAATGACATTCCTTGCATTCCAAATTCTAAACTACTGTCCTATGCTGATGACACAACTATGTTATGTTGGCACACATCCATTGACGAGCTTGTAGGGAAAATAAAACAGGATGCAGCTCAGTTGCTGAGTTATTTCAGTTCCAGTAACTTAGAATGTAATATAAGTAAGACCAAAATATTAAACTTTACAATATCCCATAGGCAAGGTGAACAGCTTATATCTAAAGTAGGTGATGAGGATATTGTTGAAAGCGACCAGACTTGTTTTCTGGGCATAATATTTGGTAAACATTTAACATGGGATAGGCATATTGATTTGGACTGTAATAAAATTAGCAAAGGAGGATATCTGATAAGATATTTTTCTAAATTTAAAAATCTAAACATTTTATGCACAATTTATTATGGAGTGATATATCCTCACTTGCTCTATGGCATAGAACTCTGGGGTGGAGCTGCAAATGTACACATAAATAGAGTGTTGGCATTGCAGAAAATGTGTGTAAGGATGGTATCAAATACAAGATATGACCATCCATGCAGAGAGTTATTTATTAAGAATGAAATTCTCACAGTTGTATCATTGTATGTATATCGAATACTACTTTTAATACATGGATCGAAGGACATCTTAAAACACTGCGATATGCATAAATACAATACTAGAAGCCAAACTAATGTATATAGATCTGTACATACAAAAAAATTCTTTGATAAAGATCCCTTAAACATAGGCACAACGTTGTATAATAAACTCCCAATGGAACTTAAATCTCTACAAATTAATTCCTTTAAATCTAAGTTAAAGAAGCATCTTATAAATAAACCTTTGTACAGACTTGAAGAATTTGAGTAAAGAGGTGTGTTTGTGTGTGTGTGTGTGTGTGCGTGTGCGTGAGAGAGAGAGAGAGAGAGAGAGAGAGAGAGAGAGAGAGAGTTCAAAATTAATATCCAGCCTTTTTAAAAGTAGAGTAAAACATTACCTTGTAAATATAATATTGTACAGACTGGATGAATACTGTAGTATAGAGTAAGCACTTATGTATGGATGTGAGTGTTTGCATATGCCTGCTTGGGAGTTATTGTATTGTGAGAATGTGAAGGAAATTTTGTAAGCCATAGTGTTAATGTTGTCTTGACTATGCTTTTAACCTGTATCTACAAGTACACAAGCAATAAAGAATTATTATTATTATTATTATTATTATTATTATTATTATTATTATTATTATTATTATTATTATTATTATTGCCTCTTCATTTGATGAAAATCTCTGTCCTCCGAGCGCAATTTTCAGATGAGGGAACAAAAAGAAGTCACTCTGGGCTAGATCTGGTGAGTAAGGCGGATGGTGAAGCAGTTCAAACCGTAAATCATGGATTTTTGCCATTGCAACCGCTGAGGTGTGAGGCGGTGCATTGTCTTGGTGAAACAGGATTTTCTTTTTCTGCAATTGTGGCCGTTTTTCCGCAAGTTCTGCCTTCAGCTTGTCAAGTAATGATGCATAGTATGCTCCTGTAATGGTTTTTCCTTTTTGAAGATAATCGATTAAAATAACTCCACGACTATCCCAAAAAAACAGTCGCCATCACTTTCCCAGCCGAAAAAACAGTTTTTGCTTTTTTTGGAGCCGGTTCCCCCTTTGCAGTCCACTGTTTGGACTGTATTTTTGTTTTGGGCATATAATGGTGTATCCAAGTTTCATCTACAGTAATTAATCGGCGCCAAAACTCGGATTTATTGTGCCTAAACTGTGCCAACACAGCATTGGAAATGTTCATTCAAACACGTTTTTGATCAAACGTGAGCAAACGCGGCACTCAACGTGCGGACAGCTTTCTCATGTCTAAATGTTGATTTAATATGTGACAAACACGTTCTTTTGACATGTTCATAGCCTCTGCTATCTCTCTAACTTTAATTTGGCGGTTGTCTAGCACCATTTGGTGAACTTTGGCAATGTTTTCGTCGGTAGTTGCAATTTTTGGACGTCCCGAACGTTCATTGTCTACCAAACTCTTACGGCCACGTTTAAATTCAGCTGCCCAAAATTTCACTGTGGTAAATGATGGTGCAGAGTCCCCATACACACAATCCAACTCATCTTTAATTTGTGTAGGCGTATTGCCTTTCAAAAACAAATATTTAATGACAGCTCGATAATCGATTTTGTCCATTTTCATAAAAACACTCACATCATCTCACTCAAATGACTGTTACATAACAACTGAGCGTCCAAAATGGCTGAAACTTTGGTGAGTAACTGTCAATAGTTGAACAACGAAATTCACTAGCTTTTATTTACGAGTGCTGCCATCTTCATGTTGAGGTTGGAAACTTTTCAGACCACCCTCGTAAAACTGTTTGTGGCAAGTAGATGCTGTAAGTAAGGAACCTATGGAAGAGTGGATCAATGAAAGATTTTCGCAGTTAAAATTAAACAGGTGAATATTTTTATGTATAAAACAGATGGTTTCTAAGATATAAATACATGGCACTGTCAGCACTTCAAAGTCAATGAAGTAAGCTTTACAATATGTGACCTTACTTATATTTGCTATGGTTTGTATTATTTATTCCTGTATGAGGAATATTTCTACTAATTCAGTACTACAACCCCATAAAATAATACCATACATTATTATAGGTTTCACATCTGCGCTATATACAACTAGTAAAGTGTTTATTATACATATCTTTCTTAATACTCTAATTGCATAAAGAGCCTTGTACATTCTGTATTTTTGTGTTGGTGATGTGTGGTTTCCAACTTAGAGAGCTAAATATTATTATCCTTAAAAACTTAGTTTGTTCATTATACTTAATTACATTATTGTTTACATTTATAATTGGTAATAGCTTATTATTATCATTATTGCAAGTATTGGATTATATTCCCACTGATTTTTAGTGTTCAGTACTAATTTATTATTTGTTAACCACACCATAAGTGTCGTCCTCCATGGTGTACTGGTTACCATGCTAGCCTCTAGTTCCCAAGGTCGCGGGTTCAAATCCGGTGAAGGGCGATGGATTTTTTCTGGTGTAAAAATCCTTAGCATGGCTTCCTTTGGAAGGGAAGTAAAGCCGGTTGTCCTCTGTCATAGATTTACGATACGGAAAAGAACCTCAAGCCTGATAAAGAGACCTCTGAGCAAATTTACTGATGTAGAATGAGACGCTAAGGACCACAGCAGTTAAAGAGCATCCATAAATAAAACTTTAAAGAACCATCATAAGTGGTTCAAGTGCGTTATTAATCTGAATTTGTAATTCATGAAAACCTTTCCTGCTAAATGTCAAATTTGTATCATCAGCAAACAAAATGGTTTCATTATTTGGAAGGTTTAATGCCAAATCATTAATGTCATTAATAATCATTAATAATAACAAGGGACAAAGGTTCGATCCTTGAGGAATTCCACAATTTACAGTTTTGATAGTTGATTTAATATTATTTATTACAAGCATTTGTTTTCTGTCAGAGGGGTAGGACTTAAACCATTCATAACACATTCCTCTTATTTTGCAGTAATTTAGCTTTGTTAAAAGTATATTATGGTCGACTAAGTTGAATGTCTTACTAAGATCAATGAATATTGCAATTGTCTTTTCATTCTTTTCCATTCCTTCATTGGTATTTTGTATGAATTTGTAGAATGCATGTATACTAGACTTATTTTTTCTAAACCCATTTTGAGTATTTGATAATACATATTTCTCAAGAAATGGGACAGTTTGATTATACATAACAGTTTCCAATATTTTAGAGAAACCAGATAAAATAGAGATTGGTCTATAATTATTTACATCCTGTGTATCATTATTTTCTAAACCCATTTTGAGTATTTGATAATACATATTTCTCAAGAAATGGGACAGTTTGATTATACATAACAGTTTCCAATATTTTAGAGAAACCAGATAAAATAGAGATTGGTCTATAATTATTTACATCCTGTGTATCATTATCCTTGAATAATGGAATTATTTTTGCAATTTTTAAATAGATCAGGAAAGGTGCCTGTTATCATTGATAGGTTACAAATCTCTGTCCAAGGTTTTGCTATATATGCACTACATAATTTAATTAAATATTCTGGTATTTCATGTATACCAGAGGATAATCTTTTCTTTTTCGCTTTAATTATGTTTATTATCTCATTCTCAGTAGTTGGATTTATGTAAATACTATTACAGGGTTTATTTATCTTGATTTCTTTATTAGTGGTATTATTTTGTAATGGTGCCATTCTACTGGCTATTGAATTAAAATGACAAATATATCTGCTATGATTGATGGAATGTTTTGTTATAGTGTTGTTTGTTTTTAGAACAATGTTGTCCATTATCTTAGGCTTAGAATTGCCTCTTTCCTTCTTTATTATATTCCACATGACTTTTGCTTTGTTTTCAGAACTAAGTATATGGTTTTATATATATTTTGTTTTGGCAGTTTTATAACTTTATTGTATATTTTAAAATAATTTTTGACTAAAATATTTTTAATGGTTTTATTTATTTTTGAAAGATATTGCTGAAAGATATGAGGTTTGAATACCTTTGCTGATCCACATTTTCTTTGTATTTTGTTTTTTATGTAGCTTTACTTTTTTTGTAAGGAACTGCTGTGTTGAAATAATAGTTAAAGATGTTCATAAAAGCATTGCATTTTGAATCTACTGTGGAGGAGTTATATACCTTTTCCCATCACTCTTTACTAATTAATGACATAAAATAATTATTGTTAGAGTCAGGATAGCATCTTTTATTTATAAAGTGTGGTAAATTGGTCCTTCTACATTTGGATATTTCTAAATTTAGTTGTAACAAGAGACCATTGTAATCAGAGAAACCTGTATCAAAGTTTGATAATTTGTATTCAGCTATGCTACTGTTCATTATTTTATAATCGATAGCTGTTTTTATGTATTCTCATTGGGCTACTGATGTAGTTTGCCGTTTTGAAAGATATTAGAACATTTGTTACCCTCTGTTGTTGTATTTCAGTTTTTAAAGAATCTACATTTAAATCTCCACATAAGACTACTTTCCTATTTTCTTTACAACAAGCCTGTAACATTGATTCAAATTTATCTATAAATCTATAAAAATCTCCACATGGGGAACAATATATAACATGATAATCAATTCCAGCATGGTTATTTCAGTAACAGTGTGTTCAAATAGTTTTTCTGCATTAAGATGTAAAGTATTGGTGTGCTGTTTGAATTTTAAACTTTTATGTACAGCAGTCTCCATGATTATACATGTCCATACAATAAATGTCTGCTACTATAAAGTCATTAAGTAGACTATTACCTTGATAAAGTCCATGTTTTACCCAATGTTCAGTTACACAAATTACTTTTGTGGTATTTAAATGATTAATGAGAATTTCCATGTCTATAAGCTTATTATTAATACATTGCACATTTTGATAAAAAATATTAAAAGCATCTACACAACGATTGCCCTCATATTTTTTGCTGGCTATTAAGTCATTGGAATCTTTGGCTTCCCTTAGTTTACCATTGTCCATTGTAAAGCTAGTATATTGGCTATTCAGGTTTTTGGAACAGAATTAGTATTCTTGCCTTGTTTTACATTAATGAATTCCTCATCAAACTGGAAAATATGCTGCATAATAATCTAAGTTCAGACTCAAAAGTTATTATTGCTGGGGATATTAATATAAATGTAGATTCTTGTGACAGATCATACAAAAATCTAAAGAAAATTTTCAATTGTTACAATATGGAAGATATTATTCAGGAACCTACTAGAGTAACAAATAATACTTCATCCACTATACATCATGTAGCATCATATATTAAATACAGTTCTTCAGTTGTCTTTGAAACCTACATTTCTGATCATTATGCTCAATTAGTTGACTTCATTGTTATAGGTGTAAGAATGAAAGCAAAGAATACATAGTTATAAGGGATTTAGGCAAGGAAAATGTGAATAACTTAATAAATAACTTAGCTGATGTAGATTGGGACACTATTTTTGGGGATAGTGGTAATGTAAATTATAAATGGAATGAATTTTATAATATATTCAAAACAAATCTCAATGGCACATGCCTGCAGAAAAGTAGAATTATAAACAATGTTACAAAGACAAAATCATCTATAGAAGCAATCAAACTAAAAGAGCAAAGGAGGGACATGTACGCCTTGTATAAAACACTTCAGTGGTACATTATAAAAACAAATACAGAAATGTAAGAAGGGAATACTTAAATAGTTTACAAAATATTAAAATTAGTGCATACAGAGAGAAAATGGATAAATAGAAATGTCAGCAAGGAGCCTGATAAATGAAGCTAGAAAAAACTCTCCACCCTCCCAAAATATTAAACTTAAAATAAATTATGTAATTACTGATAATCTTATTATTGTATGTCAAAAATTTAATGATTTCTTTTTAAGTGTGCCCGCTCAAATGCCGAACTTAACAAATTATGTGAGCAGCAATTCTTCAAGCAGTTTCTCATTTTTTCTTAAGCCAACTACAGAAGCTGTAATCAGCTAAATAATAGAATATTTACCAAATTAAATGGGCAGTGGGTGGGATGAAATTAGTCCTAGGTTGCTAAAAAGCTGCAAAAATGTCATAGTAAAACCACTAACCTACTTAATTAATTATTTTCTTGAAGAGGGTCAATTCCCAGAAATTCTGAAATTAGGAGTGATCAGACCAATTTAAAAAAAGGGGGATGAACTACACTCTGATAACTATAGACCTACCACTCTAACATTGAAAATAGCAAAATTATTTGAAAGAGTCATATTAATAAGATTAAATAACTATTTCAATAAATACAACATGCTAAAAAAACTTTCAACATAGCTTTAGAGAAGGATGATCCACTATCTCTGCCATCAGTCAATACATACACGAAGTAATTGGAAAACTAGAAAATCATGAGAAGGTAAGCACTTTATTCCTCGATTTATCTAAAGCATTTGACTGTGTGGACCAAAATATTTCAATTAGCAAGCTTGAAAATTATGGCATTAGGGGAATTCCACTAGAACTAATTCGAAGTTACCTGATTGGAAAAAGGGAGTATACAGAAATACCATATAAAAAGGGATAAGAATATATAAGGTAAAATCAAAATTGGATTTTGCGAAGTGTGGAGTTCTGCAGGGATCAGTATTAGGCTCTTTATTATTCATTATGTATATCAATGATATTAAACACATGCAAAATACATCTATAGTGACTTATGCGGATGACACTACAGCTGTGTGCTGGAATAAAACCTTAGACGAATTAAACACAATGCTCTATAAAACCATGAATGTGTTGTTAAATTATTTTCAATCCATAACTTAACAGTGTAATTTGCAAAAAACAAACATAATGCACTATAGCTCATGGAAGAACAGTAGCATGCTAACTCTGAAGGTTAATAACATAAACAAGATGTAAAAACATTAAAATTTTTAGGTATTATAGTAGATAACTGGCTTACTTGGGTGCAATATATTGAGCACATATGTGGAAAGATCAGCAAGTCATTCTACCTGTTGAGATATTTTAGCTAATATAAGAACCCCAATGTCTTAAAGCTCATTTATTATGGGTGTATTTATCTCATATGGAGTTGAAATATGCGGGGTTGCAGCAAAGGCGCACATGGACAGGCTACTTATATATCAAAAGAAAAGTATTAGAATCATGTTCAACTTAAAAGTTACAGAATCATGTAGGGAGATATTTATTAGCAAAAAGATATTTACCATCTACTCTCTGTATGTCTATAGAGTAGTACTGTTTTTAATAGTAAAGTATCAACCTATAAAAACTAAACAAATGTATAAGTATAATACAAGAAGCAACATGAATTATTATAAGTGTCATGTAAATAAAAATGTCTCAGTGAAGGATGCTCTATATCAAGGGGTTAAGCATTTTAATAAATTACCTCCAGAAATTAAAGCTCTTGCAGAGGTGTCAAAGCGACAATTTCAAATGAAATTAAAGATATTTTTATTAAATAAATGTTTGTACAATCTAGATGAACTGTAAATAATTGTAACTATAATTATGTACATAAATTTGTAATGGCATGTCCAAAATCAATGTACTGATAGACTGGATGAAATAATAATAATAATAATAATAATAATAATAATAATAATAATAATAATAATAATTATAATAATAATAATAATAATTATTATTATTATTATTATTATTATTATTATTATTATTATTATTATTTTTTTTTTTTTTTATCTAGGTAAGCTTTACAAATGGTTTCCCCCCAAAAGTTCTCTTGCCATGCTTGTTAACGTGCATGCCATGTGTGGTGAACATGTTTTTTGATGCATTTGAAGTCTTGTTTAGTTTAATATGGTTATACTTTTTGCAAAGTTTAGCTAGATTACTATTGATTTTACTAACCTCTCTGTGAATTGCAGAAGTTTTATGCATGTGATGTCTTGCAGACAGGTTCACAACAATTACATTAATGTTTGATAATTCTGGAAGTACTTTCTCAAGGCACTTTTTTTCAGGTTCAGAATTTATTCGCCATTTGCAAAAGTTTACAAGGCTTCGTCAGAACAAAATATAAACACTGTTTATGTATACATTTTAAGTGCATTAATATAAATAGTTTTTATATATACAAATATTTTATATTATACCGACTAGCTACTATTAACATTTGCTACTTTAGGTTTTCCACACAAGGCTTTATGTATACATTTTACATGGATTAATAATTACAGTTTTATATACAGATGTTTTATATTATTCAGACTAGCTACTATTGAAGTTAGCTGCTTTGTATTCACCAATTGAGTAGAAAGACTTGTTAATCAGGTAAGTCTTTATTGCTTCAATTTTCTTCATCTCTGCATTTATTTCTTTAATCTGGTGAGGTAATGATTGTATAAATCTTTTGCATTGCTTTCAATACATTTTGTACCTAGCGAGCCTCATAGTCTGTTCCTTAAATAATTCAATTTTGTTCTTGTGTTATGTTTGTGTACATTTATATTTTTTTCTTCCCATGTATTCTTACTATATGCTTAAGACATTCATATATATATGTATATATCAACAAGGCACTGTGAGCATTCCGAGTTTTTTTAAACTACTTTTGCATGAATTTCTTATTTGAATTTTTTAAATTATTCTTATTGCTCGTTTCTGTAACCTAAGTACTCTTAACCCTTGTTTCTTTCCTGCTGCTCCCCATAGGCTCTCCATTTTAAATTATTATCTATAACTAATCCTAAAAAAATTGTCTGCATTACTTGGCAAATTTGCTCATTTTGGATTGCTAGTGTTATATTTGTCTGCATTTTATTATTCATTCCATTTTATTTGTGTTTAGTAACATTCCTAGCTCTGATAAGTATGTTCTAACTACCTCTAGTATTTTATTGGCTTTATTTTGTACCTCTGTCACTGTTTTACCTGTTACCACTACAGTGGTATCACCCGCATACTCAATAGCTAATCCTCCTGAATTTTTTATACAGATAATTTATGTAAAGTATAAATAGATACGGTCCCAATTTAGACCCCTGGGTACTCCATGTTTTGATGTTTAAAGTGAGATTCAATTTTTCTCAGATTTCCTTCTATGTTATGCATTATCTCTACACGTTGCTCTCTATTTAACAGGTATGAACTTAACCATTCTAGTGGGGTGCCTTTTATCCTATATTTTTCTAATTTCTCTAATAGATTTTTAATATCCACACAGTCAAAAGCTTTGGAGAGGTCAAGAAAAATTGCTACCACTGTCTCCTTTTTGTCTAGTGCTCGAACAATTATATCATTTCCTTTGCTAATTGCATGTATTGTAGATTTCTTTTTTTGAAAGCCAAACTGATTTTCCGAAATTGTATTAAATTTATCACAAAAACTCTGCAGCTGTTCTAAGAAAAGCCCCTCCATGATTTTTGAAAATACTGAGCTGAGTGATATAAGGCGATAGTTTTCCACTAGCTGTTTGGAGGCTTTCTTTTTGTAAATTGGTCTAACATTACTTGTTTGAGCTTACTTGGGAAAGTCCCTGAGTTAAAGCTCTCATTTATTATGTGAGTAAAGGTATTCACTATCTCATGTTTATAATATTTTATCATCTGATTTGAATATTCATCCAACCCACTAGATTTTTTTACATTTTAGGGTGTTTATCTGTTTAATGACCTGCTCATTTATAATTTCTCTCACTACCATGGAGTTACATATACTTTTTTCATTGGTTTGTTTGGTCATTGATTTTCTTTATTCCCATATTTTATACAACATTTATATACTAATCATTTAATGCGTTGCTTATACTTATTGGGTCTAGGCTTTGGCAGTTATTTTTTACAATTCATAAATTTTCTACCCATTTTGATGTGTTTTCTTTGTGTACAGTTTTAATAATATTCTGCATCTTTTTTATTTTATTTTCAGCATTTTGTAACAGTATTTTGTTGTGAAGCTTTTTTGCTTCATTGATGCCTGTATTTAGAAAACACTTGTTTATATGTTCAGAATTACCACCATCCACATCATTTGAGCCATGAATAAGCACTACACAGTCATTCTTGCTAAAGTCTTGTGCACTAACACTGGCTTTGTTTATCATTTCACTTAACTTTGCACCAGGTTTCACTAATCCTTTTGTTTCTGGACTGTTGAAGTTTCCTTCTACTCCTGATACAATTCCTCTTCCATGACTATCTCTGAATATTAGCATTCACCCACTGTCTTTTTTAGATATCCAATGGGATTTTGCTTCTTAGTTGCTTTGCTGGTTTCTTTCTTCTGACTTCTGTAGCACTTCGTTGTTCATATTCTTCGTCAAATTGGCTAAAGGCGAGAATCTATTTTCATTTTCATATGGATGATTGTGATTTTTTGGTTTTTCTTCATTGTTTCCATCTTCCATTGTTTGTGATTTTTTCCAATCAGATTCATTACATGTAGATGTTAGTGGAGGCCAGTTATTTCACATCTATCATATCTTTTTACAGACACTGCCATCAATATTACACAGCTTCACAGTATTGTCTTCTTTAACACTGGTTTCTTCTATTTTGTCCAACACTTCAGACCTGTTGTGACTTGTGAAGTTACATTTGTTGCACATTGCTTTGATAAAGAACCTGCCGCTTCTGCCACCAAGTTCCTCCTTATAATGATTGCAATGTTTGGTTTCTCAAAGTTGCAGTTGATCCTTTTTAGTTCATCATTCTCTTCTTTCAGTGAATCGATTTCATTTTGGGCTTACAGTAGATCTCTGTGTAAGATATTTGAACTATGTGCAGTGACACTATTGTTTCCACATCACCTGCCAGTTGCAAAATGGGTAGTTGCAGTTGTATATTTTCAGGCAAGAAATTTTGTCTTGTATCTTGGATTACATTGTCTTTATTTCCATCTGTTGATACATCATTTTCTGACTTGGAAAATGCTTCTCATTAAGTTTCAGTACCATTATCGTTGATATGTTGTTGTTGTTGTTCACCAATGGCACTGGGGATTAATTGATCTGCATCATTTTCCCTCTGGATTCCCAATATAAAGTCTGTAAGTTATCACTTTTAAGGCCTTTACATTTAGTGGGACACATGCCTGTGTTGTAGTCCATTTAGCATTACCCAGGGAACACCATTATCATTGATATTTGAAGATGAATTTTGTCTACTGGAATGCATTACAACATCTCCGGTTGCCATCTTGAAGTAGGGTTGCCAGGTGTCTTATATTATATGAGATTTTCTGTATTTGAAGGTGTGAAGAGCTGTCCCATTTTAAAAGCATATGGGATGCCTTTTTTCCCTTATTTAAAAAACTCATTTAAAGTTTTCTATTTAGAGCAGCATTTACCAATTGCATTTTTCAGTTCATTATTCTTCATCAGCTAGTGATTCTGCTATGTGAAGGTGAGTGAACTGTCTGCGCTGGCCGCTGAGCCCAAGTGCTAGAGTGAGACATGGTTGCATCTGCCTTATGTGAACACAACAATGAGCGAACCCTGCATACTTTCATTTTCAAATGCTTTTAGCAGAAACAGTTAAAGCAGCAGTTTGTTTTGTGGTGAGAGTAAGGCAGTTCCATTGTTAAAATGTGTGATTCCCCAAAAGTAAAGAAGAAAAGACATTGCATTTATTTGGAAAAAATGGGAAGATCAGTATAACTGGATTGCCCCTGTTGACAATAATTGTTTCAAGGCAAAATGTGTTACTCATAATCGGGTTTTTTCAATTGGACATTGAGTTGAAAGTGACTTAAAGCAACACGTTTCTATCACACCATATAAAAGCTTTGTGAGGTAAACAGACATGTCCTCTAAAATAACAAAATTTACGTTTAAGAAGGGGCATGACAACAGCATAATTGTGTCACTGTTACTAAATTACAATTCTGCCACCACAATGTATGACATAATCTAAGCTATAACAGTTTGGATTGTGGCATGAAACTAACCAGGCATGTTTTCACCAATAACTCACCAACTGTGTCAAAATTAAGTTGCAGATGAATGAAACCCGGAAGCTTTGGTGAAAATGGGTAATTTTGCTCCCAAAGCATCCAGTAGCCACACAATTATGCTAAACCCTATGCCAGGAAATCAGAAAATATTAAGAGAGCATTGGTAATTGTTAACATCAGTACTGAAACAATAGTGGGGCAGAAACAGAAGGAGATGTCACGTGATTAATGAGCGAATGAAAATGAAGCATAAAAGGGCCATACCATAATCAGAAAGAGTATGGAATATAGAACTCATTTTTCTTCATTTGTTTTAAGCTGCCTCATCCTGTTCCAGCTGTTAATTACTATGAATTCACATTTAAAGTATCATTGTTATTCAGTAATTTGCAAAAATTAACTTCCAGGAATATCGGATTGTTAAAGCTCACCGTTTGTCAATTACACTAGCACATGTAACCATGTAACGCAACATTGTATGTATTAGATAAACATATATTACAAAATCTATTCACATTTTATGTCTATCTACCCATTGCAGAAGTTATGAATTAATAATTATTTCAGTTCATCATACTCCCCATGCCTCTATATTCATATTTTAAGATTATCTAACCATTTCAGAGGTTATGAATGAGTAATTATTTCAGCTTGTCATACTACCCATTCCTGTGCAATGGTAATTTATTAAATAAACATGTATTACGAAATATATTCATTTTTAAGGTAAGATAATCTACCCATTGCGGAGGTTATGAATGAATAATTATTCTAATTTGCTATTTTGAGGATAATGGCATTTCCCACCTTCCTCACCCTTACGGAAGCCATGCATAGCTCATGCCAACTTAACACATCATATGTAATGATGCTTATGGTGCAATTCCGCTATATTCAGTTTTGCATATGTTGTCTGCCATGTCCTTACACAGACTTGGATGCTTTGGGAACAACATTACTGAAACAGGTATTAGCACCAAAGAGTGTGAATGACTTTATGAAGATTTTATCCTCTTATGAGCAAATGAAACATTTCTTCTCATTGGCAACCAATGCTTCCAGTAAGGGGAACAGGAAGATGTTTCCAGTCTGCCTGTGTTACTTTGATCCCCATGAAGGTGTTCAGTGGAAGGTAAGACAAATTTCTAACAGGGCTGGTAGAAATTAGAACAGGGGTAATGGGTAAAAGTTTTCAGTGGAACAAAGAGCAACTGAAAATTTCCATGGTATTAATAATGATAACAATAATAAAATAAATGTTATTAATAAATGTTATACTTTTACATCTTTTATATTTTTTTATTTACTTCATTTTTTATCTTTTTAAGGTGCTGGGTATATTAGAAGACAGCAATGAAACTGCATCTGCAATTTTTGAAAACATGAATGAATGTGTTGAGAAATTAAATCTTTCTGTAGAAAATATAATGGTTTATTCAGCAGATAATGTAAATTTTTGTGTAAACAATAGTGTTTATAAAAAGTTTCAAGATGAAAATAATGCTATAGTGAAAGCAAATTGCAGTGCCCATCTTATAAATAATACACGTATATATATGCAAGTGATGTGTTAGATGTGGACATTAAAACAGTTATTTTAAAAACTTACAGCCATTTTTTTTAGCAAAGAGAAGGACACAGTTGATAATATCTTTCTTTGAATTTGTAGACTGTGGATTTTCTGAAGCTCTTAGACATGCTCCTACTAGGTGGGTGTCTTTAGGCAAAACTGTAGACAGGCTTTTACAAAACTGAAATGGAATAACTAGTTATTTCAAAAGTTTATCAGATTCAAATTTCCCCAAATTTCTACAGCAATACTCTCAGACAAATGCAGACAACTGTGATAAAGAAATCCTTTTAAAGCTATATCTGTCTTTTTTAGTAGCACCTCTAAAGGTTTTAATGAAGCAATACTTGAACTTAAAAAAATGAACTTACCATTGAAACTTATGATACAATGTCAAAACTGAGATCCAAGTTAATTTGTAGGAAAGATGATAATCTTTTTGGTGGATAAGTTGAGCCATTAATAGATCAACACCTTCCAACCTTCAGAATAAAGTGAAATCTAACCTAAAGAGCTTTTACAATGCTGCAATAAATTATATGAAAAATACAATATATAGAAGTGGTTGCAAATATACAATTTCACTAAAATAGGTTCAATACCTCAGAACTAGTTTCGAGGAATCACTTCCTCATCGTCAGCTGATTGCAACTGGTTGGCTTTCCTGTGATGGTTACAGATGTCTCTTTGTCCCCCTAGTGGTGGTTCTACAAGTTCCTCGAAACTAGTTCTGAGGTATTGAACCTATTTTAGTGAAATTGTATATTTACAAACACTTCTATATATTATATTTAATCTTTTCACTATGTCTTTTTATGTTTTGAAAATGAAACAGATAGCAAAATACTGTGATAGAGTTTGTGTCTAAAATGTAAACAGTACAGTAAATTATATGACATATCTCAGTGTTTTCTTGAACAAATGTCATTATGTCGTGTCAACAATGTCATTATGTCATGTTGATATCACCTGTCCCTTATTGGCATTTCAAAAACATGGCAAGCTTATCTTGAAGGCACACAAAAATAAAATATATTATATAAAACCCTTAGCACATAACGCATATGATGTGTGTTCAAAATCGAGCCTTTGGCTGACAAAAATACATTTATTGATTTGGAGGTCCAAAACACTAATCTCCTTCAAAGTAGTCTCCCGGGTGATGCACACACACTTCTCCCAGTTCTCCTGCCATTGTTGAAAACGCTGTGTGAGCAACTGGGCTGTTGCATTCCAAATGATGTCTTCTCTTGACTCAAATCAGGTCCCTTTCAACAGAATTTTCAGGTGGGAAATAGCCAAAAGTCACACAGAGCTATCTGGAGAGTAGAGAGCCTGATGAACCACAGGAATGTTGTGTTTGACTAAGAAAGCATGAATCAAATGTGCAGAATGGGTGGGTGCATTATCATGATGGAGCTGCCAAGCTTTTGCTGCCCACAGATCTGATCATTTGTGCCACACAGCATCACGAAGATGACAAAGGAACTCCTAGTAATTCTTTGTGATGGTTTGGCCTTGTGGTATGTATTCATGATGCACCACACGATGGGAGTCAAAGAAAATGGTCAAATGACCTTGACTTTGCTGTGGACCTGCCATGCCTTTTTTTGGCCTTGGGGATGACGCATGTTGCTGCTGTGATGACTGCATCTTGGTTTCCTGGTTATAGCCATAAACCCATGTCTCATCATCTGTGATCACAGTGCTCAGAAAGTTGGGGTGGTCACTGTTTATTTTGGCCAGCATGTCATGTGTGATGTCCAGATACCATTGCTTCTTCTCATTGTTAGCAGCTTCAGTACAAATTTTGCAGACACTCTCCTCATGTCCAAATCCTTGGTCAAAATTGAATGTACCAATCCAATGCTTATGCCTATCTCATTTGCAAGATCTCAGACTGTGATACAATGATCTTGCAAGACTAGAGTCTGCACTTGCTCAATGAATTTGTCATTTTGGCTTGTTGAGGGCCTTCCTGAACGTTGTTTGCTGTCCACTGATGTGCGGCCCTCTTATAAGCGATTGTAGCACTTCTTTATCTGTGAGGTGCTCATGGCATTGTCCCTGAAAGCCTGTTGAATCTTGCAAATGGGTTCCACTTGGGTACTGTCAAGCTTTTGGCAAAATTTTATGCAATATCACTGCTCAAGTTGTTTTGTCACTTTACAAAAACTGAAATCTGATGACCGCTCATTACATGTCTTCTCTCATAGGCCGTCTGCCAGCGATTGATGCTTTCTGTGGGCAGGAAAAAATCCATGACTGCACATAAATGTCCCCTCCACATCTCCACTGAAGGAAGTCTCCCACGCTTCATTGGTTTACATAGGAAAAGATAAGCTTCGTTACTTTTTGAACACACCTCATAATCTATGACTACAATGCAGGTACTTCCAGTAATACACGCTGCATAAAGCTTCTTTGCTAGCATTATAGGTTTGATGTTGAGCACTGCTGGATGTGTCCATTTAGATGATCAATGTATTTGATCTTGGCTCTGTATACCTGTGGCTTTATGTATTCCCATGCAAAAAAGTCGAAGGGTGTGATATTTAGAGAACATGGTGCAAAATTTACTGTGGTTTCTTACCATTCTAAAATATAGCAGCCAGTTATTCATAAATAATCCATGCAAAATGAGGGGCTGCATACTTTTGGAGAACTGCTATTTCCAAGCTGGAATCCTAAACCAATTGTGTTTGGTTGAACAGCTCTAGCATATTAAAATATGAACTGCCTGTAACTGTGGGTTCTGCAAAAAATATCAACTAGGATCTCTTATCCAATAGGAGCTCTAGTAATAAGTGATTGATTTTATCTTAAAGGAGATTGAGGTGAATATAATGTTTTTGTTGGTATTCCAGAGAGAATGTTAAAATTTGATTTATTAGTTCATGATCTTAATGTAAACAGACTTACTAATTTTAGCACAATTCTCTGTAAATTTCATTCAAACTTTTTGATTTTCTATGTTTAGCAAATATAAATTCCCTTGGTTCTTATGAATTTTTATTTAAGTTTCAACCATTCATCCCCATATGCTCACACAAAATAAAAAACAAGAGTTATTTCATTTCTATCTCACTTATAGTTTTAAAAACATATTTTCTTACAAAAAATATATTATAAAAGGTTATTACATTGTGAACTGAAAAATGCAGTAGGATGATAAAAAAATGGAAGCAAAATCTCTCGTTTTTTTCTTTAGCACATTTTAATTCCTAACTACAAAAACTGGAATCTATTAAATATTTCAAGAACTTAGATTAAGATTCAAATTTATAGAAGTTCTAAATAATTGGACGTAAAAGCATCAAACTCAACCATAGTGTTAATGGTTTTTGATGATGACATTTTCTGAATATAGCAATCATGCTTTAACAGCTGTTCCAAGAAATTTATTTGAATTCATTTACAAAAGAAGTGATTTGGGCATGTAGAGATGTCTAGTTTGAGCAGCAAATTTATAGCTTTTGAACCTTAGTTGCATAATAATGCTTCACATTATTAGTTTTGACAAAAACCATTATCTGAAATTTTGACCTAAATGACTGTTAATTCATATCAGTCTCCCTTTAACAGACTTAAATATCTCAGCAATTGATGTAGGTATTCCAGGTCATATCAAAAGAAACTTTTATCCCTATAAGCTTTCAGAAACAAGTGGAGGCAGCAGTTGCGGTTGTGATGGTGGTAGTTTTAATATAAGTAAATATGAGGTTCACTAGATAAGTATTCAGACAACAAATAATACCTAAATACTTTGTTTATTCCAGTTTCTCAAAGTAGTTCCCTGCAGCATTCCATCCTCTGGAACCACTTCTGCATTCTTTTTCCTGCATTGGGGATAACTCCTCCGCATATACTGCAATTGCTTCTTTGGGGCTAGATAATTGGTGACCTTGAAGTTGGTTCCTTGCAGTAGGGAACAGGAAGAAATCACATGTTGTCAGGTCAGGATGATTCTTGCCTCAGTTCCATGCAGAAACTTCATTGTTGCATTAGCGGTGTGAGCTGATGCATTGTCATGGTGCAACAAAATGCCTCTTAGTCATGTCTTTGGATGCTGTTCTTGGATTTTCTAAAACACCATTGGAAGACAAACTTGTGTTTACCATTTTGCAGTAACAGTTCAGTATGATTTTCAAACACAATTGTTGCCGCGTGATCACTTGTGGAGAAGAAACAGACAACAATTTTCTTTCCCATATTCCTTGACCTCTTGACTTTGACGGGTGGTGTCATGGGAAAACACAGATGGAGGATAGCATTTTATTCCTGGATCACGCTGATTAATCCATGTTTCATCATGTATTACAGTATTTAAAATATGGTGAGACCTTCCACAGTTAAATCCTTGCAACATTTGTTGGAACCATTCCACCCTGTGGAGTTTCTGTGCTTCAGACAAATTATGGCCACCCATCTTAAAGAAATTTTTTTACACGAAGATGCTCATAAAGCATAGTTGAAACACTCAGTGAACTAATTGCTAATGCCAGCTCTATGTCCTTGTAGGTTAGTCTTGAAACTTCCCTAATCATTGTTTCCACACAGGTGACATTTTTCTCAGTCACCAGTGTTGTTGGTCTGCCACTCTTATCTTCATCTTTAAGAGATTGCTCTCTCTGAATCTCCATTGTACATGCAAGGACATTTACACTTTCCAGACAAAACATAAAATGCAGGAAAATTAATGACAAAACAGAGACCTGCCTGCTACCGTTACAAAACCACTGACTGAGAGTTCAACCCAGCAACAATGCTTTACCAAGGAGTGGCCAATGTTCCATGTCTCATTACTCATCTAGTGACTCTCATATATATGCTTAAGCTCTGCTTCCCCATGATGGTGATAGGGTTTCCAACCATCCTTGTTTGTCTGGGACTGACTACGAATCTTATGTGTTGTTCCCCCATAATTTTTTAATCTGCTAGGACAACAAAAATCCTGGAATTGATTTTTACAATTCCCATACATTTTTCCAAATCCTTTTTTAAAATGCCTGTTTTCCCAAAAGGCTATTATCCTATTTCTACATTTCCAAATACTAAATTCCAAAGTAATTTTTCCAAAAGGTAATAATTATTGTTTAAACACAGGATTTTTCCAATCAAATTTAATGGTAATAATATACATTTAATAGGAATAATTTACATTAACAAGTTGTATCCCATTTCATGCAGGTATCCTATTTGTCGATTCTCTTGTTTATAACTTTCACAATTCAAAGTAATGGATTGAATGCATTTTTGTACTGTATACCATTTCTTCCTTCGTAGTACTTTTATTGGCTCATTGTGAATTCCCATATCATATATTGAGTGTCTGCCTGCTCTTTTTGTAGTTGTGATAGAGAAGTTGGGTTGATGCTTCCCAAACACAAGCTGTAGATGATTATGAAACCCTTAAAAGAGATTGCTTGTTCTTTGCTGTGAACTGTGCATCTTCTTCCTTGTGCTGTGCACCCTGAAATATAATTTGTCACAGGCCTCATACCTCAATATCTCAAAACATTAAAATACATCTTCTTCAGGCACTAATGACAATAATATCACGCAAGTTTGAAGCTTAATTCTCTGGATTGTTTTACTTTTTTGTAGTCGTTAATTCTGTATTCATCTAAATACTGACTGTACCAGACGGTAGCTGCAGTCATAGATTGCTGCATTTGGTAAAATCTTCTCCACACTATTAATTAAACTGACTTCAAAATGACAAATTACCTGAACTGGTAGTGTCATGTTTACAGATAAGTTGTACACTTAATTTAAAATTTCCTCTGGAACTGTTGTGTAGGAGACTTGTTCTTTATTAGACAATAAAGCAAATATCAGTGGCACATCATTTGTATTTCATTGTCTTTGATATGTGCTCTGTATCTTCTAATTAAGCAGGGCGCTGTGAGCAGTTGCATAAAGATGGAAGGGCTGACCTAAAAGTGTACTCTCCATGAACCACTGTCAGCATTTCAATAACATTTGCAGATTTGATTATTCTGAAACATTTTCATTGTCTCTTTCCTCATGATAGGAATCATATACTAAAAATCATTCACCTTGCAAGGTTTTTGTGTACATTTCAGGAATTTCTGTAAGTTCTTCTAGACATATGGGATTTGCTGGTTGATTTTATATATATATATATATATATATATATTTAATTTTCTTGTTCCGGTAAAAATACTAAAGCTTTAGAAGGAACTCTCTTTCACTAGACCTGAGCAAGGCATTCAACTACATCAACCATCAACTGTTCCTGGATAAAATTGAAAATTATGGCATTAAAGGTGTCTCACATAGCCTGATTTCCTCTTTCCTAAAAGGTAGACTTCAATGCATTAAATAATACATATGATAAACAATAATCTAAAAAAGTTCAGATCAAACTTTCAAGAAAAACCTCTGGAGTTCCACAAAGATGGGTCTTGCATCCTGTCCTATTTATTCTATATATAAATGACTTGTCTAAAGAAAATTACTTTAGCACTACAGTGTATGCTAATGACACTTACATGCTATGCTTGAGTTACAAACTAAATACATTACAACAATCTATTTTTTAAAACTATTACATAATTTGAAACATACTTTATGGTAAACAATATAACTATGAACAAAAGCAAATCTAAAATTATTATTTTTGAACTCAGTCACAGGATTAAACCTGAACATAATTACAATTGGGATCTCAATCCCATGATCACAGAAGTGTATTCCTTCCTTGGAGTAGAAACTGATAGTAGACTTTGCTGGGACAAACACATGAATACGAGGGCAGATCAAAAAGTAATGCACAATAATTTTTTTACAAAAGGTTTAATAGTTAAAACAAAAAAAAAAACAAAAAAAAATCACAAATGAACTTACACCTTGCCTACTTTTCGACATAGTCACCAAGTTTCTCAACACATTTCTCCCATCATGATACCATTTCAATATGCCCTGTTTGTAGAAGTCTGTTTCCTTGGAGTATAGCCATCTGCAGACAGCTGATTTCACTTCCGCATCTGTCGCAAAGCGTTGGTCACCCAGGAATTTCTTCATGGGATCAAACAGATGAAAGTCCGATGGTGCAAAGTCCGGACTGTATGGTGGATGCTGGAGCACCTCCCAACCAAATTTGGTAATTTTCTGACGAACAGTAGCAGCAGTGAAGGTGTTAGTTACTTTTTATTGTCTCAGAAATGGCAATAAGAATATTGATTAAAATATTCTTTGTTGCAGATACCATCATGAAGAATAAAGTATATCCTGAATTTTCTGTAAATATCCTATGAAGTCCTTTTCATTCTGAGTGAATTTTCTTGTGATTCTGTGTAACTGGGAAACCCTAAGAGATAGACAAAGATATGTTGCAAATAATTCTTTTCATGCACCTAACTATTATTGAAATGTTCCATGTTGTATGTTTGTATTTTTCCATAGATGTCTTATGACAGAACAGAAGTTCACAATTCTTCTTTTAGTTTTCTTCAGAAGAGCTCATTAAATTGGCCCCATGGTGGAGTTTGTAGAGCATCTGCCTGCTGCAGTACCGCAAGGATCAGTCCTAGGGCCAATTCTTTTCCTGCTCTACGTTAACAATCTTCCAAAAACTACACACTCCAACACAATATCATATGTAGACGACACCTCAATGATATTTGGTAATAATGAAGTCAAGGGAATGGAGAAAGTAATAACTACACAATTGCAAACTATCTATAATTATCTTACAGAAAATAAACTAAGAGTAAATCTTCAAAAAACAAAAGCTGCCATGTTTCAACACTGCAATAATAGGTATAATAACAAAAGTCTGGTTAATGTAACAATAAATGGTGTGCAAATCCAGCGGTTAGATAAAATAAAGTTCTTAGGTATTGTCATAGATGAGAACCTAACCTTTAAACATCATATTGATTACATATGCAAGAAAATAAGCATGAATCTCTACCTACTAAGAAATCTAGCAAAATATTTAACTGCTGAATACCTAAAATTAATCTATTATGGAATAATACATTCACATCTACAATATGCAATTGAGGTATGGAGTAACACTTGTGTAACTAACATGAATAGATAACTGGTTTTGCAGAAGAAATGTGTAAGATGTATATATAAGGTAAACAGAAGAGAACTGTGTAGAAAGTTCTTTATAGAAAACAAAATATGAACTGTAGTATCTTTATATGTCTATAAAGTAATTATGTTTGTAACCAATGATGAGGGGCCTGATAACTTCAATAAGAACTATCATAAGTATGAAACAAGGACACAAAATAATTACCACAGAATAAATGTAAATAAAAAGATAATGGATAAAGATCCCTTAATAATGGGCAAAATATTGTATAAGAAACTACCAAATATTCTAAAGACAACTAAAGGCAAACTATTTAAAAGTGAATTAAAGAAATTTGTAACACAAAAGTGTATGATAAGCTGGATGAACTATGATTATAAATCATTGTATATACTTGTAATAATGCTTTGACATATTCCGACAACATGCACATGTTACTATGGATGAAAATAAATTGAATTGAATTGCATTGGGGTTCAATTTCCAGCTGGACTCAGAAAATTTCTCCTTAACCCAAATGGTTTCTCGGTATCCTCAGAGTTCAGTGTGTGAGTGTTGGTGTGCTTATACTCTTCAGTCTTGTTGCATACATACTAAGAACTGTGCTAATATATAGTGTTCATTTATTTTAAGGCATTCTTGCCCACAATTCTCCATAACATGACATCATAGCTACAGGGTGGCACATATAAAACTAGCCTGCCTCCCATTTGAATGCGAATGTTATATTTTGACTGCTTGAAATTGCACTATCATATTTTGTCATATGGAAATGAGTAAACAATTACAACAATGCATAATTTTATACAACTGTTTGTGAACTACCCGTTCGTAGTCGATTGTTGGCATTCTTCTGTCAGCATTTCAGTTCATTTCATCAGTTGAATTACAATGCCTGTTCACATTCTGCAAAATGACTTAATTGATATAAGAAAGACTGGGAATTGTGGAAGTGTACATGAAAACAGGTTCAATTTAGGAAACTTGCAAAATTTTCAGAAACAGGTTTCTGGGTATAAGAACAACCGGCAAAGAGACCAATTCAGAGTTTGATTAAAAAGTGGCATGATGCAGGATGCTGCAGGGTGGTCATTTTCTACAACTTGTATAAATGGTAGGTCCTTTTCAGTAATTTGCTTCTGCATTCTTATTTTATTCTGTATGCTCTATACCTGCACAGTCAACATGTCACATCCACATTGAAATGTGAAACAGGCCACTTTTATGTGTCATCTATAGTTAGCAAGCAGTGCTAAATGGTAAGACTGTGAGGGATGAGCAGAAACATAAATGACTTGTGCCCTTAGTATCCCTGATTATATGTTATGTGGGGAAAGTATCTGATGGAGCTTCAACTATAAATGGAGTTCTGCACTTGGTGGATAACTTTGCCAGTGGTATTCAGTGCAACAGTACCACTTAGTCTCAGGCGTGGAGTCTATTGGAGTCATCATGCTGTTGGGATGCTTGTAAATATGTAAAATAACTCAGAACAGTAAAATGTGAATTGATAAAATTCTACTTACCTCATTGCACTTCCTCTTATCTTTCACCCTCTTTACAATCAATCCATTAATGGAAACATTGTAATCATCACACACAAAGCACTTCCAATGATCAGTCTTGTCAATTTTATTTTTGGCATCATTCCCTCCCAGCAGTTCAATACACGTCATACAATACAATCTGTAAAGAAAAGAAAATTACATTCTACAGATGTCAAAACCTTTTTATAAGCTTTTAAGGGTAAGGAAGAAGTTAAAACATACAGTTGCAAATGAATAACTTTGAAATAATAATCAAGAAGGTCACAACGAAAATAATTGCACTTGACAGAATTATTTCCCATCCTCCCTAGAGTCTAAAAGTTGAAGTTGAAGTATGTTCATCACTTCTTGAAGCCACACGATGATGTGACAATTTTGAAACCATATACTTTACCTGTTTCTGATTTTATTGTCGTTATCTCATAGCTTATTCTGTTGTCTTGGCAGCAGTTGCTCCAGCGCTAGAGCTATGAGTACTTCCTCAGGCTATGTGTGAGTGTAATGTGAAGAATAATGCCAGTTAAATTGACAGAGAAATTTAATGTGAAATAATACTTGAGCTCTTGAAGCGAGTTGCTGACCGTTTGAAGATAAAGAATGAAACTGATTATGAATCATAGCAATCAAAACTATTACAATCGAATTATTATACCTGCCTACTTCTGCAGTATCAATTTTCGGTTTGAAATAACTGTTTTTGCAACTTAAGAAACTAGAAGCGTAACTTGCCATGAGTGACTTAAATGTTGCTCAGAAAGATCCTTCGCAATAGCTGCGAATTCTTACTCACATAAGTGCGTCATTGGGCATTTAAAATAACACATGAGTCATCACAAAATTTAGTGATTAATTCTCAAGAGATTGTCACAAGTGAGTGGATGAAGCTGTGAATGAATGAATGAATGTGTGCACAAACAGAACGAATGTGTCTCTGATTATAATGCAACACCCTTATATCACTTTAAGCTCTGCCTACTTTAAAACTACCCCTACCAACATCCCTTCTTGTGTGGAGCCAATCTTACAATTCTTACGTGTGCATCTGTTAAATGCATGAATCAATTAAAGAGCACAAGAAGTCTGTCATATAGTGATATATTAAAAAGCAATGCTAGTGCAACATGTGGCATGAACAATACGATGCGGGAAAAGGATCAAGTAGCTTCCTTGCAGAAGATGCAGAATGAAATGAAAGTAGCTTACAGGGAAATTGCAAGATTAAAAAAAGAAAACCAACAATTGAAAGAGAGCCATAAAGAAGAGCAAGAGGAAACACAATGTAATGATTGGCGGTATCCAAACAAAACAAGTAATCGCACGCAAATGAATAGTTCTACTATAGCATTATCAAACTCCTACAGCATATTGGCTGAACAGGACACAATTGAAGACTTCAACAAGGAAAATGCGAGTAATGAGGTGAATATCAAACGAAAAAAGAAGAGAAACAAAATAGCAATCTACGGAGATAGTCATGCATGAGGGATAACACCATTGGTTAATGAGATGATACCAGACATACTACTGAATGCAAAATTTCAGCATGTGATTAAAACTGCCAAAGAAGATACCGATGAACCAGAAATCACAGTCCTCATAGCCGGAGCAAACGATGTGTATAAAAATAAAGCTCATCATGCAGTCCTGGAACTTCAAGCAGCTCTAACCTCAAGACTAAATGAAGAGAAGACTACAGTAGTTAATATGCCCAACAGGTATGACAATGTATACATCTTGAGTAAATCAGGCAATAAGTAAATCCAATAGACATATAAAATCCATCTGTACAGGTAGCAAAAATGTAGAGGTTATAGATATAGGCAATTTAGAAAGGGATAAGCACACTGCCCATGGCCTTCATTTGAATGCCAGAGGTAAAAGGTATGTTGTGAAAATGATTAGACAGGCTATAGATAAGATATATGAAAGAGAAAAGGCTCTTCTTGCCGATTCTGTGGACATGGTACATACACTCAAAGATGAGATTTGTCTCCAAATGCTGGAAAACTCCCAGCATTGGAGGAAGCAAGACCTCACTTAAACTAAACATTCAGAATATTTCACCAAAATGCACAGTATCTAAGCAATAAAATGCAGGCCTTAAAATTAGTTCTAGATGAGGTAAGACCACAAGTAGCTGTTATCGCAGAAGATGGTTTTAGTGATAGTAATATAAATATGTGCAAGATTACTAATTTTAAACTCACAAGCAGTTATTGTAAACAAAAACATAAGGGTGGAGGTGTTGCGATATATGTTGAAAATAAATTCCAAACTTTAGAATGGGTCCCTAAATCAAGAACAGAAAAAACTATAGAGGTAGCTGCAATTAAGGTATTTAATGAGAAGACAGTGCACACTATCCTGGAAGTACATAGGTCACCAAATGCTCTGGTTTCTGAATTCTACGAGCACCTAGATCGTATTCTTAACAAATTACTGACTAAAGAAACTAAACTGATAATCTTAGGTGATATCATTATAAATGTAGATAACACTAATAGGGGTTACTGTAGATTAATTGATATCCTAAAATCTTATAACTTAAATGACGTGGTAAAGGAGCCAGCAAGGATGACCTCACAAACAGCAACTATTATTGACCATAAATGAACAAACATAATCATAGGCTATTACTCAGTAGGTATACATAACTTTCATCTTTCTGAGCACCATGCTGTATATATTGACATAAATGATTTTACTGTAGCTATCAAGAAGATATAATTTACGAATTTAGAATTGTATCAGATGAAACTGTAAATAAGCTTAATAGCATATTAGAAACGGACATTTGGACTAAGGTGTACACAGCACAAAGTAATAATGAAAAATCGGAAATGTTTATGATGATATTAATTACTTATTTCAATATTGTCTGCCTCATTAAAGGTAAGAATATCAAAAAGAAGCACAGAAATTAAAATTACCTAATGAAATCCATATATTACGTAACAAAAGGAAATGCACGTATGAATTGCGCATGTTAACAAAAATAAATATACACAGTTAAAAAAGGCATGTTACAGGGCACTAACTAACCTAAAATCACTGTATTATAAACAAAAAATACATAACTCCACTAATATAAACAAAGCAGTATGGAATTTAGTCAAGGATAGATGTGGCACCCATAGTAATGTTGGTGAAAACATTAGGTTACTTCATGAAGGTGAATATATAGAGGATGCTACCAAAATTTGTAACATGTTTAATAACCATTTTGCAACTATAGGCACTAAGAATAGTTATACAAGGCAGACAAGGTGGCAGACGTAGGTAGAGTGACGCGATCTCAAGAACAGTTTATAGGTGAAAATAATGGGAAGATGGACGCATCTCATCAATCAGAGGGGTTCTATTATAATAATAACGACCAGGAAACAACTGAAAATGATAGTGACATTGGAAAGAGGAAACATTCGAAGGAATTCAACTTGTTAAATTGCAGTTCCACAGTCACGCTATTGGCAGACAGGACGCCACGTGATAGTGAAACAATAGCATCACTACATGTTGTAATCAACATGCTCAACAGAGAACTACAGGCAGCAGTTAATAAAATTAGTGCCTTAGAAAAAGAAAATGCAGCTCTAAAAAAGGAAATTGATGGAGGACCATGGAAGGAAGCCAAATCTGGGAATATAAAAGAACGGTCTCACAATCAACACTCGACTCGAGAAACGGTGAATATTGCTACCAGCAATAGGTTCGAAGTCCTGAATGGATAAAGGGAAGAGATTAATGAATTGCCAAATGGGAATTCAACTAATTCGGAGTGCAAGAACATCAAGAACAAAAACCGTGTGCTAGTGATAGGGACTCAATGCTAAAGTTTTCCAGGGAAGCATGCAAAAACAAAGGATATGAGGTAAGCTGTTTTCCAGGCATAAAAATAAATGAACTACAATACAAAGTGGAACAAATGAACTTAAAAGTGACGAAGCCAGAAGTAGTGTTAGTGCCTGCTGGAACAAATAATATTAAACAAGGATGAATGGCTGAAGAAATTATGGGCGAAATGATGGACCTAGTGCACATCATTAGGAACCAATCAAAGAAGACCAAGATCATCATAAGTGGCATTTTAAGCAGGTATGATGTGAGCAAGGGGAAAATGATAAGAATCAACCAGGAACTAGACTGCATGTGTGCCACAACAAATTGTTTGATGGTTGATGGCAATGCTCAGGACATCTGAATAGGAGGGATCACACAAATTTGGGGAACTGATATGCAACACAATAGGTTCAGTTTTTCAGGAAAACTAATGCAAAACGAGGTGGATGCAGGGAAACCAAAGCCTAACAGATTCGAAAACATTCCAAATACCACAGTAATAGCAAAAGAAGCATATTGTTATCACTCATATAAATCAAATGAGGAGAAAGAAACATTAATAATCTTGCATCATAATGTACAAAGCCTATTTAATAAACTAATTCCCCTGGAGGCATTATTGCTATTGTAATATTGGGAGACCTGAATGTAGATATAAATAGCCAGCACGGCAATACATTATGTACAATGTTGAGATCATACAGTCTATTCCCAGTAATGAAAGAACCCACACGAATAAAGAACAGGTGCAAGTCTAATCTAGATCAGGTCATATTAAACACTAAGCTTTGGGACTTCAAGGTGAACAATTACAACATGGGATTTTCCGACCACAATGCACAAATTTTGGAAATATTATGTCTCTCACCTTTTAAACAGGAAAACCATACATGGCACAAGATGCGGAGGGATCTTAACAGAAATAATACTGACTATTTAAATTATCTTTTAGGGAAAGAATCATGGGAAAATGTATTAAATTGTAATTCAGTAAATGATGCCTACTCAGAATTCTCCAGCACTTTCAATCACTATTTAAATATTGCAGCCCCCAGACAAAAAGTTAAGGTAAAAAACAAGTCAAACAACTGGGTCTCAAAGGGAACGCAAAGTTCTGGTAGAAAACTGAGGCTTCCAAGTAAAATAGTAAAACAAGCCAACGCTTCTGACCACGTTAAAACATATTTTGCAAATTACAAAAGAACTTATAACACAATCATTCGAGCAGCAAAAAGATTACACAATGACTAACATATAAATCAGGCAGAGAACAAATCCAAGGCATTGTGGGAAGTAGTTAAAAGGGAACTAGGAAAACCAAATAAATCAACTGGGGATCTCAAAATAAATATGGATGGGAGGATAGATGCCGAACCCTCAGAGGTAGCAAATATATTTAATAATTATTATACAAGCTTAGCAGAAAATTTATTAAAAGTGAAAACAAAATAAACACACATCCTTCAATTGGACACGAAATTGCAAGTACAATATTTCTGTCACCCATAACAGTAGGCGAAATAAACCACATTATTAAGAAACTCAAGAACAAGCACTCTACAAGAGTTGATGAAGTGTCAAATATGTTGTTAAAAGGATGCTATAAACATCTCTTGCAGCCATTATGCCATATAATTAACCTATCCTTTAGTACAGGAGATTTCCCTGATCTGTTGAAGTTAGTCAAACCAATATTTAAAGAAGGCTCAGAACAGGAGGTAAAAAATTACAGACCTGTGTCTTTACTTTCTGTATTTTCTAAAATAATAGAAAAAGTCATGCACAAAAAACTGTATAAATTCTTTAATAAATATGATCTGCTACCAGCTGAACAGCATGGATTTCAACAAGGGAAATCAACCATAACTGCGATAACAGATTTTATCACCAGAGTCTATGAAGCAGTTGACAATAAGGAATTGGCAATGGGGCTTTTCATAGACCTGTCTAAAGCTTTTGATTTGGTAGACCACAATATACTGTTGCATAAATTACAGACAATGGGAATAAGAGGGGTAGCTCTAAATTGGATTAAATCATGTTTAAGTAATCAGAGGAAAAAAGTGCAAATAATACATAAAGACAATGACTCTAACTCTATAAAATGCCTATTCCAAAGAAAAGAATGTTAAATTGGGTGTACCGCAAGGTTCAATTCTGGGGCCGATTCTGTTTTCAGTATATATTCACGATCTAGCTAATGAAATAAATAATGCCAGTACAATACTATATGCTGATGACACAGGCCTGCTAATTAAAGGAAAAACTACAACTAACTTACAAAAATATACTACCAGCACATTCAACCACCTCTTAAAGTGGTTTGAAAATAATAAACTCATAGTGAATGAAGACAAAACAGTGGCAACGCTGTTTCACCATGCAAAAACAAATTAGAGAAACATACAGTATGGCTTGGGAACAAATCTATTATCTGTTCACATTCTACAAAATTTCTTGGAATACATATAGATGAACATGTGAATTGTCATTCGCACACTGATCTTCTGAAGCAAAAGCTGAGCAAAATTTGTTTTGCTATTAGAACAGTAGTTGGAAAATTAAGTTTGGAATCTCTGAGGGTACTGTACTATGCATATTTTCACTCGTGTCCTAGCATAAGGGGTCATGTTTTGGGGAAACTCGGCAAAGAGTACAGACGTTTTTAAACTTCAAAAGCAAGTACTAAGACTCATGGCAGGGAAGCCATTAACAAGCAGCTGTAGACCAATATTTAAAAAACTGCACATTCTACCGTTGGGCTAGCAAAAACAGAATCATGTACAACTGTATTTATAAATAACAAAATTCTTACAGTGGTGGGGTTAGTATATAAGGTAATAGTCACTGCAACAGAAAGGTAAATAATGGGCCATGTAACAGTGTACTTTACACTTATCATACTAGAGGTAAGGACAATTATCACAGGACACACGTTAACCTTAAATCTACCAGCAAGGACCCATTGATCAAGGGATTCATACTATTCAATAAACTACTAATAGAGGTTAAATTACATAAAGAAAACAGATTTAAAAATGAACTTAAAGCATTTCTAATTCAAAAATGTTTATATAGGGTGGATGAACTGTGAGATTTATGTTAATAGAAGTTAATTATAAGGGATAAAAATTTGTAAAAATGTTATGTTATATAAATGAAAGAGCTTGAAACATATCTAAGTCAAAACTGTATATATGCAAATAGCAATTAAATATAAGTGACCAAGACTTGTTTAATGTTAAACTGCACAAAGGAGATAGTGTACTTAATGTAATTTCATAATGTAGAATGTATGACTATGTCCGAAACTTGTATGAAGTCTATGGACAATAAATATTATTATTGTTGTTGTTGTTGCTGCTATGAGGTACCTTCCTGATTCTCAGAATTCCATTCTCTTTCTCTCATACAAAATTTTGGTATATGTGACTGTTCAAATGTACTGAATTCATCCCTTAACAGCATTCAAGAACTTTTATATTAACACGTTTGCTACTTCGGCTGCTGCTAATGACTTTGCTTAACATGATTGTTAATGATCTTTTCCTTGAACAAATCTTTTCAACTCAAGCTTATTACATTATACCTTGATGTAATATATGGAAATTATTTATTACAATTATTCCTTTATTTAATTATTTATATCTTCCTATCAATAATTATGGTCAAAATGTGAATGAGAGTATGAATGTACGTGTGAATTTAATATAATTATATAAAGTAATACCACCCAACAGGAAAACGAGTGAACATCATTGCTTATGAACAATTGTTCCAAAAGTTAAAAGCTGCTGATTTGATGTGAAATGTTAAAGAGAGTTTAATAAATGGAACAAATAAAATGGTTAAATTATAAATGTATAATAAAGGGTTTGAATCCTTAGAATATTTACCAGAAGCTCTTAATGTTCCTGAAACTGTTAACTTACCTTTTACAATCAAGGCTGCTGCAAGTAAAACCATTGGCTTCTGTACCACATATAGCACATGCAGTCTGGAACAGAAGGTGCAAACATAATATATGATAAAATGGACTAACAATTCCTAAGATGTAAGAAGTAAAGTTAAAATAGATATTTTGAAACTACCAAGCATTATGAACATTTTATTCTTTTACTAGAGCTTGAAGAGCTGTCTTCATACCATTCTCAAGCCACTCTAGTAACTACACAGAGTTGGGCAAGTAAATTACCTGTATGTATTTTGCACTAATTTGCATGTAAAATATGTACAGAGTGAGCCAAAATATTCTGAACCGCCTGTGCGGTGTTTTTCCTGTCCACATCCTCGCGCTCGTTGCCATCTACCACTATCATAGAAAGGCACGGATGAAACCATACAACATTTCTAAAACTACTTTTAAAGGCTTTATTTACCAACTTTAAGAAAGGAGATGCTGAAACTGCCCACCGTCATTGTCCATACATTTTTGGCACCTCTTTAGGAAACTATCCATCACTCGCCATAGTTCACGTTGAGAAATTTCGTGGCGGATATTTTGTTTTAATTCATCCAGGGTGTGTGGGTTTGTCTTATACACTTATGTTTTAAGTTACCCTGGAGGAATATTTTATGAACAATGTTACCGGCTGCGCAGTGTTTCTTCACTGAGCATGTGGAAATATGATTAAAACATAACACACTGCTGCTATAAACAAAGTCACACTGTTGTGGTTTTGCTGTGCAGTGTGAAGTGCAGTTTTGAGATGATGGTGGTGTGATGTAGTTCAGTTATTACGAATTATTTATTATTTTGTCCTGTACTTAGTCACAAATATATTATGGCTCAGTATATTTTCTAGTGCACAGTGTATATTTATTTATGATTCATATGTGTTAACTTGATCAGCTTGCCAAGTGAAAGTATGATTTGCAGAAAGATTTCCAGATGTAAAAGTTCCAGGCCGTACAACAATCCATGAACTTTACAGTAAATTTCAGGCCATAGGAAGTGTTCAGGCTAAGAAATCTAAAAGACGGCATTCAGTTCTTACTGAAGAAACATTAGATGACATCGGTCATCATTTAGAAAATTCCCCCCAAAAATTCCATGATGGATAGTTTCCTAAAGAGGTGCCAAAAATGTATGGACAATGACGGTGGCCAGTTTCAGCATTTCCTTTCATAAAGTTGGTAAGTAAAGCCTTTAAAAGTACTTTTAAAAATGTTGTATGGTTTCATCCGCGCCTTTCTATGATAGGAGCAGACAGAAACGAGCGCCAAGGGCTCAGACAGAAAAACACTGCGGAGGCAGTTCAGAGTCTTTTGACTCACCCTGTAATATAGAACACTGTTTTCTATACGAAGTAAAAAACTAACAATTACTGATTTTTATAATCTAAACAACAATTACTTCATTCCTTTTAAGTTTATTAATCTGTTCACCATCAGCCATTTAAAGCATGCCTGACCACTGTATGTCAGCCAATATCAGTTTAAATCCCAGCTGGTAATTTCACTCTACTGAGCTGGTTAAGATGTGAACTGTCTGTTAATTTTTAAGATATTTTGAATGAAGCAAAATGCACACATTTACCAAAATTGTAACCAATAAGGATAAACCTACTAAAGGTAAGCATTGATTGCAACTGTATTTGATATTGGTGCATTAAATTTTATTTTGCTTTTTTCGAAAACTTAAGAAGCTAATTCGGGGTTAACCCATTAATGCAATGCATTGCTTTTAAACAACAGAATTTGCTTCATTTTTTAAACTCCTTATGTTGCCCTTAAAGCATTCCGTGCTAGTGGACACCTGCTCATTTGCAAAACACTCCAACAGTCCATGTTTAGCCTTTTGTTGAAGTGTGTGGTACCTATGTTAATTTTGAAATCTTATAGTACAATTACTTATGGAAATACGGACGTATGTTTGTAGTTAGTATACTTTTGGATATTTGTAAATAAAATTTTACCAATTTTCCATCTCAGTCATTTTAAGGATACTTCACTTTATATGTGGGATCAAGTTTCAATAATTCCACACAGATACTGTTACATTTATTGTTAAGTGAATTCCAGTACTAACTTTTGGCAATGCTAGAGTCTATGAGATATAACTTGTCAGGCCCAAAAAAGAAAGAGACAGAAACAGTTACCCAATTGTTGTCTCTCTCTCTTTATGGTGACGGGCAGGGTTGAAACTCCTTCCATTGAGCTGGGTTGTTCAGTGGCAGTAATCCTTCATCTTCGTCCATGACTCTGGTTCATTTTCTCCATGGATGTCACAAACTTTGATTATTTCAGAAGCTTTATTTTCTTTCTCTGAGACCAAGTCTTCCAAATTAATTATAAAGTTATTACAAACATCCACCAAAGCATCTTTTTCCAAATAAAACTGTTTGAGTTTTTTAACATGCTCACAAGTATTTTTAGTTTTCTGCAATAATTTTTCCAATAGTCCTATCAAATAATTCTTTTACATCACTAGATTTAAAAGATATGCTACGCTTTGCAACATCATTCTTTATCTGTGCCCAGAGTAATTCTATGGCATTCAAATTGAAATGGTATTGAAGGAAACCTACTACGCAATGTCCATACAGTTCAGCAATACAATCTACCTCATACTCCTTAAGATTGCATTTTTTTAACTTTATAAGTTTGTATAATACTGGTTCAGTTGATTATGGGTAAAATTCTGTAGCATTTTTCTGGAGCCATGCTTGTATTTCTGCCTTCAATGATTAAGCAGTAGGAGATTTATTGAGCTGAACAGAATGGAAAGAAACATTGTCCATTACAATAATACTGTTACATGAACCAAACCTTAAACACAATGCTGTCCATTTCTTCATGATAATCCTTTGTTGATTTTGATTTCAAACTCAAAAGTGCATTGGGAATAAACCCAGTGGGACATCCTGCATGTAAAATGATAAAACATTGTCCTTATCCAATTGGAGTCCTTAATGATATCGTCCTTTTCGTCCTTTTCACTTTTCCAAATTTTGCTCTTTGTGTGGCTTAGGTTTATCCATGTTTCATCAAGGTAAATGATAGGCACACTTGTAGCTCTTTCATTCTTCTTAAAATCTTGAATCTCTGACATCAGGCCTTTCCATTAAGTACTTTCTACCTTGTTTATTTTTTACAAATCAAAAATTTATTTTTTTCAGAATATGCAATAAGCTTCATATGCTGACATCCAATAAGCCATCATTTCTTATTTATACTTTGTAAGCTAGGCAGAAAATTATTGCGATACAATGAATAAATAATTTGCCGCATTGCAGTGGTGGTGAATGAATCAACTGTAGTTTTTGTGGGAGTTCTTTTTGGGCATTTCTTAGCTTGTGTACATAAAACAGCTCCACTTTCTTGGGTTTTTTCTGTTCCTTTAAGATTCTGCTAACAGTGCGAGAAGAAACACCTGTGGCTGCCACAGTTCTTTTGACCACACTGAACACAGATATCGTTGGCCTACCACATTTTAACTCCTTATTTTTGTCACAAAAAACTTGTAAACATTAAATATCACTTCCCTGCCATCCAATTTCACAACTTTTCCCTGCCTGCTAACACCACCTTGAACTATCACTGAAACAAATACAAATCCGAGTACAAAATTCAATATTAAAACTAAGTTCTTGTATTCAAACATTTTTACTTCACTACTCAGCAGAGTAAAATATGTACAAGACAACCCAATCACAATTACTCGGTTCTTGCACTTCTTTGCTTCAGAAGGCATTAAATGCCACTGACTCGGATATAATGTGATAGGTTTTTGCAAAGTGCATGTAGTCATTTAATAGACAATAGAGGGCTGGGAGAGGGAATTATGTGCTTTCCAGAAATTTAGACAGAGCAGATAGAGTGCCCAAAAGACAAGGTCAGAACCAAACCTGACAAGTTAAATCCCATAGACTATGGGTGCTAATGATGTCATTATTACCAATTTGCATGTTTCTCTTTATATATCAATAGACTAGGATTCTCTCTTGCTGAAGCTCTAGATGTGCTTGATAATAAAGAGACTGAAGGTGATGTTGACATTTTAATGAGCTTCCTGGACCCAGTGTGGTATAAAGTTTCACATAGATAACTCTAAAATAATGGTTTCTGGCATATTTAGATCACCAAACTCAAACCTAGTTGACTTATTCTTTCATTTAGAAGAATTTCTAATGACAATTCTAAACAAGAGTTTAAAATTATAATCATGGGTGACCTCAATGTAGAAAGCACAAACAAAGATCTCATAGACATATTATTAAATAGTTTTAATCTTAGAGATACTCTGACAAGCCCTACATGAATCACAAAACAAACAAATACTACAATTGACCATTTAATAACAAATCTGGAACAGTCCAAATTCACTACAATAAATAATTATTTCCAAATTTCAACCTATAACACTCAAATTATTGATATACATAACTGCCATGTTGAAAATATGCAATCCCAATATAAGTATGTTAGATGTACTAGTGCCTCAAAATTGTTTAAGCTTAAAGAAAGACTAGAACAGGAAAAGTGGCATGAGGTATATTTGGAAACATCCACAAATGAAAAACGGAAATCATTCTTTAATATACTTGGGAATTATTTTGATGAAGTGTGTCCTAATGTTAAAAAGCGTGAAAAAACTTTAACTATCAAAAAGATAAAACTTCCTCTGGAAGTAATTGCTATTTATGAAAAAATGAAAGATAACTATGAGTTTCTAAAAGTCAATAAGTCAGAAATTTACAAGTCCGTCTATGTAAAGTACAAAATGCAATAAAACCTGCCATTAAAAAAACTTAGAAAAGCAAAATAACAGAAGGAGAATAGAAAATGCAATTAATATTACTAAAGAAATGTGGACTATAGTAAATAAAAATGTTAAACCAAATGATGAAACAAAAAATATTAACAGCAAGGTACATGGACAAAAAAGTGTAAATCCAATTGAAATCTCAAATTCGTTTAAATATGGAGGAGAATAAAAGTAGCAAAAATATTACCCCAAACAGAGATGGTATCACAGTAATAGAAACCATTGGTGTCTTTCAAACCGATGAAGCTGAATGGTGCATCTGGTTGGGATGATATTACACCAAAAATTCTTAAAGATTGCAAAAAAGCGCTCTTGAACATTCTAGTGTATCTAATAAACTACTCAATGGAAAATGTAACATTTCCTGACTTACTAAAAACAGTATTGTTCGACCAATATTTAAAAAAGGAAAAAAGGAATTAATAATAACTACAGGCCAATAACACTAACTTATGTATTTGCTAAACTGCTTGAAAAGATAATACACAAGAGGCTAATAGATTTTTTTGAGGCAAAAAGTGTATTAAAAATTATCAACATGGATTTCATAAGGGATTATCAACTGTCACCACTGTATCTAAACTTATACATAACATGTTTACAAATCTTAAGCAAAGTGAAAAAGCAGTTGGTGCTTTCCTAAACCTATCTAAAGCTTTCGACAGTGTGTCTCATGATCTCTTATTGAAGGAACTTACTTGCTATGGCATTAGAGGTAAAATGCATGATCTCCTTTCTTCCTATTTACAAAATTGAACCCATTGTACTGAAATATACTGGGAAAATGCAAATTGCCTAAACAAATATAAATCAAAATATGGAATGGTGAAATCAGGAGTACCACAAGGGTCAGTTTTGGGTCCTTTCCTATTCCTAATCTATGTAAACAATATGCCTATTTCTCCAGACTATAATCTAATTTCTTATGCTGATGACACTTCATTTACATGTACAGATAAAGAATTAAAACAACTAGGAACTAAGGCTACATCATCTCTATTAAAATTGACAGATTATCTGAAAGCAGCTCAACTCAAATTCAATGTTGATAAAACAAAAAGCATTCTATTCCAACTTAAGGATCAGAAACAAGGATATAAGATAGAGTACAACAATATGCAAATTGAACAGGTAAACAGCACTAAATTACTGGGAATTAGCGTAGACAAGAACTTGAATTTCAGCGAACACATAGATGATCTCTGCAAGAAACTAAACTCTCAGTTATATTTACTAAGGAAATTAGCTAATCAGCTAGATAATGACATACTAACATCAGTGTACTATGGAATGATTCACTCACTTATTGAATATGGGATAGAAATTTGGGAGGGAGCATCCATAACTAATCCAAATAGAATATTGGTGATCCAAAAGAAAAGTCTAAGGTGTATATTTAGCTTAAAACGTTGCCACTCTGTAAAAGAAGTGTTTAAGAATGCAAAAGATTTTAACAGTAGTATATCTATATGTCTACAAAATTATTTTGTTAGTTAGAAGGATATAAGGCAAGAGATATAAATAACTACCATAGGGTATGTACAACTAAAGCTGCAACAAACAAAGATCCATACATCAGAGGAGCCATTATATAACAGCTGTACAGGGTAACTCTTTTAAAACATTGTTAAAAAATTATCTGCTAAATAAAAGCCTATACAAAAGAGATGAATTGTAATCTTCAAAAATCTGTTTTGTATGTTAGTGAGAGTATAAGTATAGGTTGAATTGTAAATAGTATCTTGTAATATTCTGTGTTTGAAATAAACTGTTTTTGTGGTATTGTATAAATGATAGGCCAAACTGTATGTAGTATTTATTAATATATGTGACTCAATTGAAAATTAATATTAGTATCATATAAGTGACAATCAAAATTGTAAATAGAGATTGTATAAGTGATGTGTCAAATTGTGTATTTGTTAATATGCTAATCCTATAACGAAGCCTGAAACATGTAATAACAATGTCTATGGGTGAATAAATACTTTGCTTTACTTTACTTACTTTACTTTTCTTGTTTCCTATCTTGTGTAATCTTTAATACCAGGTATTTATATTCCCCTATCTGTTTATCCCCATTTCATCTTCCAGCACCAAATCTTGATGAACATCTCCAATGGTCATATATTTGGATTTATCCATATTTTTAATTTCAGGCCCCATTTGTTTTATTCCTGAATCAATTTTCTCATAAGATATTCTACATCTTCATATTCTTGGGCCAGAATTAACTGATCATCGCAAATTGCAGAGAGTATATTATTGAGTCATCATCTATTGGAATTACCATATTTATACACTTGTTTTTCCAAACTTCTATAGCTTTTTCTGTGTAAATTTTATATAATGTAGGGGATACATGCATCCCTGTTGTATTCCTTTATTAACATGAAACCCACTTCATAAGTATTTTCCCATTTTTATTTTTAAATAATGTATTTATGTATAAATTTTGAATTGCTCTTATCAAAATAGGCCTAATTTCTGTAATTTTTAAAGCTAACTATAATTCTGATAATAGCACATTATCATAGGCTTTTTCTATATCAATGAACACCAGATGGAGGGGTTGTGTTCTGTTTTTCTTCCCTATTATCTGTTGTAAACAAAATATATGATCAATAGTTGAACTGCCTGCTTTAAAGCCTGACTGTTCTGCTTCCAAATCTTTGTATTATAGCTCAAGGAAATGCTTAATTATTTTACCATATAGCCTACTTAATGTGCTATTTATTGTAATGCCTCTTAGTTTTTGCATTCATCTTTTCTGCCTTTTTTATGTATTGTGGAAATATATCTTATTTTCCAATCTTCCAGCACATCTTCACTACTCAGGCATTTTTCAAATAAATCTCTTAGTTGTTCATATAGTTTATCTGTTCCATGCTTTAGCAATTCAGCCAAGATATCTCCAATTTTATTGCTTCATTTACCATTTCTAATTGTAAGTGCATATACTCATTCAATTCTTCTTTCTCCATTGTACTCATTTATTATTTTAACATTTCCCTTATTTTCTAATGAATGGCTCGTCACTTCAACCCCCAACCTGGAGGACCAGGTGATTTTTAATCAGGGATTTTTTCCTTTAGCCTATGGTAATCCAATGTCTCTCTACAAGGCAGTAGATGCTAGCTTTAGTCTGCCCTGAGTGTTTTATTTCTCCAGTACCCACCATATCTGATGAGCATTCCCTATCCACCACCTGGGGAGGCGTCTGATGGGAGACCCAGATAATGCCATCTATTAGTCACAAGAGGAAGCATGGCAGTGAATCCAGGCTGATGATGGAGACAATAGTCTCCAAAACATGTCCCAGTAAGTTCTTGTGAAAAAGTGAAGCTAAAATAATAAAAATCTTAATTTGTGCATGTATAAACATACCTCACAGCAGTACTTACTATAGGGGTTATGACAACATTTTTGATTAACCACTGTTTTGCTTTATTTACAGTACTATTCCCCTCTATTATCACAGCTGATTGGGAGGCTACTGTACATTTAATTAGTCCAAATAAAACAAGTTCATGGCCAACTTACATCATTTCCAGCTATTTCCATTGAGTTCTTCAGAGTATGCTGAAAAGTGACATCAATAATGTTATTAATTAGGAGTAATAAAGCAGAGCAGTCACTGAAATCACAAGCTAGGAAGCATGTATAAATTAATATTCTTAAGGAGTGAGATATAATGGTATGAGCATGCATCATGTGCAAATTTCTCCAGCAATACCTTGAGATTTCAAAGAATTCATTGTTTTCTTTTGTTAAAATACCTTTACAATTTCTGCAGGACAGTAGTGAATATTTTAAGAAGAGTAGCACTAATATGTTTCAAAAGGGCACTGCTTTTACAAAACTGTTTGATTTATGTATTTTTGAAAGGAGCAGATGCTTTCTTCATGAACCAGTTTACTGTGCCAAATGAATTTAATAGTAATAGTTTCCAATGTCTAGTTTTATGGGTATAAAGTTTTATAGTACTCTTCCCACTGTTAACAAGCAATGTAAAGGCGACAAGTTTAACTCTAAGTTGAAATGCTTTTATCTGACAAAGCTTATTATAGTATAGTAGAATTTATTAAAATGTGTTTGATGTGTTATTTACCATTAATTTGTATTTCTGACGTTGTTCCTTTGTGTATCCCACACTTTACTGAACAAAATTATAATAAAAAAATAAAAAAATGTATGTTTATTTCCTAATTTACAATATTAGTGTTCCAATATCTAAATCCATTAATTCAAAAAAATGTAAAATAATAGTATTACAAAGCTAACAATTTGAACAACTCCAGCAATTATTCTTAACTCCAGAAAATGTTAATGCTAGCATATAAACATCAGTTAAAATATTTTATTACTACAATAAGAAAACAAACTTTGTGAAACTATGTTAAAAGAACTCAATACTGGTACCTAGCAACAAAATACAAATATAAATTCCTAAACATGAAAAAGCTAACCAGGGTTTTGCCACAGATGCATTTATTGTAATAATTGCAATGAACCTATGGATTTAAAGTGAAAAAGATGTACAAAATGTATATATCTCCAAATAATGACACATAAATGGTACCAAAGGAATCATGCAGAAATCTGTTCAAAAACTTAAAAATACTAACTTTGAGAAAGATACGATGCTTTATTGTAATGTACGCTTACATTACAATTTGAGCAAAGGCTCCCTAAACATGTAACTCGTCAAATAGATTTCCATTCCAATTCCTATACAAAATAAATACATGCATAGAAATTTTGAAGCTCTGTGTAGCTTGCAAACACAACATAGTCATGGAACAAGAACTAAGAATAACCTTTTCATTTCATTTCTTTATTCATCCCGATTGATCATCTTACATGATTTGGGCAACGTCACAAGTATATGAGTATAGTAACATTCTTAATGTTTAAGCTTAACACAATTAAGTATATAGAATCATATTGAACCAAATAAATAATAAGATCTATTCATTCAAAAATTCATCTAGAGTGCAAAAACAATTCTCAATACAAAATTTCTTAAGTTCTCTTCTGAACTTGTTTGTTTCTTGAATATTTTTAATTTCACAGGTAATTTATTGTAAAGATAGCACACTGCAAAATTAGCGTTATGTTTTATACAATTCAATCCTACACTATGTGATCAAAAGTATCCGGACACCCCACAAATATACGTTTTTCATCTTAGGTGCAATGTGCTGCCACCTACTGCCTGGTACTCATTATCCACAACCTCAGTAGTCATTAGACATCGTGAAACAGCAGAATGGGATGCTCCGTGGAACTCACAGACTTTGAACGTGGTCAGGTGATTGGGTGTCACTTGTATCAGAAGTCTGTATGCAAGATTTCCACACTCCTAAACATACCTAGGTCTACTGTTTCTGATGTAATAGTGAAGTGGAAACATGAAGGGACATGTACAGCACAAAAGCAAAAGGGCCAACCTCGTCTGTTGACTGACAGAGACCGCCGACATTTGAAGAGGGCCATAAAGAGTAATAGGCAGACATCTATCCAGACCATCACACAGGAATTCCAAACTGCATCAGGATCCACTCCAAGTACTATGACAGTTAGGCATGAGGTGAGAAACGTTGGATTCCATAGTCAAGTGGCTGCTCATAAGCCACACATCGCGCAGGAAACGCCAAATGACACCTCGCTTGGCGTAAGGAGCGTCAACATTACACGACTGAACAGTGGCAAAACGTTGTGTGGGGTGACGAATCATGGTACACAATGTGGCGATCCGATGGCAGAGTGTGGGTATGGCGAATGCCCAGTGAACGTCATCTGCCAGCATGTGTAGTGCCAACAGTGAAATTTGGAGGTGGTGGTATTATGGTGTGGTCATGTTTTTCCTGGAGGGGGCTTGCACCTCTTGTTGTTTTGCATGGCACAATCACAGCGCAAACCTACATTGATATTTTAAGCACCTTCTTGCTTCCCACTGTTGAAGAGCAATTCGGGGATGGCGATTGCATCTTTCAACATGATCGAGCACCTGTTCATATTCCATGGGCTGTGGCGCAGTGGTTACATGACAATAACATCCCTGTAATGGACTGGCCTGCACAGAATCCTATAGAACACCTTTGGGGTGTTTTGGAACGCCGACTTGTGCCAGGCCTCACTGACCTACATCGATACCTCTTCTCAGTTACGCACTCCATGAAGAATGGGCTGCCATTCCCCAAGAAACCTTCCAGCACCTGATTAAAAGTATGCCTGCGAGAGTGAATGCTGTCCTCAAGGCTAAGGGTGGGCCAACACCATATTGACTTCCAGCATTACCGATGGAGGGTGCCATGAACTTGTATGTCATTTTCAGCCAGGTGTCCGGATACTTTTGATCACGTAGTATATGTGTCTGCGCATGGAAATTTGTGCTTATTTGGGTTGCATAGTTGTGCATTTGGTTGTTCAGTTTGTAATATGTTGATCTTGTTTTTACTAACATTATTGTTTCCAATATGTATAGTGAAGATAATGTTAAGATTTTTAATTTTTTAAAGGCTTCTCTACACGACTTGGATTACTTTAAACCCAGAATTATTCTAATTGCCCTAAAAATTCTTTTTCTGTATTTTGATGTGCTTTGTCCTCAAATTGTTATTCCATATGATAAGTGTGGATATATTAATCCATAATACACAGTCTTTAACATATTTAGGTTCCCTAGATTGGATAGTTGTTTTAGTACATATAAACCGGAGCAGATTTTATTTGAGATCTTTTCTGTATGTTTATCCCAAGTTAAGTTTTTATCTAGTATTATTCCTAAAAATTTTGTTCTACTTGCCTCTTTTATTGGCCCTCCTTCCACAGTTACTCTTAAGTTCATAATGTTTCTATTTTGGTGTGTCTGAATTATCATAGAGTTGCTTTTATTAGAATTTATAAACAGGTTGTTAGAGTTTAAGTACTGAGCAACCTGATTTATATTTTGATTAGTAGAGTTTTCTAGGTGTTATGTACTTTTCCCTATATATCCAATTGTAGTGTCATCTGCATAAGTAATTATTTTACCATCTACAGTGTTGGTAATAACATTTATATATATCAGGAAAAGTAATAGCCCCAGAACCGAACCCTGTGGGACGCCATATTTCACTGCTAAGGGATTATAATAAAAAATGTTAATATAATTTTTGTTTAAATGAGTGATTTTTACAGCTTGTGTTCATTTATCAAATACGATTTTATCAAGTTAAGGGGTAATCCTCTTATACCATACCTATATAATTTGTTTATCAATATATCATGATCTGCGCTATCAAATACATTATTCAAATCCAGAAATATGCAGTGTAATTTATTGTCAAGGTTCTCAATGATATAATCAATTATTTCCATAACTGCAACTTTAGTTGATTTATTTTTTCTAAAGCCAAATTGAAGATTATTGAATATTTCTATTTATTTAAGAAAGAGGTAATTTGAATTACTGTTATTTTCTCAACTACTTTGGATAAGGTTGACACTAGTGTATTGGGCCTGTAATTGGTTACTGATTCACGGTCACCTTTTTTTTTGTATCGTTATAACAATGGAATTTTTTAGGCAATTGGGTAAAACCCCAGACGTAATAATGGAATTTACCATATCTAATAAAGGGTCTATTGAGACAATGAGATATTTTTTTAATAACGTACTGAATATACCATTGTACCCAGAAGAGTGTTTGTTTTTCATTGGAATAACTTTCAACTCATCCTTCGATATTTCACTAATATATATAGAGTTTCTAGTATACTTTTGGTTACTAATTGGTTGAATTGTTTTATCTATTTTTTCTAATGGATGAGCAATACAGTTTGTAAAGTTTGTGTTAAAAATATTGCTTATATCTATTGGATCTGATTACTGTGGATACCAGCATATGTGGGAGTGAATGGTAACGAGACTGCAGACTTTCTGGCCAAAAAGGGTGCTGTGATATATTCAAAACCTATAAATTCTTGTGGACTAGATATGAAACTAAAAAATGTCAAAATTAATATAGAACAAAAATACCAATATAATTTTAAAAAGAAAATTACTAACAAAAATTACTCCAACATAAAAGAAATAGTACAAAAAATAAAAAATGTCCCATGGAAAGAAGCTGTTGCTCACTTCAGATTAGCCACTAGACAAGAATTGTCGTGCAGAACATCTACATAGATTTGGTTTTATGAATGACAAAGCATGTAAAATTTGCAATCTTGACAAGATTTTAAATGGAGAGCACCAAGTAGAATGGCCGGAATTGAGGAAAGCTGTACCAGATGGGAAGATACACAATTTATATTGGCTAGCAAGGGAAAAATTGATTGATCAAAATCCTGCACATTAGATCAACAACAACAACAACTCTATTGGATCTGTGACTAGTGTACCTTCTTTTGTTAATTGTATATTTTCAGGCCATTTTTTTAAATTTCCCACATGCTTTGTTGATAATATTCCATGCTGTTTTTGAAATACAGTGAGTATTTTCAAATTCGTTATTTATTTGCATGGACTTTTTAGTTTTAATCTACACCTTATATTCTTTATTGTAATTTTTGTATTTCTCTTTGTCCATTAGGTTTTTTGTGAGTATATATTTATCATAATAGTCTTTTAATTTCTCTTAAGCAATTAAAATGTTTTTATCTATCCATTATCTATCTATTATTAGTTTTTTTAAACGATTTTACTTGAAATGGCTATGCGATATCTAGATAGTAATTAAAAATAGTATAGAAATTATCCCATTTTTATTAGTATCTTTTCCATTATAAACTTCTGCCCAGGTTTCATTTTTTAACAAGTTGCATAAGCCATTTCCATTTCCATTGTTAAACTCTCTTAATTCTATTCTATATGTCTTGCATGTCTGACCTGGTGGATTATTGAGTTCAGTATCAATTTCTTGAGCATAGTTATCTGATAGGTGACTGTTTAATGCTTTTGTTTGGAAAGTATCTAGTGGAAGGTTTGCTATGATATGATCAATTATTGTAGCCAAAATTTCTGTTTCTCTGGTAGGTTGGTTAATTGTTAAGTGCAGTTTGTATATATTTGCAATATCTAGAAGTTGCTTAAAATCATTGTTATTAGCTATCCTATCAGTATTGAAGTCACTCATAAGTACTATAGTTTCATTCTCAATCCGATCAAGGACCATTATTAAACTTTGAAGGAATTCAGCTAACTTTCTATTTGGGGATCTATAGCAAGCCAGTATTAACATATTTTCCTGGTTTTTACTAAGTTCTATACCTACAATCTCAAAGATATTATCAATACTATATTTTTTTATTCAACTTAAGGCTTTTGCATTAGTTATATCATTAGATACGAAAAGTGCTGTACCCCCTCCTTTACCTTTGTCAAAAAAAATTATTATTTCATGTGTTTTATTGGTTATATACTGAATATTCTGATGAATAAGTTTAATCTTATTTATATTTTTTGAAGGTGGAACTACCCATGCACAGATTAGCATTATATGAGAAAAGTCCATTGCATACCAGAATAAAAGCCTACAACAAACTGCCCACTAAAATCACAGAAATTAAAAACTTGAGAAATTTAAAAAAAAAATGCCTATTAATAGGGAAAGTCTACGACGTGTCGCAGAATATATGAATGATGAGTTAGAAGTGGAATTTCGATAATGTTTTGTCATTCTGTAAATTATATGTATGTTGTATTAAATCCAGAAAACATTGTTCCTAGGCTAGTACCATTACTATTATACCACTTGCATATATTATACTGTACATTGTAAACTTTAATTTGTTTTAATTATTATTGTTAATTTTACTTCGTAATTCTGACGAGTCACCTGTTTACGGAGATTTCACTCGCCATATTGTAAGTGTATTGTGACAATAAAGCACATCATCTTAAATTATCTAAAACACAATATTCTCATAATCTGCCATTATGCTTATCTGTAATTCTAACAAAATAATAGCTCCCTTGCTACACAGCAGTCAATGACATTCTCTATGCCGCTCAGGAGCAAGCGGATGCGGTGTCAGCTCTTGTCATTATATGTGAACAGGGGCCACTACGGTCACACACTACAGTCAGGCTCTCTGTTTCTCTGCCTTCAAGGAGACAGCAAATGGTCACACTGCAACTCATAGGTGCCTTTCAGTTGCCTATGAGCTCTGCTGACATGTGTATTGATGTGGTATATCTTAGTTGAAAATTGAAGAATATGGCTCAATATAGCTCCACAAAGGTTTCTATTAGAACAAAGGATTTATACTGTTGAGTGTTACTTCAGAAAGAGGAATTGTGAAAAAAGTGTGATAACATTTTGCAATAAAACTTCTTGGTGCTCCTCTTCAACAAAATACCACTGTATTACACTTCATAATAAAGGTTACAGAAACAGGGTCATTTCTGATTAAATCTGGGAAGAGAAACCTGCATGTACTTACTGAGAAAAAACTCATTAAAATAGGAGAAAGGTTGCAACATTCTCTTCAGAAATCTTTCTGCTGCCTCTCTCAAGAAACAGGTGTTTCGAAAATCACAGCGCTTAGAGCCACTAAAATTCTTAAATTTAAGAATTACAGAGTGAAAATATTGCATAATTTACAGCCTAGAGATTATGCAAGCCATGTGAGGTTTCGTAACTGGGTTTAACAAAGCGCTGCTGATGGCGTGAATCCTAAATTTATTATTTTCATTGATAAATCATGGTTTCACTTACATGGCCATATTATAATGCAAAACAATAGATGCTGGAGTAGGTATAGAAAATTCTCATCTCATTCTGAAACTCCTTTACATGATGAGAAGGTTGGCATATAATGATGAGCTATAACTGTACAAAGATTATGGGCCCTATATTTTTTAGATACAAACAATAGTGGAAGATGCCAAAACACAAATACAAACCCACTTTCTGAACAATTCACCAATACTGAGTGCTTATTTTCAGCAGGATTCAGCAACTACCTATACAGCAAACAAAACACTGAATTTGATAAAGGAAATATTTGAGGACAGGGTTATTAGTAGAGGATTATGGCCCTCCAGGGTCCCTGATTTGTCAGCCTGCAACATTTATTAATGGGGAAATATAAAGAATAATGTGTACAACGACAATCCGCACACAATCCATGAGTTAAAAGGCAGTACTGTATGAGAAATTACACTAGATGAACTTGCACATATAAATGCCAGGAATGCATTGCAGCAGACAGATATAATGTTCAACACCTTCTGTTGTCAAGGTTAGTACACAATGTGAAAACTGTAGTTTTAATAGCTGACTCTAGTAGACCCATTCACTGGGAATGAAACGTCAGGTCTGCTTGCTGCCAAATGACACAGAGAATATAAGAGACCACTCTGTATTTTCCCAACAAGCTCATTTCTTTTGAAAAAATATAATGCCAAAATTTGCATACACCATGTTTTATCTTTATATTTCTGGAATTATTGATAGAATTATCTTATAAAGACTGCATAAAACTTTAGTAATTGTTCATCAAATAGTTAATAACAGCTAAGAATAAGGAAGTAAAAGAGTTTCCAAGTCCAGTAGGATGTAATGAAACTCTTTGTCAGTCCTATGAAGATATTTTTGTCTTAGTCAAGTTTTCCTAGCTTCTACAGTAGCTATTTATTGCAACTATCCATTTTCAAATTCTTTTTAAGAGGCTGCAAATAAAGAACATGTTGTCATGCTTTCAAAGCACAGTAAATATCTGGTTACTTGCCATAACAAACACTATTTTGGTGACAATATCACCAAACTGCCCACTCATTGTCCCATATCTATTAACTTTCTTTCCAGAGAAGGAGTTTGCACAAAAATGCTGTACATAGTTTCACTTCATGCTTGACATCTCCTGAAGCTACTGAGAAGTTTCCTCTCTTCCTCCACTCGAGCTGTTCAAGTTTGCTTTTAGAAGGTGGGGAAACTGCCAACATAAGGAATATGCCAAGACAGGACTTTTGCACCCTTCACAGTGGAAAAACCCTCACACCACTCTGCTCGTCATCAGTATCCATTTCTGCATATCTACCTTAATAAGTTCCTAGCCATCTCTTTACCATCCAATGTTGCCCTAACCAAATGTTAAGTGTTAAAGAAATGCACTGAAGCTAATTAAGTTTGTGCTTAAATGATACAATAAGAACATTGGAATAAGTCTTCCAGTGAAGGCATCATTCTTAGCAATGTTTCACCCATATTCTCAACTGAACTTCTTCTGGCTCCTGCACAGCAACATTTTTTTTTTTTTAAGGGAAAACAGGAATAAAGGTTTAAGGAAAAACAGATATATATATATAGGTTGTAGAAAGGAAAAAGGAAGAGGAAAAGAAGGATCTTATGCTGTGGTGGCGCTATTTATTTGGGGCATAATTGGTGATGTGTTGGCTGGTTCCGCCATAGCAATCCTGCGGTTCGTGGGTGATTCCTTGAAATCGGAGAACTCCAAAGTTGGATAATCTCCTCAGTGGGGAATAGGTAAGAGTCATGGCCGAGGCCCTGAGCAGTAACCTAGGAACAGTGGTGTCATAACAGTGTAATTTGGTTCCATGCCCGGGCCTGTTACCTCCGGGCAGCGGATGTTGATGTTGAGCTGTGTCGGCGGAGATGCGGCGTCTGTTTTGTTGAGCGGGTTGATGTAGGACATGTTGCTCCATGAAGTTTCGAATGAGTAGGTATCCTTCCTCCAGCTTGTGGTGGTTGTCCTGTAGCTGGCGTAGGTGGTGGCGATGTCTGCAGTGGTCCGTAGTTGTTCTTCGCGGATACCGGCGATTGAGGCCTCAATGGCCGTCAACCGCTCGGCCCGGTCATCGGTTGTGTCATTGTCATGTTCTTCTTCCAGGTAGCTTTCTATTCGGTACAGCTTTCGCTGTATTGATGGCAGGAGGTCTGGGTCGTCGTAGTGGGATATTTCCTCAATTGACGCCCTGAGTCTGTTGAGACTGCCAGTGGCGCTGGCGTAGTTCCTGTTTGATGTGCGCTGCTTTGCTTCAATGCCAGCAAACCGCCGGTTGGCGGCTTGCCGAAGCGTTTCCAGCTTTTGGTTGAGTTTGGCGATCTCTGCCTGTACGGTTGCTGAGGCTGCCAGAAGCTCGGTGATTGAGGCCTCTATGGCCGTCAGTGTAGAAGCTGTGTGCGTGTTGGTGACGTCTGCGTTGTTACGCTCCCGGCGAGAGCGTGGTGGTTGAGGTGGTGCATCTTGTTGCGTCTGGGTAGTAACTGCCCGTCTCGGGTAAAGCGGGCAGCAAGCTTGGCCAGTAAAGTGATCCATCCTGCAGCAGGTGGCGCAGAACCTTCTACGGCGAGAAAGATCATGCTGCTTGCAGGTGGGCGTCAAGGCCGGTGAGCCACAGTAGTGGCAGCGTGCTGAGTTGCTGCATTGTTCCGCCGAGTGCCCATACTGGCAGCATCGACGGCACGGTGGTGTCCGTTGTGTGCGGCTGGCTTCAAAGCGGATCGTGGTGCCAAGGAGCTCCACGTCCATCTGAAGAGCGGCGTCGTAATGCGCCTTGTTGAGGAAAGCAAGGCGCACCAATGGAGTCGGTCCGTTCCTAGAAACAATTCTGGTCGCCTTCACCATTGAAGGCCAGCGTTGTTGGAGTTGTTCCAGGAGAATCTGCGTTGCTAGGTTTCTCTGTACCCCGACCGCGACTGCGCTGAAGCGGCCTTCTTGGTCAGCGGTGTTGTCCGGAGAGGCATCTGCGTTGTCGGTTGAGGTAGTCTGCTGGTTCGATAAGACGCTGAGATGCTCAGCGGTGCGATTATGTCGAGCAACAGCGGCGGCGTAGCTCCTTCGAGGTGCTGCAGTTGAGTCGCTGGAGGTAGATGACGAAGTAGGGGACAAGCCGCGAGACCGCAGCCAAATGTTAAGTTGCGGGCGCCACGTGTGATCACTGCGATGGACGTATCCGGAGAGTTCGGCGGTCTCCAGTGATCGTCCGCGAGGCGGCAGTGAAGTCCGGCGTTTGGCCCTGTTGACGGAGAGAGAGATTGGTCCTCTTCGTCCCATCTCGACGAGAGCTCGAAGCAACATTTTTTTTTTTTCGAGTGGAGGAGAAAATGATTTAATCACTTACCCCAGCCTCGATGGGAGTCGAGACTGAGAGTGTGGGACTCACCAATAGTCGGCATACCCACTAAAAACTCCTCTACCGGACGGAAAATGGAAGAAGGAAAAAGAAGGAAGTAAGGTGTGATACTGTTGCTGTACCGCATATTGCACCAGCGCAGTCAAAGGTACGGATATATTGGCCGGCCACTAGGGCCTAAGCCAGGTGAAGGTATGGTGCCAGGACGCAAGCATGACCGAGGCCCTACTTGCGCCCTTGGGAATTCAGGGCGAGAGGTAAAGGAAAGTAAGGAGAGATAGTGTGTTGGCTGGCAAGTTCCCAGGATGCCGCCGCTGTAGTTGGGTGCGATGCTGTTTAGTACCGTCTGGGGTGCCTAACGCGACCTCTGTGAGATGCGTCAGGCCAGTCCGGTGGATCGGCGTCTGCTTGCTGAAGCTTCCTAAAGAAGCGGAGTTCATCTTTGACGATGTCTCGTATAGCCACGGTGAGAGTGAGCATGTGACTATTGAATTCTCGTCTTGACAGGGCGTCCTGAACATCTGGTTTGGAGTAGTGGTTGGCTTCTGTCTGGAGCTCTCGAAGCCCAGCTATTGAAGCCTGAATGGCTCCAAGTCGCGTGGGTCGGTCGTCGCTCCCATAATCGGCGTCGTCGTCCGGTTCGACGAGATGTTCCTCGATGCGTTCCAGCTTACGGTGGGCCGATGCGAGCATCCCGTCGTCTTGTTGTAGTTGCGTGATCTGCCTTGAGAGGGCGCTGGTCGCTCTGGTCGAGGTCCGCTGCTTGGCCTCCACGGCCGCTTTTTTTTTTTTTCGAGTGGAGGAGAAAATGATTTATTCACTTACCCCAGCCCCGATGGGAGTCGAGACTGAGAGTGTGGGAATCACCAATAGTCGGCATACCCACTAAAAACTCCTCCACCGGACGGAAAATGGAAGAAGGAAAAAGAAGGAAGTAAGGTGTGATATTGTGGCTGTACCGCATATTGCACCAGCGCAGTCAAAGGTACGGATATATTGGCCGGCCACGAGGGCCTAAGCCAGGCAAAAGAATGGTGCCAGGACGCAAGCATGACCGAGGCCCTACTTGCGCCCTTGGGAATTCAGGAGCGAAGGTTAAAGGAAGTCGTGAGTGGTAGTATGGCAGCAGTTCCCAGGTTGCTGCCGTGGTGAGTGATGTGTGTGATTCAATGGTTCCTCGGGTTCCTGGCGCGACCACTCTGTGTCGTGCCCGGCCAGTCCGTGGTAGTAGTTGGTTGACAAACTTTCCTGACTTCAGTTATGATGGTATGTTCAAGTTGGTTGCGGAGACCGCTGATGACTCTGCGGGTGTCCCCAGTGAGAAATTGAGCGTTCCGTGTGACGCAGTTGGTGGTTTCGGCATGGAGCTCTCGAAGCCTAGCTATTGAAGCCTGAATGGCTCCAAGTCGCGTGGGTCGGTCGTCGCTTCCATACTCGGCGTCGTCGTCCGGTTCGACGAGATGTTCCTCGATACGTTCCAGCTTACGGTGGGCCGATGCGAGCATCCCGTCGTCTTGATGTAGTTGTGTGATCTGCCTTGAGAGGGCGCTGGTCGCTCTGGTCGAGGTCCGCTGCTTGGCCTCCACGGCCGCGAGGCGCGTGTAGGTTGCACGGCGTAACTCAGCCAGGCGAGTGGTGATGTCCTGTAGTGTTGCCTGCATGGCAGACAACGTGTCTTGAAGTTCTGGATGGGTTCCTACATGTTTTGCCCTTACACAGGGCGTCGTCGGCGAGGGCTGTTCGGTGGTCGTCCGTAATGTAGTAGTCTCAGTCGGTTGGCTGCTCCGGGGGTACAGGGGGCACTGGGCCTGCCCTGTGAAGTGCGTATGCCCGGAGCAGGTGGCGCAGAATCGGCGACGTCTGCGAAGGTCGTGGGCGGAGCAGTTCGCTGTGAGGCAAGCTGCCCCGCAGTAATGGCACCGAGGTGCAGCGACGCATGCCTCCGCTGTGTGCCCGAAGACACAACAGCGTCGGCAGGGTACCGGGCGTTGGCTCCTGCTGGCATCGATGCGCAAGCGCTGCCCCAGCAGAGGCAGGCTTGACCCCAAGGCCGCCTGAACGTCCGAGGCGGAACCCAGGTGGAGGCGAACCAGCGGTGTTGGCCCTCGTTTTGAGGAAATTCGGGATGCCCGAATTGCCGAGCGCCAGTGGTGTCTTGCGGCATCCAGCACGAAGTGTACTGGCAGGTCCCTCGGTACTCCACAGATGACCACACTGTGGCGGCCATCTGCCGGAGGGTGCGTCGGCGGTGTCCTCGGGTTCACCAAGGGTGGTAAGCCGGCGGTAGTCAGTGGCGTCGTGCAGCTCTGGGAAACAGAGCCGGAGGCAACAGGTTCCGGCGTTGCAATGCTGCGACCGGGCGAAGCAGCAGCAGAAGCGTAGCTGCGCCCGGTCAGCGGTGTCGGCGAAGCAGCTTTCCCGGCGGATGCCGGTGGAACTGGCGGCGAGTCGGCGGCCGGAGTCGGCTGGAGAGCGCTGGGCTCGTCAGCGGTGGCCGTAGAAGCAGCAGCGGAAGATTCAGCGGCGAGGCGTTTCCTTCTCTTCCCCATCTCGGCGAGTGTAGAGTTGTTACCTCGGCGGAGTCTCGAAGCGAAGTCGCGCCTCGGCCGCAACTGAGCTTCCATCTTTTATAGCAGTGTAGCAATGCCTCTAACACACTGTCATTGGCTGAAGTTCCACCAATCACTTAGTGCTGCCCTTGCAATGTTTTCAAATGAGATTGAGGGGTTTCCTTTCTCTTTCTTTTTGTTATCCTTTTCTTTGCATATCTCTTTGCTTTACTGGATAGATATGTGGAGTCTACAATCAGAGGTTAGTTTGTCAACTCCTGGGTTATGAAGGTGGTTGTTACTGTTACTGAATGGATGCAGGATTGATCAGAGCTTTTGCACTGATGTATACTGGGTGAAAGTGATATGTTTGCACATTACTCATACTATCTTATCCAAGATCCCATGTATATAAGGAAGGCAGTCAATTTTGTCTTCTTTGTTTCCTGTGTTGTTCATCATCTTCTTATTTTGGAGTCAAGCACTGTACAAATATGCATCAACACACAACACCAGAGAAAAAGCTCAGATTACTCTTCCATCCAGTCAAGGGCTTTAAGGAGCCTTTCTCAACTCAGGAGTATATGAACTAACCTGTAACTATGGAAAGACACATATTAGACAAACAAGGAGATCCATAATCACACACAGAAAAGAACATATCCACTTAACCAATCAGCAAAAGCAGAGCATATAGCAGAAGTAGGGCATCATGTCAATTTTGGCAGAATAGAACTATCAATGTGCAGGAATTTTCTCCACAGATCATCTGGTAAAGTAAAGAGATATACAAAGAAGAGAGTTAGAATAACAGAGAGAAAGGAAGACCCCTCAGCCTCATTTGGAAAACATTGCTAGAGGAGTGCTCAATGATTGGCAGAACTTCAGAGAGTGACTACTTGAGAGGGGGTGGTGACATGCTATGTAAAATAGAAACACAGGTGACTTGTTGCACACTAGCCAGAAGAAACTGTCTACCATCAACAAGATGGCAGCGGTTGGTGTATGTACATGTTCTAATAAGCAAATTGTACATGTTAATAAAGGGAAATTTAGTGAAAATGATGATACACAAGAGCTTATTACATTAAATGCAATCAAGAAAGGAGTGGAAATTGAGGCAGTATTTAATACCTCAATATTTTCAATTGTATTTTATAATAAGTAAATTCAATAACAGCCCACCTTGAAACAATAAGTATGTAATAATTATTTGAATTGTATGTAACAGTCATTGCAAATGCTTATTTTTATTGTAAACATGTTTTATTAATGTTATGTGAATACATTATATACTTTAATAATGCAAGAGCTGTGAGAATAATAAGTTTTAAGTTGCTAACAATGAGGTAATAATGAGGTAACCTTGTAGCAATAATGAGTTTAAGAGTTTGAAAAGTTACCAGTCATGATTATATCAAAGATAAGGTAAATTCAGTAACAGTTTATAATTAGCCAATCAATAGCAAGGAAAAAGTTTAAGTAAAATGCAGATATTCTATTGGACTAGAATTAGCCAATCAGAGACTTGAAATACTGAAGCTTACGAGTTTTAACCGTTGAAAGTTGCTCAGTTGCTGGCAAGCCTTGGTAGTGAACAGATGGAAGATGTGTTCTCTACTTGTGAATCGTAAAATATGTATATGCGCTAAGTGAAAGTATTGAAGATTCTCACAGTTCTTAAAAAGTGTAGTGCTTTATAAAAATGTGCAAGAATTAATAAAAGAAGTGAATTTAAAAAGTTAAATTCTGTGATGTCTACAATCATTGTCACACCGCACCCTAACTAAGATATACGTGGCTCCACAAACAAGACTGATGCAGCCAAGGCAAAATTCAAACATAAATAATATATAGAAGCAGTGTTAATAACAAAGTTAAATATTATAGTGTAAAACTTGGAGTGTAATAACAAAAATACATCTTGAAATCAGTTTCTCGTACATAGCAGCATATTACATAATAACAGTAACTATTGCATAGTCAACAAATTCAAACAGATGCCCAAAGCGTGTTCCAGGAACTCCTTATCTTCTAGTTAAAAAAATATTACATAAAAACATATTACGTGAAGCAAACAACTTCTTCAAGTTGGCGCCCAACATGGGAGAGATATTAAATAGTTTACGTAAACATATATACGTAACAAAACAACAACTTCTTCAAGTTGACACCCGACGTGGGGCAGAAAAACAAACACTTTCTCAATTGCATAACAAAACTTCTACTTCAAGTTGGCTCCCATACGTGGGGCAGATATTAAATAGTTTCATAAACATATATATGTAACAAAACAACAACTTCTTCAAAATGAAGGCAATGCCATTGAGGGTGAAATTGTTGAAAATCCAATAAATCAATCGGTGATCAATCATCAGATGCTAAGAATATGACACAGAAAGCTGAAATGACAGCATCGCTACAGATGGTAATAAATCTGCCCACTAAGGGACCTACTAAGTGAACAGAAGGAAATTAGCCTATTAAAATCTGAAAATGCAGATGTTACAAATAGGATAAAAGAAGAGGATGAGAAATGCCTTTACTCGACCATCACAAAGGGTCATGTAAACATGAAGTTCAGGAGTGCCAAGTATATAATTTTACAAGCAGAAACTGGTTCAAGGTTCTGAAGGAAGCATAAAATGAAGCGAGTGTTCAAAATGTTAATCAAGATGATAATGTCAACTATGGAAATAAAACCCAGGCATTAGTTTTGTGCGACTCCCTCTTGAAATTCTCTGGTGAAGCATGTAAAGCAAGAGGTTATGAAACGTGTTGCTTTCCAGCATAAAGTTAAATGAAATGCAGTGCAAAGTAGAAAATTTGAACTTAAAGGAAGTAAATCTGAAAATGGTGTTGGTTCATGCTGGCAAAAATGATATGAGAAGGGGGGGGGGTAAGTGATGAAGAAATACTTGGGGAGGCAACTAACCTTGTGAACCAATTAAGACTTGAGTAAGTGGGGCCAAAATCATAATAAGTGGTGTTCTTTGCAGGTGAGATATTAATAGCAATGGAATCATGAGAATTAACAGAGATCTTGAGTGGTTGTGTTCCACCAAAGATTGTTTACTTGCTAATGGTAATGCTTGGTTATATGACAATGACTTTGGTAGGGATGGCATCCTACATCTAAACCACAGAGGATCAGCCAAATTTGGTCAATTGTTAGTTAATGTTATCTCATCGATACTAAACAGAAACTGAATGGTAATGTGGTGAATGTGCATACAGCAAATGATTGTAAGCCAAATACATTTGCAATACTTTATCAAAATGTACAAAGCATTAAAAGTTATCGCATAAACCTAGAGTTATTGATAAATACTAAGTTACAGGGTATTGATATATTGGGAGCATTGTGGTATCAGATAAAAATAAAATGTTAATGCCAAAAGAAGGAATTGAATTAAGAAGTAGGAAAAGATTAGATGGTTTTAGATACAGAGCAGGTTCACAATAGGAAAAAGGGACAACAAGGAGAATGGGCTTCTGTAACTGTGAGGGTTTAAAAAATAAGTTATATGTGGGAGTTTTGAAACAGCAGTTGGCGAAAGTGGATTATTTAGGGGTAGTAGAAACGTGGTTAAAACAGGAACAGATAAATATAAAGGACTTTGAATACATTGGTAGGAAAGGAGAGGTGATAGCTAGAAAGGGAAGAGTATCTGGAGGTATAGGTTTCTTTATAAGGAACAGCTTAAGTAAGGAAATTAAATAAACATGGTCTAGTAGTAAAGAAATACCGTGGGTTATAATGGATGTTAAGTATATACTCTGTGTAGGAATAATATATAACCCCCCTGCATCCTCCCGGTTTCATAATCCTGATCTCCTTAATCAAATAAGAAAAGATATAGATAGGCTGAAGGAGAAATTTGTAACTGCAGAGGTAATACTAATGGGAGACTTTAATATCAGGATTGGGGAAAGTGATACATATGTTGGAAATGATTGGATGAGTGATGAAATTGTGTTTAAAAGTGAGAAACTTAGGCAAAGCAAGGACAAATTTGTTGATAAAGAGTGTGAAAAATTTATTGATTTTTGTGAGTTGAATACTTTAGAAATTTTGAATGGAAAATGTGGGGAAGATGAACAAGGAGAATTTACCTTTGTTAGCAATAATGGGCAGAGTGTAATAGACTTTGTGTTGTGGCTTCTGAATTTAGGACATATTTTAAGTAATTTTAAGGTATTAAATTTAAGCTCAACTAGCGGACATTATCCACTGATTGTGGATTTTATGATGCACGCTGCACGAGTAAAACACAATATGAGTGGAAAGCTATTGTAAAAAAGAGTATATTAGCTATAAATGGAAAGAAGAATTTTGTGACACATTTAAACAGTATTGATATAATAGCACTTACTGAACACTGTTAAAAGAAAATCATATTGACATGTTAAATTTTCATGGCCGTATAAGGGAAAGCTTTTACTGTAGAAAAACTAAAAATAATGAAGAATCCTGTGTCTTTGTATTCTTTTACAGTATTTTGTAAAAGAAAATATTTCAGCCAAACCTATATCAAGTTTTGATAATCTAATGTGTGATAAGCATTTTGAAAGAAGTATAGTTGAACTAAGTGATTCTAAAATAATAGTAATTTGTCTGTACAGTTACCCCAGTAGTGATCTAAATGAGTTTGTTAAGAAATTAGACGTTATATAAATTACTTTTATAGAGTAAAAATGAATGTAATCCTTCTAGATGACCTTAATATAAATTTTATGAAGGAAAGTCAAGGTAAAAGACTGATTATGGATTTACTCAGTACATATGGCCTAGAAGTGGTTGTTAAGGCACCTAGTAGAGTAGCCCAAGGATCTATGAGTGCTATAGATCAGCTGATCCAAAATACTAATCATTTTAAATATGACATTGACAATTTTGAAATGGGTATCTCAGATCACTATGGCCAAACATTTACAATTATGTCCAATAATATTAAAATTTGTAGAATACACAGTGAAGACAATATTAAGTACTTTAATTACTTACTTTCCAAAGAAAATTGGGCTGATGTGTATCAATGTCTTAAGTGACAATGAACGTTATGATGGGTTTAATAAGGTTATAAAGTACTATTTGAAAACCAACCATACCTATTAAAAAATTTGGAGAGAAAAGTTATAAAAAGCCAAAATGAGTACTAAGGATATTTGTGTATCAAATGAAAAGTTACGTTTCTTAAGTAAACTAATTAATGAAAATCATGTCACTGGTGGTATGAAACAATATTATACAAAATACAACAAAATATACAACAGAGTAACTTGGATGGCAAAAAAACATTATAATGGTAATTTAGTGAAAAACTCAATACTTAAATAAAAAACGACATGGAACATTATAAAGCATGAAACCGCAGAACTTAAAAGAAATGATTGGGTGTTTAGTATAAATGTAAATGGTAGATTGGTCTCTGATCCTGCAATGGTGGTTCATAAATTCAAGCAGTTTTTTTTCTGCTGTTGCCAGTAATATTAGAGGGAAGGGAAATGTTATAAGCAATCCTCTGATAAGTGACCAAAAAATGTAGTATGTGAGTCTTTATTTTTTTCACCAACAACTGAAGAGGAATTACTCCTAATAATTAGAAGCATGAAACCTAAAAAGTCTCTAGGTCTTTACGATTTTTTCAATATGTTACTAAAAAATTGCTCCTGACATTTGGCTAAACCATTATGCCATATAAATAATTTATTGATGAAAGAAAGATACTTCCCTCAGAGCTTAAAAGTCTCAAAAATTAAGCCTCTGCATAAATAGAGTTCTAAATCTGTGCTAGAAAACTACAGGCCTATTTCTATCTCATCAATTTTTTTCTAAAGTAATCGAGAAGGTGGGATGCTATCATTTTTAAACAAATATAATATTATATCAAAAGTACAGTATGGGTTTTCAGTAAGGGAAATATACTAACTTACCGTTGCAGAATATTATTGAAGAAGTACATAAAAAACTAGATACTGGAAATCATTGCATGGGAATATTTCTTGATCAACTAAAAGCTTTTGATCTGGTTGACCATGATGTATCAATTCACAAGTTGTATAATTATGGGCTCCTTTGAAGTAGTTTGAATCATACCTTAGGAATGGAAAGCATAACTGAAGTCAAATTTGTAGACAGTAATTCAAACGAAATTAAATCTTCTCACTCTAGTGTTGAAAATGTGAAATATGGAGTACTGTAGGACTCAATTTTGGATTCCTTATTATTTTTATTGCATATTAATGACCTGGCTGAAAACAGGGACCTCATTAATGCTAAATTTACTGTTTTTGTTAATGATGCAAGTGTTTTAACTTCTGCTAAAGACAAACAAACAAAGCTAACAATGACATGGCAACAGATTACATAGCTGGTTTAAAGACAATAGATTTATAATTAAGAAAAATACAAGTGTTGCTATGAGATTTCATCACCAAATTAACAAAAATGTAAGTTTTCCTTATGTTCTTTTAGAAAATGAATTTATAACTTTATCAGATAAAATAAAATTTCTTGGAATTTGTATTGATAGAACCTTTCACTGGGGAAAGCATATTGATGTTTTAGCTAAGAAATTAGGCTAAATATGTTTTTCATTATATATCCTAAGATCTTCAGTAAATTTTGACGTGCTGAAAGAGCCTACTTTGCATACTTCCATTCACATTTATTATATGGTATAACATTTTGGGGAAGGACAAGCCATTTTATAATACAAAAATGGGCAATCAGACTAATGCTAAACCTTAGCAGCGGCACAAGCTGTAGACCTTATTTCAAATTATTAAACATTTTAACGGCTCCATCAATTTACATTTGTGAAATGCTGGTAATAACATATAAGCAGTTAAATAGTTTTAAGATAAATGCAGACATTCATGTTCACAATAATAGAAGTAAATTTTACTTATACATTACAGAGCATAAAAGAACTTTATATGAAATGGTCTTCATTATAATGGTATTCAATTATACAATATACTCACTCCAGTTTTTAAGAATTCAATAACCTTAGCAACATTTAAAAAGAATGGAAGAAATTCTTAGTACAAGGTTGTTTTTATTCCGTGGATGAATATTTTGAAAGAATATAGTTTTATTATGTAATATGTACTATATATTACGTTTGTATTGGTCAATATTCATAGTTTGGTTATTTCATTTGTTCCAACACATTTTTTTATGTTTATTCATTATTTATCATCTCTTTTTATAACCTGTTTATTTGAATATGTAACTTTATTCATGTACTTACTTATTGTGTTACAACGTTTGTTTAAATTTGATGAAGTCATATTTCTGTATTAGAAAATAATGGTGAATAAAGTCATGTGAAAGAAAAAATAAAACCCCACAGAGAATATGGGTTAAACATTGTTGAGAGCAACAACTGAGGCAGAAGAGCTTAAACTTTATGAACACTGGCGCTTGAAACCTTTGAAGTCATTTAGTAACTTAAATATTATGATTATTCATCATCTTCATTATTTCAAATACAGAAAGGCTAATAATACATGCAGTGCAGTACTAAATTTACATCCTTCCAGAGTTTAATTCACATGCTAGCCAATCTCCTGCTTAATGATAAGGAATATCAAGAAGAATATAAGCAGATTTTAAATGCAGTGTCACCAATTGGCTTCAAAAAACCTTCATAGGCAAAACTATACAAAATTCAAGAGACAGAAATAAGTAAATAAAATAAGTACACTCAATATAGAAGAGTTCAAGCAGTTCCTTAAAATCATGTATCACTCATAGGCAGATAATAAATTCAAAAAAATGTTTAACCCTTTGCAATGCTTAGCATAGTAAAGCGTAGTGAAATGATAAACGCCCTGCTGCTCATAGCATAGTAGAACATAGTAAATGTGTTTATCGTTTCATATAGGTTCTGCTTATGCTGACCTCAGCTTTTAGGAGCTGTGTTGATGTAAACATACTCCTGCTACATTGTTCCAGTGATTTCGCAAGCCAGAATGTAATAGTAAACCATAAATAATACTGTTTGCAGCTGGGTGCAGTTGTGTAAGTAAAGCAGTCCTGTCGCATTTATAGCCATATCAGTACCATGGAGGCTGTTCCAAGTACATTGCGGTCTAGAAAACGTTGTAGTGAAAAGGTATTGGTAACAGACAAGGAAATACTTGCAGCAGTTTACGAGGAATTAGATCGCGAAAGTAGCTCCGACGAATCTTGGTTTGGTGAGTTAGTGGAAGACAGTGATAAGGAACAAAGTGACAGTGAGAGTGCTGAGATACAGGTATCAGAACAGGGGGCTAAAGCTAGTGAAAGACAAATTAAAACTACAGCAGTACCGGCACAGTGGACTTTTGACTTTTTGACTTTCAATAAGTTATAAACATTTTCATCCCATACAGGTGCAAATCATTCTATTCCTACAGGAAGTCCAGAAATAGGTTATCTTGAACTTTTTATAGATTCCAATTTTTGCGGAAAAATCACGGAGGAAACCAACGGATATGCAGCTCAGATTCAAGCTAAAAAGGCGGATCCAAAATGGGAAGTTACAAATTCAAGGGAGATACAGGCCTATTTAGGTATTTTGATATATATGGGGATGGTGGATTTACCTGAAACCAGAGATTACTTTTTGGGGGA